>VZZY01016875.1:1100-18731 GCA_013400335.1 Eurystomus gularis
AAAAAAAAAAAAAAAAGCTGTTTTTCCCACACCTCTCATGGTTCTGCATGGATGGTACACCTCGAACTCAAGATACAAATTCTGCAGGAAGAGTAATGGAGGGAGGCGAATTTATCAGAAGGAAGGAACATGAACAAACTTTAAGAAGGACTTTGTAAAAAGTAGCTTATGTGAGGTTTTTTCCTTTAGTGTTTCTCTTGGCTAGGCTTTGGTTTTTGAAAGAGGTCTCTGTGCAACTCAGTTCTGTGTCCTGTTTCATCTGGTGGTGAGACCACAATATCTACAGTAGTTTGAAGGTTTTGCTAGAGAAACAGTGAATGCTGGTAATTGAACTGGATAGAAGTCACCAACCTCTGTCCTCCTTCACTCCTCCAAGGTCATAGATAAATTGTTCCAGCCAGCTGTCACCTCAAGGTGAATTTCATCAACTTTGGTGGCTTAAAACAAATAACTTAACCTAAATCCTCCCTAACCTGCTGTTTCCCTACAGTTGCTGGAATTTTGCCCTTTCAACACGACTGCTGGCCATGATAACTGATTTCAGCCAGGTAATAACTGAAAAACAAAACCAAATGAAACTCTTTTGTTCCAGTGTCCTTAGGATATCTGTCTTTCCACTGAGCAGTGAATCAACATTTTCTTTTCTTTTTTGCCTCAGTACTGCTGTACTTACAGAACACTTTCCAGCCACCTTTGTCCCTGGTGACACCTGAACATGCTTCATGCCTTAAGGACATGACATCACCTTGTAGTGAGTCACACCCAAGGTCCATCTGGTCCTTTACCCTGTCTCTGACCAAGGTCAACAAGCAGGTATTTAGGAAATAGCATATGAACTGGGCAAATGTGTATGAATTTTTTATCAGCATCTTTTGGTTGAGGAATATCCTGACCAAGAAGATGCACCCTTGCATTTAATAACCATGAGTGGATTTTCTTTTGTCCCTGATGAATATTCCCCATAATTTAAAGGCATTTTTAGCATGCACAATACTCCTTGGTATGAAGTTCCATAGCAAAAATGCACAAAGTCAGAAATAATCTTCATCAGTCTGTGCTGAACCTACCACCTGTGAACCTATCCAATGTGTTCTTACTAATTTATTAGTTTTCTCTTTCTTGTCCTTGATTCTCCTGTGTTTTGTCAATTTCCACTTCTCTGGAATGTACCAACTCTTATGCCTTCTTTATGCTTCTGTGTAGCAGAGTTAACCCAACTGAAGGTCTGTTTGGGATGTTGACACCAATAGACCTCAGGTGCTCTCTTGTGAAAAGGTTTGGGTTTGATGAGGCAACATCTTCCAACTCTCCTTCCTCTTCTCCCAAAATCTTGAGTGAAAGATGAAAGTTCAGCATATTAACAGCATTTATAACTGTAATTCAGCACTGAAACAATATAGCCTTAACTTCCCTTTGACAGTTACTTCCATGTAGAGTAGATGTCGCCTGTTCTGTGATCAGAACAAGAGCTTTTTGCAGACAGCTTGCACTTTCCAAATCACTGCTGATGCCACAAGACAAGGAAACAATACCTCATGCAAGTGGGGGCAGTGGATACAGGAGAGAGATACCTTGAATAAATTTAAAGATATGAGCTCAAGGTTTGGCACTGAGGAACTCAACACAAGTTAATTTACCCAACAAAGAAATAGATGATTCTATGTTTAGCTCCATGATGCCACAAGACATCAGAGAGGAGCAAGCCAGCAGTGTAACACCAGCTCGCTGAGCAGGGGCTGAAATGAAGGCATGTTTTGGGGAATCAGACCCAGCTGTAGCCACCAGCCTGAGCACAGGGCTTTCACAGGGAATGTTTATAGATGGACATGGACATTTCCCAGTCCCAAGATCTCCTTGCACAACCCCTAAGAAAAATAAAAAAGAGGTTGGTGTTGTCCTGTAAGTGATTCTGATCAGAAATAAACAAGAAAATACCCAAACAGTACGTCTTTTCTTCATTGATCTAAATCATTCTCCACTTAAATAACCGCTTCCTTTTTGATATTCACTCCAGCTAAGTGGACTGCTTACCTGGCCACATAAATGTCTTCTAGCTGATAAAAGCTACTTAGCCACACACCACACACTTTGGGGGAAAATGAAGGAAATTCCAGGAATGGTTTACAGGCAGAGGTTGTGCTCCTGTGATTATCATTTCAAGGAGGACTGTGTGTGTGTACATGTAGGTATTAATAAATGACAAGTTTATAAGAGTACGTATGCCAGAAGAAGCATATGTTTATATTTACATATGTTTTTATGTTATATAAACTCATTTTTTTAGAACTGGAAATAAAGAAGAGCCTTTTTTTTTTAATTGTAGAGTCAGTGTCATGTCCCCTCTTTTGCACACAAAGACACAGTTGATGGAGTTTAGTCCTTTGCGCTGGGATTAATCTCTACTAGTTCAGGTTATCTAACAGTTAGGCATTATCAGTTAGACAAAGGCACCTCCAGAAATCATAGTTTAAAGAGGTGAGATCATTTATCATCTGGATGCTACACAAGCACCTTAACAGCTAGTTTAAATTGGATGTCTCACTCCAAGACCGTTAAAGTGAGAGGAAACAAATCTTTTTGCCAGCTACGTGATTGCTGTTAGACAGCTCAGGAAGATCATCTGAATATGCAAATAGCTGGATGGAAAAAAAAAAATATGAAAGAAGGGTAATATCACTTGTGCTTTAACAAAAACATGTTAGGGAACTGAAGAATCCAGCCAGACCTGGATTTCCAGCCTCCTTTAAGACACATGTTGCAAAGTTGCACACAACATGCACTTTAAAACTCTGCCTTCAATACCAGTTTTCCTTTACATGCATCTATTGCCACGTCCATTTTCAGACAAGAGCAAGTAAGTTTGCAGATAAAAATGCCACTGTTGGTTTTAATGGGCAAAAACACTAGAACGCTAACCAGAACAAATGACTGGAATTGTTCAAATGTACTCATTGCTGTTCAGCCTCTTCAGACTGTCACTGTTTATGGAGGAACGAGGAAAAGTGCAGAGCTGTTAAAATCTTGTAAAATATTTTCCTTCACCAGGAACTACTTTATTAACAACATATTTTAATATTCTTATTTTTAAAAAATGGTATTGCTAATACTCCTCAATATGTTAAAAACACACATTAGAGGGAGCAATAACTAAAATATGCAACTCAAAGAAACAAACACCCCTCAAATTCAAATTTAAAATTCAATTTTATTTAATGATGTCCAAAATACATGATCTTCCATCTAATGCTTTGATTGCCACTCAGTCATCTGCATCCACTCATACAGATGATTGCATCAAGAGAACATCCCAAGTCTTCCTTTCCAAACAGTGGGAAAGCAAACGTTAACCTGTTTGTGAGATAAACTAACCCTGCAGCGCAACAACATGAGTCTTTGTTACATGCACCAAAAAAGCTTCAATTCCAAAGCTGTTGATGCAGCTTTTTTGATAAACACTCCGTATACAACAAAATCCAAAAATAGCCAAGCCATCACCTTGACCATTGATGATGTTTTAAGAGACATATTACTTAAGGTATCTCACCCATGGAAGATAATTCGGTATTTACAACCATTTTTATGGCCACATAGAAATTAACAAAAGATGTCTTCTTTATCTAGGTATGTGGACTGTGCTCTTCAGCATGGTATTACCCTCAATGACTTCCCTTCCTTAAGGAAGAATGGAATTATCTCTGGTTTGTTCACAGTCATTTCTGAAAGTTAAGGAGCAAAACAATGTGCGAGTCTGATCTGCGCAAAACTGCAGAATTATGCCTTTGTTCATCTTTGGAAATTATTGCCTGAGTGATGCTGCACACCATATAACTAAAGACATATTCCATGGCCTTTGCCATGTACACCATAAAAGACAGTAAGGACAGAAAAATGCTTATTTCACACAGAGCTGTGAATGTAACTATCTTCAATCTTTATGAGCATATTCATTGTTATTTGTAGGGTTTATCTTGAAAAGCATCATTTGAGGCTTCTTTTTCTTTTTTTTTCCTGCTGGAAACGAACAAATGGGAAACATTTTAGCTGTACATGCTGTATCTCCCACTCCATTGCGGAGAGAGGCCGAAGGAAACACAGACACATAAAACAGCTGTGCCCTATTAGCAATCTGTCAGATGGTTGCAAGCAATATATTACCAGTCGCTTTGAACAAATGCCCACGCCCTCAATTCTTCACAGCAGAGTCTTACATGCCCATTTTATGAGCCGAGTGTTCTTGTAATCACACACAATGCAGCCTTTCAAGAAAAACAAAACAAAGCACAGAAACAAACAAAAGAACCAACCCAGACCCAGAAAGATCATCTTTTTAGTTGGAGCGGACTACCAAAATCCCCTTCCATAACATAACAAAAATGTTTGCTCTGTGGATCTAAGGAAGTATTTGAGGGGTGTCTTTCCTGGGTGACTTGCCCGGGTGCCGTGGTAGGAGAGACACTTAATTTTGGAGATGGTAAATTGCAGTCTGGAGACTCTTGACTTCTTCTGCTAGCTAGCATTCTCCCTTCTGGATTTAGGCTGGAGTTCAGGGAGGTAGACCCCACTGTGGACCTATTTTCTGCTGTACTGGAGAGTTAGGTATGGTTGATCCCCAAGATAGGCTCCTCAGCAGAGCCAGACATCTGCAGTGAGGGAGGAAATGGTCACCCCAGGCTGCCCTCATCACCAACAGGCACTTTCAGAGCATGATTCATCCAGCCTATTTCGGATGCCTACCTTTGCCTGAGAAGAATTATGGCCAAAAATTATGCCTATGTTTGGCTAAATGATCCCCACCCTTGGCTTCCCTTTGGTCAAGGTGACATCTCATGGGTTGCAAACTTAAAAGCCACCTATAAAGTCCTGCATTTTCCAATATGATTAAATGTTTTATACTTTAAGGATTGTGAGTTGCATACCAGTTGTTGTTCAAGCTCTAATCTTAGTAATTTAGCTACGAATTCCAGTGGAACTCTTGCATTGAACCCCCAACTTTTCTCCCCTAAAGTAATTTAGTGCTTGAATGTCTTTAAATGTGTTAGACACTAACTTCCACAACAGTATCTGTTAAATGCTCTCGTGGCATTTAGGATGGAGAATGGGACTATCTTTGTTACCACTGCACATTAAATATTGTATGTATACTTGTTACTATGAGTACATGATGGATAATTTCATGTATCTATTTTGCTTTTATGCCAAATTACAGTATTTTATAGCAGGTGAGGAAAAAGTGGAGGGGTTACCTGTTAATTCCATCAGTGCTATAATAACCCTTAAAAATAGCTAAGTATTCAAAACTCAGCAATTAATTAAGCAATTAATTAACTGCAAACTTTGTTTTGTCAATCTTTGCAGACTTGTTTTGCTAGTAGGCCTCCTTTCTCTGGCCCATTTGTGTTGCATGAGAGACTTATTTTCCCTTGTTCTCTGACAACATGGGAAATAATATTGATATAAACAAAAAAACCTGGTTCAGTCAATGGCAGTTCAAACACAGAGGCAGAAGCTGTACTTTGGAGCTGTAGATAAACACAATTTGAAGAGGTAACAATGAGCTAAACCATATTTACACAAGCATTTGTAGTAACGGCTCACAAGCTTCACAGAGTGCTTTATTCCTATTAGCCTAATTGCACAATTGGTTTGTCACTTGGTATCTTAACCAACCTATAAATCTTCTGCTGGATGGGAAATCTAGTCCATTTTGCCGTCACCCTTCACATTACGCACACATCTCCTGCTGCTGTACTGGAGGAGAAGTAAAATCTAAGGATTCTTTAAAACACTTCATTATTTTTTAATTCTACACTACAGCACATTAAAGCTAAAATGAAAAGCCCCGCACCTTATATTACTTGATAAGTGCTACAGAAATTGTCATAATTGGGAGGGGGGATGGTTTAACAACTGCTTCTTGTAAAATACCTTTGCTAGTGCAAGAATAAAGCAAAGCAGAGATGTCTGCTGCAAGATGATAATTCAGATAAACACACTCAATGGTAAAAATGCAGATGCTGAAATGTGACTGACTTTGCTTCCATTTAATGTTTATTTTCCCTGCCAAAGCAACGACAAGTTCGAATTAATTCCAGACCTGCTATAAAATAAATCGAAACTACTGTAAGTCAACTTGTTTCAATGTTTTTTTAACTTAACCTAGATCTCACATGGCAAAACACTGCTCAAAGGTTTCATCTAGTCAGGTCTCTATTGTGCTCCAGGAACGTGAGAAAGAGCTCAAAAGAAATTAGCCCAGCTATAAATATTTCCAAAATAGTTCTGTCATCAATTAAAACCATATGAGAACACACCATCCCTGCCTCCTATCCGACAGCTCTAGCTTCTGCACATACTGTGGATCCCCTAACTGTGATCCCTCCTCACAATTAAACTTTTTAACTCAGTAGGATCCCCTGTCCAAGAACTGAAAACCTGTGAATACAAAAATCCTTCAGAGCTGGACACAGTCCTGGACACAGGAGGGCTGTGCGGTACCAGGCTTTGTGCTTGAATGATGTTGGAAAGAGGGGGACTCCTTGAAGGCACCCGTGGCACAAGCACAAGGTTGGGGGGGTCCCCTTCATCTGCAGGCTTTACAGGCTAATTTAAAGCAGCATGTGCCACAGGACATGATGTCACCTAGAAAATGGGGAGGAAGGAGCACAGGTAACACAAAATCCTGCAGCATCATTTGCCAGTTTGCCACTATCCTTTTTTTTCCCTTGCCATGCCTATAATGCTACTCCAGAATATCTCCCTTTGGGATATCTCTGGAGTGATCTTAAAAGTCATATTTTATTTTTATGGCTGAAACCAGGTGTCCTGGATACATGTTCCACAGAACCCACAGCAACATAAAAATAATAAAGCAATAACAATGCTACAATTGATTACCACTAATCGTGGCAACTCTCTTCATTCAGACATCAAGAAAGACTGGTGTCATTGCCACATTAAAGCTTCCCCTGCAGAAAGCTGCTTGCTATTTACTGTATTTGCCTGTCATCCCTGTTCTGTTCTCTTACTTCATAGATATAATAATATTCCCTCCAAAACAGGATTCTGTCTGGATGCGAGCATGTTAACACAAGGAAATGTCAAATAGCCTAATTCAAGGGCTTTTAGAACACAGACATAAAATTGAGGTGGTAATAGTATAAATAGAGAGGTGAAATTACATTCCAGCAGAGAAAGACATGGAGACAGAGTTACAGACAGCTAGACATCCATTACATGTCTATGCTGAAACACACTTATCCACAATGGGAAACACACATCTACCCACAGCATCACACAGAACTTTATACTGATTTTCATTTGCAAGAACCGCAGCGCTGGCAGGGACCGTCATCCTCACTTCTCCGTCTGCAGCAAATCCATCCCAAGAGAGGACAGTGCGTTTCTGGGCAGTCACAGAGAGCAGCCCATGGACACGGTGAGCAGACCTTTTGCTAGCGAGGCTTTTGGACGTGGTGGGGCTGCCGTGGGAGGTCTCCTGGCCACAGGGGCCAGGTCTGTGCGTGGTGTGATGCCCAGCGTGCTGTACCAGTGTCTGTGTGTTTAGGGCAAGCACCTTCAGCAACAGCCTTTCCATCAAGAACAAACCAACCAGAATAACGTGGCTCATGTTTTATATACTTACACACAAACTTTTGTAGGTATTTTTTTAAAGTTGTCCTATTTGTTAGGGTGGTAAAGAAATCCAATAAGGAAATTTGAGGAACAGGAAGGAAACGAAGCACCATTTTAGCTACAAATCTCCCTTCCCTTTCTGGCCTCACTGGAGGCTGGGGGAGGAGGGACTGAGCAAGGACAAACAGCTTGGAGATGAAAAACATCATTTTGGGATTTGCTTTGTGCTTTGGCAGATTTTGGCTCAAACAATCCACTTTTTTAAAAAAGAAGTTTGTTTATCTGTTTGTTTGGATAATTTGACTGACGTGGTACACAGTGCAACCCGTGAACAACTGTATCGGGACAGAGAAGAGGATGGTGAGCTGCAAGACAAAACTTTGTGAGCCAGTTTGGCTGTCAAAGAGGAAATGGTGGGGCGGGAGTGAGGCATGAACTGATGTCCAGGACTGTGAAACAGCAAACAGAGGGGAAAGGATGATGGGGGAAGACATTGCACACTGACATTTCTGCTGAATCATCACATGGCTTGCATAAAGAGAGAAACAGTAGCTGAGACATATTTTTTCAGCATATTTTCTCCCTGTTACAGTGAAGTCCAGTTTCAACCAGCCATCTGCTTGAATAGTTGCTGAATTATGACCCTGGTGGAATGCACTCTTTGTTGGTAAGCAAACTACATGTTTTTGGAAAAAGGTAGATGACAATGTGCACGATCCATATAATCATACACTGGAAATTACAGCTTGCCTAAGTACACAGATGAACGTGAAAAAGAAAATAATGAAGAAGGTTTGGCTGTGATACGGCTCCCTGGGAAGACACTCCAGTTGGGCGCAAATTATTGAACTTCAAAGTGGTCATTCTCTGAATGGAAGGATGCCTTCCACTCCCAAAATCGGGGTGAAAACATCTCTGGTGTAACGTTACAAAATATAGCCCAGCAAGGCTGGAAAATCACAGTAGTTTCTCATGGCTTCGATGTCTGTGGAGCTCAGTGATGTAAGCAAAATATTTCAGAACACCTAAATGTTGAGGCACATGAAAGAAAAGACAGAGAAATGTTTTTCCTCACAAAAGACAAACACTCCAACAAAGAACACACGAAGTTCACACTCACTTCGGTCAACTCTGTTGTTGCACCAAGCCCCATCCGTGGTTGTTAGCAGTCAACCCGGATGTACGTATGGGGTCTTTTGTACCGTTATTTTCTCTTACACAATTTTGCTGTTCTTGCAGGTACTTGAACTTTTAGTTGATGCTTTACTATAGGCCCAGAACTGAAATGTTCTTAAAGCTGCGATCTGATGGCTTTGGAAAGCCACACGGAGCTGTGAGTTGCCAGACAGCCGTTGCCTTTAAGTCTGGACCTAGTGGTTGTGATCTCTGCCTTTAACCACCCCTGCTTTGCAGGAGAAGGAAAGAAAAATAAAAGAAACCTGGTCCAAAAGGCAAACAGATCTGAAAGGAGAAATGAAGATGCTCTCAGAAGCAGCAGAGTGAAAACTGGCTGAAGAAACCTAGAGGACAGGAAGGAATATCTCCTCTTTAATATTTACTAGCAGAAAACATTGGATAAAGTGCATGGCAGAAAGACCCTAGATATTATCTGAAATATGCAGGATATACGAAGCAGCCTCAAATACAGATTTTATCCATGTAAAAGTGGCTGGTCACATTACACATGACTGACTGCTGTGAGAAGGCAGGTCCCTGCAGACGAGCACTGGTACCATGTTTACACCGTGCCTCTGCATCCTGCATTCTGGATAGGAAACGTGATTACAAACCCAACTATTTTAGGAGTATTTAAGATAGTGTTGAAATATTTCATAAGGACTGTTTTTCTGCCCGCCTCTGCCTGTAGAGCCAAGTTCCCTAAATAATTACCATTCAAGATACAACAAGCTTAGAAAGAGCAATGAAACCCTCCAGAAGAACCAAACAACTTTTCTGCATACAAATTATACGCTGCCCGGAGAATCTTAGTGTGTGCTTTTTTTTTTTAGGGCTAGAAGCACATGATGAATCTCTTTAGGAAAAGCCCTTTTATACAGACATAAAACTCCAACATTCATTCTCAGTTAAGGTGGAAGATACTAATATCATTATATCTTTGGATATGCGGAAAATTTGCAAATCATGGAAGAAAATCCTCCTCTGTTTTTGGGGCATGCACAGACATCACCCACACCTGGGGGAAAGAGGGAGTTTTCTCATTTGCAAGTGGTGGAGTTTTGCATTTTTTAAAATGAGTTCTGGAGGAGGTGGGTCTGTGTCTAGCAGAAAAGTCAGATGACCAATGGAACATGTCAAATGATTGTTTAAGTGTGGTTTAAAATGTATCTGTTAACTCACATACCTCAAATTAAACTGTGAAGGTTGTGAGAAGGAGAACATTGCCCTCAAGGAGGACTATTTTTAACTGACAGTTAAACACGTACCCCACAACATGTGCTGGCTCCAGCTGGATCCAGCTCTGAAATGCCCCACAAAAATCCCCCCCAAAAATCAAGGCAGTGCAGCCAAACGTTTTGGGGTCAGGAATGGCAAATCTTATCACAGCAGTGGCCGAGCTCTGCAGAGCCAGAACGTTAAGTGTCTTGCCCACGGGTTTTATCTGAGGCATCTCCTTAGTTCCAGTGACTATACAGATGCTTCAGCACTTTCTTAAAGTTAAGCAAGTGCTCAAATACCCTTCCTGAGACAGCAATGCTTTCCTGAGTTGGAGTCTTCACCTATTTAAAGTAAACCTTGACAGTATTGCAAGAATATGTTCATGGGAAGACGTGCGTTATGTATTTTAAATTAGGCTCTGTTTCCCCGGGCTTAGCATATTTATTGGTCACTTCTTTTTCTCAGATTATCTGAAGGAAGGAGACCAAGCTGCAGTCTATGGATTAGTAACTCAATTATTTTAATATTGATTAAATATTTCTTACTCAAGCAAAAAAAATCCACTTCTAAGGATCTATACGTTCCTTGTACTGCGTGGTGCACAAAATAAAATGAGGAGGCAAAGTTTCTAAAAAAAAAAGAAGGTGTAAAAGCTTGTTTTCATAAGGAGTTGAAGATGTTTTGCCTCAAGGTACCAACCAAGGCAGGTGCTGGAACTGAATCAGTCTCAGCTTCCTTCCACCCATGTTCTTCCTTCAGGAGTCCCATGTAGGCTCCCACGGCTGTGGTCACATGCAGAAAAATCAGTGAGCTGTAGGAACGACTTCAATAATGTGTTCACTTTTCTGCTGTTTCAGGATTATGTCTACTTTATGGTGGTCTGATTTTTTTCTCCTTCTGGTTAGTTGTTTTTTAAAAGAGCTTCAGAAATTGGCCTTTTGTAGCCTCCTTTAAGTGGAGTAAATTCAACAGTGCGGGATGCACTGAGAAAACATCTTTTATTGATAGTTCCCAAGATAACTGCAAAACAACATTCACAAAGAAAAAAAAAACTAGGCTAAACTACTTTTTTTTCAATTTTTGGGATATAAAATACCTGTTTGGTTCCTATGGTACTATCATTTGCGTTCATCATAATGAGGAAGTTGAAAATCAAAATTCTTTGTGACAAATTCATTGTCATTGAATTTGCTTTGTTATTTCAGATGAGTGTGTATTTAAATACTCATTACTGATATCAATTAATATGAATATATTCATTTTATATACAAAATTAACCATAGTTAAGCACAGTTGCAAGCACAAAGGAGAAATATCTCTCTGTACACCTGAAAGTCTACAAGCAGGTGACACACTCCACAGTTTGTGCAGTGACCAATGTTTTTTTAAACAAAAGTCTAACGAAATCTTTAATGTCCACCTGAAACAGAATGGTCATCAATTTCTAGCCTGGACAGGTTTCCATCACACACACATTAAAAATTCTTCAGATAAAGTCTAAACCAAAAGAAAAAAAAAACATTTCTTTTTCCTGTTGTAGA
The DNA here is from genome assembly GCA_013400335.1 of Eurystomus gularis. NCBI lineage: Eukaryota > Metazoa > Chordata > Aves > Coraciiformes > Coraciidae > Eurystomus > Eurystomus gularis. The sequence goes on from VZZY01016875.1 coordinate 12,671, forward strand.
AACTGGTAATCTTTAGTAATGACTAGAGAATGGCTGCCAACCCGTTTGTAACCCATGTCAAATGACATGAAATTTATTGATAGTCTTCCGTTACATTATATATACCAACTATTCACATAAAAGAAACAGCTGAGTTCAACTCAGCAGAGGGAGTAAATACATCGGGTCCAATTCAGACCCGACTTACCAAGCATGGTTATTTTGGATTCCAGCTGCTTCACTCTACTGTAAATGCACACAGCTAATTTTAATTTACTAGCACCTTCTTTACCATGGTATAATTCTACCATATTTAACAGAAGTAAGCCAGATTTACATTAGTGTGATGAGGATCAGGCTCTGGACCAAATAAGCAGTGTTAGATGTAGAATGTATAGATAAAAATCTCCTGAATTTCTTCTACCAGAGAGGGGGAAAAAAGAGTGATTTTTCCATATGGTCTCCAAACACAAATTCAATTCTAGTTCCAAACAAGCAAAGTGATAAACTGCACTACTCTCTTAAATAAATGTAGCCAAAAGTGGGCATTTTATCTCAAGAAGGAAGGAGATAGAGAGAATAAGGTGTTTCCTTTAGGAGATCAAAACTTGATGTGGAAAACAAGAAAATAAACTTAAATGGTAGTGTAATCCCCCAAAGAAAACCCTTCAGTAATACTGTGCCCACAGCAGATAGCTCGCAAACGTTGTAAATCATTTTAGATACAAATAACCGAAGATTATGAGAAACAGATTTACATAGTTTTATTCTAACTTGAACAAACAGGGTGATTGGAAAGACAGAATTATGACAGACCAGGGGTCCGGCTTGATAAAATCTCTATTAGCTGTGCTGATGTGAAAGGATTATTTTAGGAATGAGAAAGTGGAAAGGAAGAGAGAAAGAACGGAGAGACAACTGCTGCCAGGCGACGGGGAGGCAAAGGTGGAGAGGATGGCTGCGCATCATGCCTACTCTTATAGCTTCATCCTCGTCACACTAGAGCATCGCCATACGGAGAGAGGCACATTATACACACACTCCTCAACCCCCATTAGTGCTCAGGAAGGCTTCCAGGCTTTTTTATTAAAACAATGTTTGCTAGTGGAGGTTTTCTGGGCATTCATATTACGTGTAGTGCCATGATACCTGAGCACTTGGAGTCTGTTTGACAGTTTCTTAATTACAGCCTCAGTTAGACACTTGATTATACGGATGATGTGGCCTCCAGAGGTGCCTCTTGGTGCAAAATAGCGTATGATTCAGTGAATTTAACAGGATCTGTGTGTGTATATAACTCTTGGCTGGTGTTCACATATAAAAGTTGTGCCACTCACAGGGCGTTGAGTTTTCCCACTTTTCCTCATATTACAGCCTTAAACAGCAAAACTGTGTCTTAGACCACAACTGGGGCAGTAGTATCGAGCCACAGATATATTTTGCTGGGGATTCAGCTGAAATTATCCTGTACCTACACAAAGATGATCGCTAACTACACAAGTCAACTGTCCCGGCTCCTGATGTCCACCACACCACCAGCAGCTGCTTTATTCTGTCCCAGAGTGGCCTTTCCCTCACGAACCCTTTGGTAGGACAGGTCTGGCTCCACGCTGGTAGCGTGCACGGCAGGACCCATCCCGGCAGCTGTGGTGATGGTTATCGGTCACCCTGAACTGGTGCTTTTTTCTTCCAGCCACTGAGTCCTGTAATTACAATCGTAATTCCCCAACCATTTAACTTGCCTGACATGACAAAAATAAGCGGTAAATCACTCTGCAGGTTTGTGCAACCTTCTATGTTCACCAAAAGCTGGAAACAAACGATGTCTGGTTTGGTTGTTTGTTTTTTTTTTCCTTTGAGATCGGAACCTTATTTCCCCACAGCAGGAGACTTTGTGATAGACCCTGAGGGAGCGGGGAGAGCTAAGGCATCGTGGCTTGGAAGCAGATGTTTATCCACAGGTCAAGAACAGCGCACACAGCTAAGATGTACATGCCTTCTTATACTTTTATCTTCAACCTCGGGGACATCATCTCTACAGTCAGACAGGGAGAGTGGAAAGAGAAGAAGGAGAGCAAAAGAGAAAGCATGCAGAGAGATGGATTTATGTGCTTTATAGGAGCAGCGTAACAACTCTCAGAGTTACAGTGATGGTTAGAGGAGATCACAGATTGGTAGTTATTAGGCTCCAGCCAGTCTCATAGTTTAATTTCAATTAACATTATTATTTTAATCTGGTGGTGCTTCATTTGCAAAAGTCAACTCATAGCTGTATCTTTCCACCAGATCTGATCAGCCCTCCACAGACACAGGTTTGGTGAGAAGTCACCCCCTTTATCCAAGCCACCTGACACAGCTCCTGAGCCCTGCAAGGCCCTTGCCAAAACCGCTGTATGAAGGGACATCTGCAGATGCACATAGTGAGACATGCCACGCAGCGAATGCCCTTCTCTCCAGGGATGATAGATGTTGTTGTGAAGATTTCTGTCCCTTTCCTCCCCGTCATGCCAGGTCAAGAAAGGACAGAGTGATTCCACAGTGGACCTGTCTGAGGGTAGTACCAATTATCAGAAGAGCCCACGATTCCTGATTGTAAAACCATCGTCCCTGACTTCCCGGGATGCTTTAGATGTAGTGCTAATCAATTTCAGTACAGTGTGTTTCCACAAAGCAAATCTGCAAGGTGTGGGTACGCTCCAAAAGCAGGTGGTCTAGACCAGTGCAGAAGGACCATGGCAGAGGTATCCTTGGCAGGAAGTGAGTGAAGTTTGTAATGAAGCCTGTTATCGAGAAGTCCATTATTACCAATCCCTTGGTCTAATTGTGAGTAGAATTTTTAAAAATACTAAAAATAACCCCAAAATTTCCACGGTGAATTTCCAATATTAAAAAAAAAAAAAAAAAAGAAAAGAAAAAATCCATGTCCACGGGCATTGACAGGTGCTAGGAATGAAAAACGAGCCACTCATGCTCAGCCTGATAGGCAGCAGACATCTTGCCAAGGCCAAACAAAATTATCTCAGGAAGTACCTACCCATAGAGTGCATATTCCATTAAGGAAGGTGCAGGCATAGAAAGTCCCCACATTTGTCCCAGACTACGTGTGGTGCCGTTCTTAAAACTTCGTCAACATAAGTATCTTGACAGAAGACAGAAACAGCCGCTGATAATTAAAAAAAAAAAATCAAACCACGACCCCCCCGCCCTGTCAGGGTTTGATTTATTTTTAATTATCAGCGGCGGTTTCTGGCTAAGATGCCTCTTAGGCCTTCGTGGCAAAAAAAAATCCTCTTGTGACCTAGTGACAAGATGCACAGTAATTGATTATGGAATTGTAGGATGATTAAGCTTCATTGGTGAAGCTAAGTTCTATAGCAATTTCTTTCTCGTAGTTTCCTGATGCTTCCTCCTTTTTAAAAAAAGAAAAGGTCCTACAACTTTTCATCACAGGCCTTATTCCAGCTCCAGTATCAGCTTCAGGGACTGAAAAGCTAAGCAGTCTGCGCTACTAATTGCAGTATAAACACTTAATAAATGCTCCTTCCTTTTATCCTTCGCCCTTTTCAAAAAATGAAAGGTTGCATAGTGGCTCCTAATTGCCTCTTCACAATACCTGCTTGTTTTATTTGTTTTCTATCTCCTTTTAGGAAGCAGTGGAGCACATTAAAAGAGAGCAGCATTTCTGCCCTCATACACACGTCTCCTGTAAAACGTCTCCCCCCAGCTCCCTCCCCAGAAAGCTGCACAGCTCCAGCCAGGATCTCCTCCGCATCCACCTGTGACCTCCACTGATAATTCTACTGAATTTTTAATTACAGAATAGTCATCTGCAAGTATATCTGTGACTATACGAGCAGACAGCCACATATTCGGTGCAAAAGCAGAGTTTGTTCGCTTTTCTCTTCTATAACTGTTCTGACAGGGACAGGATTGCAGGATGCACTTGGGTTGCAGGGGTTTTGTCTGTTTTTTACAGCAAAGTCTGGTTGCAGGCATGGTCATACTTGGGCTCCATATGCAGGTTCCATCCATATATTCGAGCTGGACAATAAAGCAGGGAAAAACCAGCTGATACACAAAGGGGACCGTCTAGACAGTGCCCCATCAGTCTGGCTAAATTTGGTGCTGGCATTCCCAATGGGATTGTAATACAATTGTCCTGGTGTCTGCGTTCATTCCCCCTGTCAAACACCATCCCAAATATGCATCCTATTTTCAATACAATAGGCCCAAACTGTACCATTAGATGGAAGCAGCTCTGAAACTACAACCTAAGCAAATATCTCCTCATATGCAGAAAATCTGTACTTTAGTAGCTGGAAGAAAAAAGAAAAAGCAAGGAAAAAAAGAGAACATTTTTAAAAATCGGAATGGAATTATTTTGACTTTCAGTCAAAGTGTAATTATTTTAACTAAGAATCTAAAAATATTTTGGGAGAAAAAAAGTGAAAAAAAAACTTTTGCATGGACAGAAAGCAAAGGCATATTCTCCTGTAGGTTTATTAATCCCTCAGATAAAACTTAATAGAAATTCAGAGATATGAAAGTTAAATTAAAGCTATGGATCATAGACTGTAATGAAGGAAAAGTCAAACAAAAGAAAAAAAAAAAGCATTAATGAGCAAAAAGTAAGGAAAAAATGTTGTTGTTTTACCTCCTCAGGATTAAAATAAACCAGCGGTTAATTCTTGAATTTTTGTGAAGTGACTACCTTACTTATTCGTAATTTTTGATTGTTCAAAAGAAAATTGACAAATACTAGAAGCAGAAACTTATCTTGATTAAGACTTGTTCTATACATGTTGGAAAAACCTGTGACTAATTTGAAATCTATGAAAATGTTATCAAGGAAATAAAGTACAAAGATGGAGCTTCAAAATGGAAAAAAAAAAAAAAAAAGAAGGAATAAAGAACGTTGTGTCATTGATGTCCGCAGAACACAATAGTAGAAGTCAAAACATGCAAATAAAATGCAAAGACATAAAATCCCTGCTTTAGGAAAGGAAAATTATGGAAAATGTGCTTTTGATTTGACTGCCTTTACAGTTATTTGCTATCTCTCATGCTGTTTTGTCCTTTTGTTTCAAGAATAGATTATCCCAAGACCTTTAGATATAAATAGGACTCAGGAATTGTTTCGGACATTTTAAAGGAGTATTACCCTAACTAACTTTATTTCAGAGAGTGTGTTACTCTCAGTGTGCATCTGTAGCTATTTACGTGACATAGTGAGGATCAACACACCCAAGGCCCGTGGAAAGATCCATGCTGTCTCACGCCTGGACCACATCCTTGCACAACCGCATCGCCCACACCGCGAACAGATAACGCGGACTTCTTCCCCATCATTTACCACTTCTGACAAAGCATAGCCAGAAGTCTGAAGCACGCCAATAATCCAAACACCGGGTTATGTGCAAACAAACAGACAAAAATCTTCCCCCCTGACAATGATGTCTCTCATCTCTTTTAGCGCTCCCTGCAGAAACTTTGGTCCCAACAAACTTCCTGTGGGATGAGTGATGGAAAGGAGAAAGAGGAAACCCCAACTAACAGGAGGGGAAATAAATGACCCCATCTCTGTCCAGAAATATCTGGAAGGAGCCAGCTGAGCTCCAGCTCACACCGAGGGGAGGAAAAAACCCAGGTGCTGCCCACTGAGAAACAGGCAGACTAGGAGAAACTACATAAATATGATGACAAAAAAAATAAATAAATTAAGTGTAAATTTGACGTTGGGGTCACCAGCCCTGCTGGAGGAGGGAGTGTGATAATGAGGCGCTGTGAGAGGAGGGTGTTGGGTTTTAGGGGTGCTATGGATGCTGGGGGTGTACCCCCGGGTTGTCTCCCACCCTCCCGCACCCTCTGGGATGGGGAGGTCGGGGGGGGTCCAAGGGGGTGGCCGTGACTCTGCAGCTGCCCCTCTCCCACTTGAATAAAGGAGAACTTTTCTTCGGGAGGGGGCGAGATCCGTGAATACCTTCCCCAATAAGAGATGGGGCATATTGAAAACTATATTAAATTACCCTGATTAACAATTTAGCCACGAACAGGAGAGCTTTGGGAGATCTCTATAGGCAGG
>VZZY01016893.1:0-15691 GCA_013400335.1 Eurystomus gularis
AGTACAGGTTCTTTGTGGATTGCGAGTGATGAATACACTGTCTGCAAGATGTGTACACACAAAAGTTAAGATTATAAACTATCAGTGTGCTAAGTTAGAAATCATTATAGAGTTGCTTTTAAGTTTCAGATCTTATGCAAAGGCATCCATATGGGGGGGAAAGAAAGGTTCAGCACGTTGACTGATCCCAGGAGTCAGAGGTCTGCNATCCCAGGAGTCAGAGGTCTGCGACGGTGTCTTCCCTCCTGACTTGTAAACAACGGTGTCTTCCCTCGCATCCCCCCTTTCTTAGGCTACTTTTATAATGTTTTTTGTCTTCAAGGTGGAGCTTGAGTGACTCTAGTTATACATACGTTTATTAGGATTGGTGTAAAATCTATAACAAGCAAAATTTGCACAAAGGACAGTATTTTTGTCAAAAGATGGCAGACTGCTGGCTTGGAGTAGCAAAAGTACAGCTTATCAGTTTTCAAAGTCTCAACAAGTTCTCATCTCTGCAGTGTTATTACAGAGCCTGGCCATGGAGTCTCCACTCCGTTCCACCCCCTGTGTGGGTTTCAGGGTTGCAGATTTTGTTGCTTACAGAACTATCATGGAAGAGATTCCACACGTACCAGCTGTACACCTCCCTGGAGACCTCCTCGATGTTACTTTCCTTAATGTGAGAGTAATGCCTTATTTTTATATAAGTTTGATTCCTTTTAGTTACCTCCAGTGTTTATCCTACAACTTGGGAGAAGAGACTGATCTCCATTCAAGTAGCTGTGGAGAAGGAGAAGGTCTCTCAGCCTCCTTCTCTCCAGGCTAAGCAACCTCAGTTCCCTCAGCTGCTGCTCATAAGACTTGTTCGCTAGACCCTTCACTAGCTTCATTGCCCTTCTTTGGACATACTTCAGCACCTCAATGTCTTTCTCATAGTGAGGGGCCTAAATACAACATTAAAAGATTTCACTGGAAAATGACAAAAGAAAGCAGGAGTGCTTTTCACATGTCTCTGTACTCACTTTTTTGTTTGCATGAAAATATGGATGTAGAGAAGGGAAGATACTGTGATCTAGTTACATTCAAAGATCAGACTGTGAGAAAGATCTAGCTTACATGAAGAACTGCACAGCATTGAGGAGATGAGGAGAAAGGGACAGAGGCTCTGGAGTCAAGAACCTGAGGCAGGTCACGTTGTGGGGCAGCATGGGGCTTTGTTTTGTTTATTTTGGAAATAAGAAAATAAGCCTAGCCCTATAGTCTTTTTTTAAAGCTGTTTTAAGCTTCAGTGAATAGTAATCGAAATAAAGATATCTGGAACAAAACATTTCTGGCTCAATATATGAACATTTTCAGTGACAAATTCAGACTGATACTAACTTGAAGGGAAGGTAGCAGAATATGCTCATGCTGTCTACACAGAACAGGAAATTTTCTTGCATTCCCAATAGTTTTTCTTTAAAATTTTTGTATCACAGTCTGAAGAGAGAGAATCTCCTTGCTTGTTATGTATATATAAAGTAACTGTCAAATCCTCTTCCTTAGAAAGCCAAAACCCATCCACCTTCATATGAAGCTATGCAAAGAAATGAAGAAACAGATGAGAATTCAAATTTCTCTGATTCCAAAATAAGCAAAATGCAATACTGTATATTAGTGGTATTTTGTGCAGTTTTCTCCTAATTTATTCCATAATTGCACCCTGTTATTTTCTTAAATATTAAATTTTGCCTGATGTTCTCTGTAAGAATACCTTTCAGAGGGCTTTCCTCAAAGTTATACTAGCAAAACCTAGAGAGTAAAATTTTGTTCTGTTCAATTTTATCAGAAATATTCAACAGATATTAAGAGCTGATTAAAATTTTAAAAACATTGAGAAATTAATGTATTATAACTGTTGTAACAAAATACTGAAGATTTTACCTGTAAACCACTGACTTAAGTCTAAGATTTCACATGAGTCTATTTGCATAGCGAATAATACCTCCTAACTTTAATCTAAGTGATGAGACAATCCTAACCGAGAAACTCTAGGGGGAAAAAAAAAAATCACATAGGCAGATGAATTGGGATACCACATGTTTTTTTACACATAAAAGCAGAAATTATTGTTTGTGAATCATGTTATCACACTTGCTGTGGCAGATTCATAAAGCTAAAAGGCTATATTTTCATTTAATGGCTTGTATGGCTACAAAAAATGTTCCGTAATATAAGCGGAGGGTAAGATACAAGGATTCAAGATAGAGTTAATAACAAATAATATTTTCTCAACTCTGAGAAGCTGAATAAGGACAACTCGATCTCATTAGTGACGGATTTAGCAACAGAAGCTACAATTATCTTTACTGATGAATGTTTGTAAAAGAAAATGCCATTGCAACAGGAACTTTTCATTTCCAAAAAAGGAATCTGGCAGGGTGTGAAATACCATCCAAGTCAAAGACAAAAATGTCACAGCCGTGTTTAATCTGGCCCAAGAGCAGAAGCTAAACCCTCAAATACAAGGAAATTACCATACAATATATTTGAGTCTCTTTCTTTCTCTTTGTACTTCCTAAATTTATTAGACTTGCCTGAAAGAAAAAGGTTCTGAAGTGGAAATTACAGTTTGAACAACAATGCCGTTCTAATGTCCACTTTAAAAACAAGACTGGCCTCCTATTCCTACCGTTATTGAAGACAGAGGAAGAAGAGGTCCAGTTCGGTACTTTCTTTACCAATGCATTGTTTGCTTCTTTGGTTTTTTTAATAAAAAAGCACTATTCTCCCTCCTAGCTGTTCTATATTCTTCCTTTCAACATCAAACTTTTTTTTAAAAAATATCTTTAGATGGTTTACAAATACTTTCCAGATATGAGGCTATACAAAACTGAAAAAGTTAATCTTCCCATCCTGTGTTCTGCACTACAGGCACTAATTTAACTTTTGAAGATGAAATTTCCCAAGGTGGAAAAATTTCTCAGGAAGTCGGATGGCCGTAAGTGGAGTCAATTTCTTTTACTCCTACTGCCTTTTTTGTGTGTGGTGCTACTCTGAAAACTGAGAAATATTTATTAAGAATAAAGTTCATTGAGATGAATAGGGCAAGACTGAAGAGAATTATTTTTTCCACTTCAATGTACATATCTGAAAACGTAGACCTTCCTGAGAGCAGCAGTGTGCTCCAGGATTAGAATTGTGCTGTGATTTGAGGTTCACACTTGGAATTATCCTCCAAGCACTTCTGTCAACTGTAATTGTCCAGCCTTCAGCATTAAGAAAAGATGAGGGAAGTGAAACCCTCTGTCTGAAAGAAATGTAATTTTCTGGTTTAGCATATACAATCCTACACTAATTTTTCTGACTTATGTAAAAGCCTTCTTTTTTTCTTTTTTTCTTTTTTTTTTTTTTTTAAATCAGAATGGCATTTTCTTCCAAGGGGTTCTTTAGCTGTAATGAATGAAATTCAACTATTTGTAGGTAAAGCTGAAACAAGTATTGTTCTGAAGAAGTTATGGGCTCTGTTCTTGTTAAAAACTGTCAGAAGTATCATTGCATTTTTAGACAAAATGTAGGCATATCTGTATTATCCGTCTTAGAAAAAAGAATGAAAAAATACTTACATTTTTATCTTCCTTTGAGTTTATCTTGAAATATTATGGAATTAAATTCTGAAACACTTGCACTATCCCTCAGTTTTGTTTCTGCTGAAGAAAATGGATTGTGCCATTTTAGCTACAAGCCTGTATGAATAAGCAAGAGCTTGGTTAAATCTGGAATTTCTTCAAGATTGTAAGTAGAGTTAGAGACTACTTCTTAAACTGTCATCTCCATAGTCCTTGAGCTGACACTGAAAAAACCAGACCACGGAAAGGAAAGTTCATTCGTTGTGATTATCCCTATTTTGTGTTTGTGATCTAATAAGCAGAGTCTGAAAATATTTTTAGAGATTCTTTATGCTATTTTGTCTGATGCAAAACTACTACACCCATTTTGAACATTCCACTTGATCTCAGTTTATACCGTGATCTCCTACAAATTTTCAGGGTAAGATGACATTTGGACAACCGAGAGCAATACAGCATATTTATTACCGCTCTGTGCTTCTGCCTACTTTTTAGTTCTGTATGAGAATATGAAGCAGGTGTCCTTGTGTACAGTGACTTTCATTTCTTTTGCCAGTCATTTGTGTGAGCAGTGAAGTCGATACTTTAGTCTCTCATGCCCTAACTGTGCTTGTTATTTCTATGGCATAATTTACATGTCAGTAGTGTGAAACTCAGTGAACTGTGAGTAGCAAACCCAGAACATTGTTTTTTCAATATGCTATCTGAAATTAGATTGTGAGGAAAAGATAATATTAAAACTAAAATTCGAAGAAGAAGGATTGGCTTGCATTTAAAATCTGCCATCCCAGGAGAATCTCATCAGTGCAACATGGGACTTGGCTGCACTCAGTTTGTGATCTCTCTGTCTTGGATCACTTGTACTTTAATGTTCTGGATCAGCTGTTTCTAATATCTAGATAACCAAACAGACCTGGTCTTTGTAAAAGAACAAGAGAATATTAAGAAGTAAAAAAATAAATCTAACCAATCAGAAAAAGGGAAACATTGTGTCATCAGCTGAAGAAAAGACAAGAAATATCGTTCTTGGATTTCCATTACCACTTGCTAGATGTCTGTTTTCTCTATGTTCTTCCATGCTCTTTCATTGTTTCTGAGTATTTACACCAGTTTCACTAATAGTGTAACTCTTACAACATTTTCACTGCTTTTAACTCATCATCCCATGTGGCATCCTGCCAGATAAGATACCTTTGCCTGCTGCTCCTTATACAAGCAGCTATGTCTTCCCAGCCCCTCTTCTTTGTTACTGATTCCAGCTTCTCAGTAACAAGCTACATTTCTATGACTTCACTAAAGCAGAAATATGTCTGGAAAGGATTTTTAAAATGAGATTATATTCTTTCCCATAATAAAATAAGTTCAACATAACAAAACTTGATGAACAAGTAGTCAACAAGACAGATGATAAAGTGCTTCAGGTTCTTTGCCATAAGAATATTTAAAATCTAACCTGCGATTACCTTGCAGTTTAAGCCTATTTGTCATTATTTGATCAGCAAGGACATTCTTCAAAGAATATCCAGCTAACTCTCAGTCTAAAGAAGAGGTAAACCAGGCCTAAGTGTTTTAGCATTTTCTCTTAGGTCAGTCACAATTTGAAACATTGTGATCAACCTCACTACTCTCCTCTAGACTTTCTCACACTGATTTACACATTTTTCTGAATTACCACGACCAAGACTTCACACAGTAATCAAGCTGATGCTTGCTTAATTTTGGGAAGAGTTGGATATATTCATATTAATACATCTCAATACAGTACGTGCCTTCTTTAATAAGTATGTGAAATTATTGCCTTGTTCAATTTGTGATCCTTTATAATGCCCCAAACTCCTCCTTCCAGTGCGCTACAAATCCCATTATTCCTCTTCCTTTATTTCTGTAGCTGTTTGTGCCTGTATAGGCATAGCACTTTGTATTACCCTTATTGATTTTTTTTTTTTTTTTTTTTAAGTTTTTCACAAATTTGGGTTTTTTTAAAACTTGGATCCTGTTCTCTAGTGTCCCTGCTGTTCCTCCATATTTTATTTTTGTCAGCAATTTCAATAATAGGCATTCTTTTCCATCCTGCATGTCACGTGGAATTTCAATCAATAAATATTTTCATTATAATAGCAGGTTATTGATAATTATTCTTGGGAATCAGCTTTCCTAAACAATTTTCCACCCACACAATTGTAATTTCATCTATTTAATGTTTGATTATCAGAATATCATGCATTTCAATTGAAAGCCTTAGGAAAGTCAAAGTAAGTCATTTGCTGAATCTCCTATTCATGAGGCTGCAGTTCTACTCTAAAAAGCCAGTGCTACAAGGAAGTGTTTTTTTGTTTCTTCACTACTTGAATCTATAAGCTGATCTGCTCCTGAGGACTGAAACAGGAAAGGCATCCTGACATCATTTGTTTGCCATTCTTCTCCTGTGCTGAGCAGAACAGTAATCCTTTCCTCTGTCCCTTGTTAAACTGAATGCACTTGCAGAACAAATTCTTGCTATCCTTCAGTTTTTACTAGGGACATATGATCCTTTGCTTTGCCTTTCCCATCCTGACAATGATATGGCACACATCTGATTTTGTCCTCTGTAGTAAGACCTCCTTTCACTCCCTCATGTTGCCTGGTTCCAGTTAAATTCTAACCCCTAATTTGTATGAATTTGGCCATTTGTATGAATTTGCTTTTTCATCCTAAATTATACTCCCACTTAACAGTTGCAATGCCGATCTTTCAAATTCTAATTTGCGCTTTCTGCCCTCTGTACCACGATGGCTGAATTCAAAGCCATTGTGGCTTCTCTGGATCAGTGTCTTAAGAGGCACGTCTGCTCCCCAAGTCGGAGAGATGAGTATCAATTGAATAAATTATTGCCTCCAAACTGTAATATCAACTAGCTGAGTTAAACCAGCACTAACATAGCAGTTCTATTAACCTCAAATTACCATTACAGATGAGCATACATTCAGATAATGTCTTGTATAAATAAAGCACGCTACTTTGTTAAATCAATACAAGAATAACAGGCCTTCCAGTAGGGAAAATGCTGCCAATTTGCAAAGAAGGCTTTGCAAGATGATTTGTAATTTGATTACCTCCAGCTTCTTAATATTGACCTCAAAAGTATCCAATATGAATAGTGATAGTGTGTGTTCAGAAAATAGAAAACCATTATGATAAAATCTCTTTTAAAGCTATCAACTGCATTTAATTATTCTGAAAGTGAATCAGGCCAACATATAAATCTACAGTGAGGTATTCCTTTTAAGAGGAAAACTCACAGATTAACTCCTACACATCTTTGAAAGACTGTAGGTGAACAAAATCTCTTCACCATGTTTAAAAAAAAAAAACACAAAAAAAATCATAGGCTCACTTCAGAATCTGGATCTCAGAAAGTGTAGAAGGGCAAAAAGTTATCTTTGCAACTGCGTATACTAAAAGACTGACTTGTCAAGGTTGGTACTAAATATAGCATTGTCTCACATGAATAGTTACACTATACCTTTAGATTACTGAAACCTTGTCAAAATTCTGGCCTCTGTTATGAGTCTTGTAAACCTCTGTATATTGTATATAAACCCAGAAATTTTCAATGCTATATACAACTGCTTGTATAAGTCACCTTGAAAGTCAGCAGTGAGTTTACCCTCATGCCTCATAATTTTAAAATGATTTACTGGAGCATTTTGCTCTTTTTGAAACTGCTTAGGAAATAAAATAGAACATCTGTGATCTTCTGCTTTATTGCAGGTTTTGAGATCTTTAATTGAGATCGTTTCCAAGAGGAGAAAGCGATGACTCACTTTTTACCTTACATACTCTTTAGGGTCAGGGTGTCTGTCACTTCATGAAACTTTTTTTTTTTCCAATGATGTTACATTCTCTGAACCATCTCTTATGATAGTAGTATGATAGTATGATGTCCCATCATGAACATCTTAAATATCTTTTTCAAAATAGTGCTACAGGTCATTGTCACAGGCTGGCAGATACACCTACAAATTGATCCACGATGCTAAACCACAGTGAAGGATGTGTATGTTGAAGTGTTAATAGACCTCTGCCTGCAGTCTGTCATGCCCTGTAGTTCCCTACGTCAACTACAGCTGGTCAGGAGGTCAGGATAAATCATTTATTTGCATGTGTCATGTAAAGGAATAGCAGAAGGAAGACTATTAAAAGAGATGTCTCAGTGCAATGAAGCATAAGGAGTGATCCAAAAGTAGACTGTGGAGTCCATTTGTGGACTCCATTCTTGAGGGATATCTGCTATGGTAGTGCTCAGTCATCAAGCCCTTTATTTAAAGGCTAGAGTAAGATCAGCTCCACCAATATTTTTACTCAGCTCTGATAGTCAAGATAGTGGAAGATTCAGACAAAAGAGTTGTGTTAATTTAAAGAAAAGCCACAAACATTGAAATCCTATTTAAGTGAATTTCACTTGGTTGTGAAATTGTTACTTGGAATCCATTCATGCAATGAATTCATACTGAAGCAATTTTTTTATTATTTAAAAATGAATATAAATGTCAAAGGAGAAAAATAGCTTATGCTGGATCTGCCTGCAAGGGGAGAAAGAAGACACACTTGAAAAATATAAAGAAAGATTGGGAGGACTTTGGTAAAAGGTTGTACTAATATTCTCTTCTTTAGAATGCTTTGGAAGGGCAAAATAATAGAAAATTGGTAAAGGAAAGGAAAAAGATGTCAGGAAGAATATTCTTTTATGAAGACTGGAATAATCAGGACTTGAGAGTGAACATATCTGTGTAACCGGAGAGACAACATTCTAAAGGAAAAACCTACCCTAATCTCGGCCAGCAAATGAGGGCAAGAAAAATTCAACAGGTCTTACGAGTTGAAGTAAAAACAGAGAAATACACCATAACAAGAGCCAAACAAAAAGCTGGAAATAATGAAAAAGCACTGCAGCATTTGTTGTCCTTTTACGGGGTAAGTATTCTAATAACAAGAACATTAGGTAAGCCTTAGTAAACCCATCATTTATTGTAATCAGTGTTTTGTATGAGGATTGGGACAAACGCCAGAATTTTCTGTGCTCTAGTTCACCAGTTGCATTTTCCTGATTTGTAGGGTTGTTTTAAGGATAAAATCTACCCACCAAAATACTGTGTAAGTTTAAATTGAACATGAGACCAACCCAATGCAAAGCAAAGTAGAATTAATGCAGTCAATGAGTTTGTCCATAATAGCTTAAGTAGCTTAAATAATGTGAATTATACTGTCAATTCTTTTGGCTTTGAAAAATCATAGGGTCATCTGATTTGAACTTAACGCTAGTAACTTCATTGGCAGTGTCAGTACAACAACCTGTCAAAGCAAGAGATTGTAGCCACTTTTTAAAATACTTTGTCCATGGACAGCATGTTTGCTAAAAAATCATGTGCTGTCATGTGGAAGATTAAATGAAGATGAAGAATCCATGAAGTTTGCATAGAAATTATGACAGCCTTAAGAATTTTCAGAGCTACAAGTCTTGGAACACAGGCAAGTTCTCAAGAAGAATGTCATCTCTCTCCTCCATTTCTTGTATAACTTACATCTTCATGCATCTCTTTGTACCTATTGCGGGAGACAGGATGCCACGTACTTTTATGGTCTCTAGCTAAATGAAGCTTTTTCCTAACAAAATAACTTCTGGGTCAAGTTAGATGAAAGATGAATAAAAGTCTGTTGCTTTTTTTTTCCTCCCATTTTGTTTCAATGAGAACTTTTTAGTACTTTGTCAGATAATAATTGTTCCTAGCTTCCCAACTCAGTCTTCTGAATTCTCTAATTGGTAAAATCTCATTCTAATTCATTGACTCCACTCTTGGGAATTCTCCTACTAACTTTTTCTGTGACAGAATATGCAAACATAGAGAATCAGAGCTGAAGGGAGTATTTTTTGTGCACGTACTATACTGAAAACAGTGCAGTTAAGAATGATCAAAGGTATGTAAGTATCAAATTTGAGTATGTTGAAAGGCAGAAAAGGAACAAAAGAGAGGGCAAGTGAAAACAATCATTAGAGTCTCACTTTAAAATGTATTCTTATTAACTTTTGGCTTAAATTTTGGATTTCTGTTTTTTAACTTTTTTTTTTGTCAAAACGTTTATCTGATTTCAAACAGTGTTTAATAATTTTTATTTTTTTGTCTGCCATCCTGCAAAATCCATTATTTCCACAGGTTGGCCAAATATATTAGTCGTGTGTTAGATTGTGTGATAAAATAATGTTGGTTTTATTACCTTAGGTCTTAACTATCTTTAGACAATTAGAAACTTTCTTAGCTGTTATCTGCCATTCTACTTCCCTAACGCTTGCTGTAAAGTTTAATTTTCCACCTGTAGTGATTTCCAGATTGCCTATTTTTGGTTTAAATTATTTAAAATTATGCTTGTCTTACTAGAAGATTAAAGATGTAGCCTGCTGAGAGTTGCTTATTATAAGGCTAGTAAGTAAACTCTTCTTTTTTTTTTCCTGTGGCTATTAGAAAAAGAAAAATGTTATTTTTAGATTTCTTGCCATGGCATAAAATATACAAAAAGAAGCAAAATACCTGACAACTGTGATGAAGAAAAACAAACTGAGTGATTCAGAGTTAACAGTAGACTAATCCTTCATTTTACAGATGCTGTGTTTTTTCATGTGTAGAACATTTCTACTTACATGGAACAGTAGCTCTGAATATAACTAACTTAACATAGCCATGTCCTGCCCTGTTCTCAGCGCTCAAAGGAAGTTATCAGGAGATGTTTTGAGTGCAACCAGAAGAAAATTACTTCTGTAAAGCAATTTTAAAGCCTAGTTAGATTTAGAAAATGTGAAATACAAATCCATATATAATACACGCATATTATAGAAGGCATCTTCAGCTATTTGTGGCTATATACTGCAAACTCTCTCCTGGGGGAAAGAATCAGGCTCCAAGGTCCTGGTTAGAAGTGAATACAAGTATATTTTCCTCCCAATACTATTTAAAAAACAAACAACCGCCTCTCTGCCAAAAAACAACCAACTCGTAAGCTGAAACACTTCATACTAAACCAGACAGGTCATCAGACGGTGCAGTTTGGAGTGAGTAACTGCAGCGGTTGCATTGTAAATTATAGATATTCTTGAAATCGAGAAGGAATTAATTTACAGAACTGTCACATTGACAATTGTCACTAAAGTAACTTAAGTAGTAGCAGTTTTGTAGAAGCAGAAGGAATAATGACACAATATTTGTAGGGGATATTTTTTTAAACAAAGCTTTCTATAAACATGTTCTTCAACAATAAACTGCTAGTTGATTAAGTTCTTCAAGACAGTTTTATGAGTACTGTGCTCTTTGCTGTGTCTATGGATCTACCCAGGATGTCCACAGGCCATTTTGTTACAAACCTCATTCATGTCCTTGAGGATTTCCTCCACTCCAGCAAAAACACTCCAGTGTTTTAGTGAGACAATCTTCTCTGAGGTAATCTCAGAATGCCTTATGGTAATGAAGACAGCTGCTGTCACAGAGAAAAACTACTCAGTTCATAGAGTTTAAACCAAATCAGATCTGAAACGGTTTATTGGTTTGCTAATGACATGCAATTAGTTTGCAAACAGTGAACTATACATTCAGGATCGATAAACCACAAGACTAGACATTATGAAATGTTAATAAATACCTACAAGTTTCTAAGCACTCTTTTATAACTAATCTTCTGAAGGTCTAATGCTGTACACAGCTTTGTGCACTCCCCCTCCACAGACACAGGCCATGTGGGTTATAGATATACACCCTCTCATCACAGAGTCCTGTGTCCTCCTGCCTGCAGACCCCCTTGCAGGACGTGTGGTGCTGTGGCTCTACCTGTACATATCCCACTCCCTGTGACCCCCAACACATGTGCTCGTGAGAAAGCCCCTGTAAGGTTACATCCATACCCCCTGATGCAGGGCGGGTATGTGCCACATGAGTTAGGTGCAAGCTGGTCCCGGCAGAGGTGGTGATGTTGGTGAGGCAACTGCTGGCAGTGCCCAGCCTGGAGTGCTGCAGCTCTTCCCTTCCCCCACAAGGTTTCTCCCTTCCTGTAGCAAATTACCATGTTTCTTTTACGCTTTTCAAGGTAGCGCCTTCCTTGTTTCAAAAGTCTCTGTAATTAGCTGTAATTCTCTGATTGTCTTTAATCTGGCTGTTGGTCATTTTCCCCTTAAAAATGGCAGATTTTTGGCAAATACTCTCTCAGACTGTTTCATCCACCCCACATTTATTTCCACTCACATTCCTATCTTTACCAGTGCTGTCACCTAGGCTGTTCACCAAGGCTGGGCTATATGAGCATCCTCATAAGCAGCCTCTTTCAGGAGGGCTGCTGCTTTGCTCTCTCCCTGTCCTATCTCCTCAATACCCACCTTGATGTGTCCCTTCTAGAAGGGATGCCAGTAATGACGTCAGGTCTGTGACTAATATTCTCTGTGCAGCTTATTATGATGCTTTGGACAGTTTGTCAGAATTTTTGGTTTAAAAGTCTTGTAACTATTTCACCATTTCTACTTTAATTTGACTTCTTGCACCTTCTCCCTCGAAGACATCCCAATTATGCACGCTAGGATTTCCACATAATCATTTACATTCTATTCTTTAAATTAATTTCTTTTCTGACTAAAAATACTTCCCCAACCTTTTGTTAGCCTTGTCCTCTATACTGTGTCATTTTTCTGGTTAAATTATACTTTGTGTTTTTGTCTTCCCAACCTGTTATTAAAGTTGGTGGTATAAATCCATCTTCTACTAGTGTATGGCATTTAGGTTTTCAATACCAAGCAAGCTGACCTCTTCTATGCTTGGGGACAAACTCTGGCTTATTCTGAGAGTTAGACTTGTTGGTACTGGGGAATAAGGAGTGGATATAGGAAACACCAAAACTATTTCCCTTCTCCTTTTTCCCAAACCTCTACTGAGAATTTTAATTTCTCACCACCATCTGCTTTTGCAGGTTTGGACTCTTAGATTTTTAAGCAGTTTAACCAAAATAACTTCTCTGAGGAATTTTTCCAGCTTTCCTAAAGCAAGTTCTTCTATATCCTTCTCTATATATGAATATTTTCTTGTATTTCATGATTGGTTTGTTTGTTTGTTTTCTTTTTTCATGCAGCTTTGTAATACAGGGCAAATTTTCAAAACTTATGTCCTGTTTTTGGAGAATCTAAAAGTCTCAAACTCTGGGAAGATTTGATACTTTCATAGAAAAGTTACTTTCTGCAATCTGAAATGATGCTGTGATTGAATATATAGAACAGAGAGAGGTCATCCAAACTGTGGTAAGAAAAACAGCATTTGATTTTCCTTGGAACTTTGTTGACACAGTCTTTCAAAAGGTGAGCTGTGTTTCTGCACAGGTGCTTTCTTAGCAGCATGGATATTTTGAAGTTTGTCCAAAGAAGGGCAATAAAGTTGGTGAAGGGTCTAAGGAACAAGTCTTATGAGGAGCAGCTGAGGGAACTGAGGTTGTTTAGCCTGGAGGCTCAGGGGAGACCTTATCAATCTCTGCAACTACCTGAAAGGAGGTTGTAGCAAGGTGGGGGTCAGCTTGTTCTCCCAAGTAACAAGCAATAAGACAAGAGGAAATCACTTGAATTTGTGCCAGGGGAGGTTTAGAGTGGATATTAGGAAAAACTTCTACCCTGAAAGGGTTATTAAGCCCTGGCCCAGGCTGACCAGGGCAGTGGTGGAGTCCCCATCTCTGAAAGTCTTTAAAAGCTGTGTAGATGTGGTGCTTAGGGACATGGTTTAATGATGGGCTTGGTGGTATTATGTTAATGGTTGGGACATGATGATCTTAAAGGTCTTTTCCAGCCAAAATGATTCTACAATTCTGTATTTCCAATGGAATTAGGTGATGAAGCTTCTGGTGTGATTCCAGGATAAGATTAACTCTTTATTAATGTATATTCCCTACTTATCTTCATTGCTGTTTATTTATCTTTAGTTTCCCCAGTGCTGGCCCACAGCATCAGTGGTGATGTGTTTCTGCAACTCAGGTTCCACTTTTGCCTCAGTAAACAATTAAAAACAATAGGGAGCCCACTTGGGGATAGTGCAGATAAAAATCTTTGCTTGACAAAGATAAAAACCGTAATGAATTTTACTTTCAAACTCTCAATTTAGTAAGCAAAATAAATAAAAGGAAATTGAAATTGCTCAAAATCATTTACTCCACAAGTGTTAATGTTAGTGTCCTGTGTGACAGACATCTTTTGTATAGTTCATTACTTTATTAGCACATCAGAGCAGCTTTTTCTTCTGGAAAGATACCTTGACAAGCATCTTAGACCTGTGATTTGAACTTGTCTGTGCACACTGATCTTATTCATTTGTATTGGATTACTAGAATTAATGCTGAGAAAGAAACAGCTTATTTCAATATTTAAATTCTGTAGTTTCCCACTGTACAAGCATAAGGGGGGAAAGAAACCTGTATCATCCAAACACGGCTGCTCCTTCAATCTTCTTTTATTCATCAGATATTGAGCTTGTATTATAACGTGTTGTGAGATGATGGAATTTTTTTTTTCTTTGTCAGCAGCAATGTCATGGTTTGGCTTTTTTTTTATCAAAACAGCATGAAAATCATGTTGATGGAATAATTTCCAAGATGCCTCAAAATTACAATGAATGAAACTATTAATACAAGAAAAACCATCCTGAGACTTCAAAATAGGAACCATTCCTTCATGGTGATGCTTGATAATCTCTGTATTTAACAATCAGTCAAGCTTTCTGCTATGAACACTCTGATTTTTTCATATTTATATTTAACATCTCAGCCTATGTACGGTAAGTTCATTGGCTTATGCATGGAATATATCAACGGCTGTCAGCACAGATAAATATTTTGTTCATCAAAATCAAAATGTATTTAGGTTTGTTATTCAGTTTAGAAGCAACAGTGATGACAAAAAATATGACTTGAATAGTTGGTACTTTCGGAGTCCTCTTACCCATATGAAAAAAAACCACCCTAATAATAATTTTAAAAGTATAGCACTGTTGGCAAAGATACTAAAATATCTTTTAAGTCCTAGCAGCAGTTTGTTAGAGAAATAATCATTCGTATAAGGTATGACTCTTCAAACGTGTTTTCTTTGACACTTACTGCCAGAGTCCTGCTTCACATAAAATCAGTTGTGGTATATAGTTCAATTCAATAAAAAGAGAGTGAATGAGTACCCCCAGTGTATCAGAATCAGAGTATGGCATCTGCACTGGAAAGTAAAAAAAAAAAATCAAACTGTGTCGAATAAATTGGAAAGCTGAGAACAACTTGTGAATGGGAAACCGAAATCACCGCTCTGCCATTAATACAGGATAGAGGACAGGGACTAGAAGGAAAGGTAAATCACAGAGACAGAGTCTTACTTTTGCTTTGCCAAGCATCTAACCATAAAGTTTAGAAGGGACTGCAAGCTTGCAGCTCTGATTGTTCTGTGGTGAAAAGAGAGAAAGAGGAAAATCATATTTTACTTTTTTTTATAATGGAAAAGATCTAGAAAAACCATTTATTAAAAATGGTATCAACAAACAAATCTTTAATCTTCAAAATGATACTTTTATCATAATGTTTGTTATGGAAAGTTCAGGTTTTTAATTGCCTTTGACATTAGTATTATTAAAGATCAAGTATGGAAAAAACAGATATTTTAAATCCTCTACAAATAGGTATCAGAAACAACTTTAGAATCATGCTATCATTCAGGTTGGAAAAGACCTTTAAAATGATGAAGTCCAACAGTAATCCTAGTCTACCGAGATCGCTGCTAAACCGTGTCCCTAAGCACCATACCTACATGGCTTTTAAACACATCTGGGATGGTGATTCAATCACTTCCCTGGGCAGCCTGTTTCAGTGCTTGACAACGCTTTCAGTAAAAGAATTTTTCCTAATATCCAACCTAAACCTCTGTGGGTGCAACTTGAGGCCATTTCCTCTTGTCCTACCACTTGTTACTTGGGAGAAGAGACCATCACCCACTTCCCTACAACCTCCTTTGAGGTAGTTGCAGAGAGTGATAATGTCTCAATTGAGGCTCCTTATCTTCAAACTAAAGAGCCCCAGTTCTC
>VZZY01016897.1:0-10708 GCA_013400335.1 Eurystomus gularis
TACTAAACCAACACACTGGTGCAGACCCAAAGTGGTCCCACTTTCCTCTCCAGCCCCTGTGGAGCCAAATGGCTCCTTGCTGCTAAGGCGTACATGCCTGCCTGCGAGGAGAACATCCTTTCTGGGATGTTCAGCATGTTAGTGATGGGGGACAAGCCTATGGGCCTGTCTTCCTGCTAACTCCTGGGCCAAGTATCCTGCAGCAGGGGAAGCCCTGGGGCATTGCCCAGCTCAGCCAGTGTTGTGGTGGCACTGGGTATTGGGGCAGGTGGCAGCATGGCAACACCAGCTCTAACATCTCCAGAAAGCTTTCTACTGACAGGTAAGCTGCTCTTCTCTGTGGTCTCTCAGCCTCAAGGAATCAGTTGTGTTACTCTTCACTGCAGCTGGTTGCACAGACAGTGGTAGCTGAGAAAGCTGCCACTGATACTCCCTCAGCGACACCCTCAGAGCCCACAAGACTCTCACAAGGACCTGCTCTCCTCTCCCAACTGCTGACCAGGAGGAATGGCTTCAGATCCAGGTGTCTGGGATGCTCTCCCCAGGCCTGGGTGGTCACTGACCCCTGTGCCTCCCCATCCCCCTTCCCCTCCCCCCTTACTCCCCCTCCCCATGGGAGCTGGAGGGACCCAGTTGCCTGCCATCAGGGACGCAGAGAGGAGGAGGCTACAGAGCTCTTTTTATCTTTTTATTGCAAAGAGGGAGATATGAAAAAGGACCATCACTCCCTCTGGCCCCCCTGGGCCTGCAGCTGGCTGAGAGTGGTGGCAGGGGGAGGCCTAGGGTCCTGCTCCCCCACCACAGGGACCAAGGCTCACACAGCAGGGAGCAGGCTGCGGCCAAGCACTGAGCTGGAGCCAGGACTGACCACAACAGCAGGGTGGTGAACCCATGCAGCCCCTTGGCCCGAGCCCTGGCTGGCCGCAGGGCAGTGCTGCGTGGGGAACACTGATGGGGGGAGCCTGGTCCAAGACAGGGCTGCCTGGCCCCAGCCAGACACAGCACAGTGGGCAAACCTGGCATCTTCCTCTGCACCACTGCCTGACTCACTCAGTGGGGTGCTGAGGTCCCTAACAGCTCTGCAGCTTTATGGAGACTGCTACAGGGAGCCCTCGCCATATGACCTTTGGGGACCAGAGCAGCTTAACCCAGGGATGGAGGAAGGGAGCAGGGTCGGTGCCCTCTGTCCAGGCAGGGAGCTCAGCGACCTGCCTCAGGTCTGTAGGTACAGCGAGGCACAGCAGTGCCTAGGCTATGGCTCCTGCTGCTTGTCATGTGTTGTCCCGGGCCAGCTCCTCAGGGCAGGCAGGCTGGTCCTGGGCCTTGTGCAGCCCTGGGGAGCGCTGGGCCTGGATGCTGTGCTGCAGCGCCAGGTCTGGCCCTAGAGGTGTGTGGTGCCGGTGCCGCTGGTACTGCACAAATGTACAGATCTTCAGCCCAATGGCCAGCATGTTCTTGCCCATGAAGATGCTGGAGACCCGCGTGTCCCTGAAGAAGATCATGTTGCTGCCTCGGATGAAGATGGTGGTGATGTTTACAGTGAGCATGCTCAGCATGGGGTACAGCATCATCCGGTGTGGCATGATGCCAATCCCTTGCATGCTGATCTCACAGAGGGACACACAAGGGAGGACCAGAAGCAAGATGTAGCAGTAGAAGAACATTATGCCCTCAGCCCAGAGTGGCAGTCCCTTCTTCTGGGGCTCCCACAGGTTGGCCTGGATGTCCAGCACATCCAGCATATCCACAATGACCCAGAAGATGCGGTTGCGGAGATCTTCTTTCTTCTTGAATGTCCTGACGTATTCCATGTGCTCCATGGCCACCAACAACACGTAGAGGGCTGGGATGCAGATGGAGAGCAGCAAGGTCAGTGCTTTGCGGGCTATGAGATCCAGGCTTTTCCGGTCAGCTTTATAGTTCTGGTATATAAAGTAGACTTTGATCTCAAGAACGAAGACATACAGGAACCAGAGAATCATGGCATAGCCCCGCTTAGCTGTCTTTACCTCTGCCCCGACCCAGATGGCCACGTAGCGGAGCACCAGCAGGAAGCACACATCACCCACTGCCACCATGACACAGATGCCCAGCTTCCTGGAGCTCTGGCTCTGCTCCACCAGGTATACATCCATGAGGATGAGGCTGGTCATGATGAGCACAGTGGAGAGGCACACATGGGGCTTGCTGACAGGTGGTGGTGGAACCATCCTGCACAGAGGAATAGGCAGGGCTGTCAGAGAGTTGCTAGGATTCCACATCCCTACCTTTTGGCCGCCTTCTGCCCCTCCTCTCCCCAACAACTGTGGACGGCCAAAGAAGGTGGCGGCAGTATGGTGTTCATAGACTCTTCTCCCACCCTATGCGCCTGTTTTTTTCCAAAACTGCAGGCTCCTAGCCAAAATACTCCTAAGACTCTTTGCCGTGCCATCCTGGTGGCACAATGATGGCTGAAATCCAGCTCCCAGTCTGCACGTGGGGCAGGCTGGACAGCCTTCAAGCACTCAGGATGCCACTGCCTCTTTCAGTAGCTCACCATGCTCGTTAGTCTCTGCCACTGTGAAGGGTACATGCCTTATTTTCCATGGGATTTCCCAGCCAGTGGCACTGGTTATATTCTCCCTCAAGGCACACAAGACCGTATCTATGCTTTTGACCCAAGCTACCCAGGAGCTCTGTCTACAGCTGTTTGCCCATGACCACTCTGCTTCCACACAATAAACTGAAAGCAAGGAAAAGCAGCACCAGCCCACAGCTCCAGGACACAAGGAGTTCTGCAACAAGCCCTCAATTTCAGCTGGATGCTCAGCTTTCCTAGGCTGGGGCAGAGTAAAACACAGTCTCCAAAAGCACCCTGCCTGCCTTGAATGGCACCGGGGCTGTCAGGCTCCATCTTCCTGGCCAGGCACAGCTGAAGGCAGCTGCTGTGACATGTATGGAGGATGGAGCTGGGACCCCACCTGGCATGGCTCAGCAGCTGTTCTGGAGCCAGGCCCCCAGCTGAATTGGAGCGTGAAGCCAGCCTGCTGACTGTGTGGCACAGCGCTGCACGACGGCTGCCTGTGCAGAGCTACCACAGCCACACTTGGGCCATGCAGGGGGCTCTGGGACACCATCCTGGCCATCTGGTGGGCAAAGCGTGGATGGCACTTGACCATGGAGCAAGCGCTTGGGAGCAGGCTGGAGGCTATGCAGTTAATGCTCAACCCTGCAACCTGATGTACCTAGTACTGACATGACAGCACAGGGCCCTGGCCACAAGCTACCTGAACTCGCACTTTTTGGCTGAGGGAGCAGATGTCCTGTCCAGTCATGCATCCCTGTGCCCATCGTGGCACGTTGAGGGAGACAGCAATGCCTAAGCCTGCCAGACACAAGGGGAGAGATGAGAGGCTGGCAGGCACAGGCCAACTGGTGGATGTGGCACATCTGGAGTGTGCTACATGGCTGGGGGCTCTCCCGCGTATCACCCCCACGGCCTCATCACGCCCTTGGAGAAGCCCCTGACAGCTCAGGCCCCAGCTCTGCCGGCTGCCCGACCTGACTACCGGGGCCTAGCTGTCCCCACGCCCGCCTCGGGGTCAGAGCGGGGCCGCCCCGCACGCCGCATCCCACCACGGCAAATCGCAACCCACCGCGGGCTGCGTCCCCTCCGGGTGCCCCGGCACACGGGCCTGTCCCGGCCCCCTGCCAGCCTGCATGGGCTGAGCCCGCCTGGGGCCCGNCCGGCACCGCCCGCTGCCCCTCTTGTTCAGGGCCCTCTGCCCGCCTTCCCCAGCAAGCCGGGGGCCGCCACCGCCCCTTGTTCCTCCGCCCGGCACCCTCCAGCCCCGCGCCTGCGCGGGGGCCACATGCTCACACGGACACACGCGTCCGGCCAACTTCCTGCGCCACGGCCTCCTCCTGCTCCGGCCCCTGTGCCCTCACACCCCTGAGCCATGAGTGCTCCCTGCCACAGCGCAGGAGGGGCCCCAGAAAAACCTGGAGTGCACGGGGAAGCCTGCGCTGGCAAGGGTCCTGTCCACTGGCTGCCCACCGGGAAAGGACCAGGACCTCTTTTTGCTGGGTCTTCACTGATGGAGTGGGCAGAGGAATCCACGCACTTCTGTGACCTGGTACCCAGGCATGCTGGTTTGCGAGATCCTGGGAATCTCCAGTTCCACAGGACACTGGTAGAGCTGGGCTGGGCACAGCCAGGGCCCAGCGAAACCAAAAGGTTTCCTTTACCCTTAGTGGACATCCCTCTATGCAAATGCTCTTCTATCAACCTGAGAAGCTTACTGCATTTAACTCTTGAGCTTGTTCCTAATTGATTTAGGCATCAGCTACACCGGGAAGGTTTCCCAGTATATTTCCACTCTGACTTTGAAGTGCTTATTCTAAAGATATGTATTTTAGAAGATGGGGAGGCACTCAGATCTCTGGAGATGGGCTAAGAGGAAAACTAGGCGTAGACCTGAGTGAGAGGACAACTGCCAGTCACAGTCTCTGAGTGCCAGTGGAAGTGCAGCCCACCTCACCTACAGCTACTGACAGGATGGCTGCAAGTCCTCTCTTGTATCTAATGCTGTGGGGCATCTTGTATGGCACCAGGAACATAAGAATCCTGCCTGTAGTGTCCATGGCAAATGGAGACATTGACCGAGCATCCAGGCTCAGCTCACGTGTCCTGCGGTGGGTATGGGCTGGTTTGTGCAGGCAGGTAGAGGGCCTGTGTGAAAGGAGAGCTCTGGGTTAGAGAGGTGCAATGAGATAAGGAGTTTGGCTGTGGGATCATGCCTTGTCCAGAAAAAAACACTCCAGAAGGGCTGAAAGAATGAGGAAACAAAGCAGCCAAAGCAATTTGCCTTCAAAAAGGAAAGGAGATCTTGCAACTCAAGCTGAGTGGAAAGCACCATGAGGCGTGAGAAAGGAAGCCAGCACAGAAACAAAGCCTAGATCTTTTCTGCTGGACACAGAAGCACTAGCTCTCATGCAGGTTCAGGGCAGTCTCTTGCAGGCTGTAGGGAGAAGCAAAGGGTCTCTGTCCATGGGGCTAAAGACAAGATGATTCATCCCTGGGCTGGAATTACAAAACCCCTGAGTCTTCACTAGAGGCTAGGACAGGAGGTGACAATATTCACATGAGAAGCAGAAAGAGCTGCTTTGATGAGGCATAAAAAACTAAGCAACCAGAGTAAGAGCAGATACTTATGTGCTTCTCTAAAACATGATGCCGGAACCAGGGTGCCAGAGTTCACATATCGATGCAGCTGTGATCAGAGACAAAATGGAAGGAAACCAAAGAGGGGTACACCAGGGTTCCTAGGCAGACTGCTGTTCCCTGGCTGCTGCTGGCTCCAGACCTGGGAGGAAAAGCATTTTAATCTTAGCCTTGTGCTGCCTAGGAAACCTGCACCCCACTGTTACCACTGAAGAGTCCTTCTGAGTGATCACCATGCACTCAAAGGCTGATGGGAGAGAGCCAGAGAAATCCATCAATCACGTTGAATATTCTCGAAGAGGAACTGCAGGAAGTGGGGGAAGTTTTTCAGCAAGGAACTGCAAGCAGTGGCTGTGATGGGGAAAGGCTGGCAGTGGCCTGGGGACCATTCTCAGAGCTTCAACTGCTGCAAAATAGCCTCATGACCCCCCAGAGCCTAGCCAGAGTGGAGGGCAAGAGGTGGTTGGAACTGACTGTCATCCTTCAGGAATACAATTTAAAAAAAAACAAACTGGGAACAGCTTCTGAGTGAAGGATCACAGGGTGCTGAAGGGTACTTTAACATCACAAAAAGGCCTAACTTGAGCAAAGTGCTGGAAGATGACATCAGAGTGGAGAAGCAAGAAATTGGGTATGCCAAATAGGAAAACAAAAGAATGAACATACAGAGTCAATCCAGGTAACCATTTGACTCATTTGTCAAAATACAGAATGGAGCTAAGCAAAGGTGAATATGTCCTTTGGGGTGTGGGCTGGGCCTCTGAGAAAATGGTGTCTATTCAAAAATCTTAATTTCAGACAGCCCATGTGTGGCATCATGCACTTGATGGGACAGAGAGCAGGTGCTGCTATTTCTGCTGACAGCAACTTGGAAAGGACCATCATGGAAAGCAGTGTGATAATGGCACTGGGTGCAAAGGTGCAAAGCTGTGGCAGTGCACATACTGGACTACCTCAACACACTTCAGAGGGAAAGGCAGCAGCTGGTAATGCATGCAGTCCTGGCAGCCTGGGCTCAAGAGCATTTTGAAAATTGAGGCTTGTGGCACTGAGTCTGGAGCACATAAATCCTGGAGGTCCTACAGGGCAGGGAGCCACCTCAGGCCTTCACAAGGTGAGGTACCCAAGTGGCAGAGCAGGGCCCAGCAGCCCAAGCAGGGGTGATGTGGTACTGTCCCCCAGGCCCGGAGGCCAGGCTGGATGCAGGGACAGCCTGCAGAATGGCTCTGTGTGCCACAGCCACTGGCCAGTGCAGGCCCATACAGTCTGCTCAGGACAAAGCCACCCCTGGCATCTTGTCATGCAAGGATATGTGTGACCAGCAGCATCTTCCTGTCCCACCCAGGCCCCAGGGCGAGACTCCCCTCAGAACATCCTCCATACACCCTCCAGCCCCAGCCATAGTCAGAGCACCCCCAGCACCATGGGATAAGCTCCTCTCAGTCCCACATTGCCCAAGACACAGCCAAAAGCCCCTACGCTGGGCCTGGTGCCTGAGAACAGCACCTTTTCCAACTGCTCCAGGCTGCAGGCAGTGGTCACAAGGGACACAATATGGCTTTGCACGACAGAAGGTGCTGTTACAGCTAAAACCAGGGTGGTTTGAGAGAACATCTGTATTGAAGAGAAATGCTCTACTCCTGAGCAGCTGCTGTGTCTTGCTGCACCTCAACCTTGTCCTGGATGCAAAGGCTAAGGTGATACATAGTTCTTCCAGCGTGGCTGAGAAAGCTGCTGGTCTAAAGGGATCAGGTACCCTGTATGGGCTTGACCAACATATGGGGGCACATGGTAGCGCCTTGTCTGCCAAGGACAAATATGCAGACTGCTGCAAGGTCTCTAAATAGTGTTGAAGTGCTGGGGAGAAGCTGGTGGGCATGGTCCATTTGGATAGCAGTGATTACATGAAAAAAAAAAAGGAAGGGGATTCTGGAAGCACATTTCAAGCCAGTTGCCTGGATACTAAAAAGCAAGGATTTCTTGGGTGCTTTCCCTGATGTGCTCGCAGATCATATCCACAGTGAAGCAAACCTCAGCTGATGGCTGGCATACAGAAAGGTTTCATCTTATGAAGAGGTAGGGAAGCAGCTGAATGAGATTATGACTCCACTAGGCTCTGTTTAAGCTGAAAGATACCAGGCTTTGGTACTTACAATGAAAAACACAGGAAAATTTTCACCCTTAAAGACAGGGAAAAGCCACAGTTCTGGGTGACTCATGCTGTAGGCTCAGAGTCAATATAATATGAAGGTAGAAAGAAATTAAGAGCAGGCTGTGAAGCCAAGACCACAAATAAACAAGGCACACTGAAACAGCCTGAGAACAAATACATAAATTAATCTGTAGAAAAGCCAGAAGGCCAAAACAAGCCAGTGAGCTGTACTAAGGATAGAGGTACTCAAAGGGAAAAGCCTGCATGGAGAGAGACAGAGAAATCCACCGCAATCACATGGAACATCACTCCAGGGGAATTGCAGGAAGTTCATCAGCAAATAACTGCAAGTGATGGCTGCAATGGGGAAAGGCCATTTGTGACCTGGGGACCATGCCCAACAGCTTTGAAAAAACATCACAGAGCAGAGGTGGCTGGAAGTGATGGGCATCCTTCAGAAAAGCAGGGGAGAAGCATCCCTCCCAGGCCAGAGGGGTGGCCCAGGAGAGCTGTAGGACTGCAAACCCTTGGGGGCTTCCTGGAAGGCTATGTTCAAGGGCTGTCACTTCACCAGGCTGCCTTGGTCTGAGCTAGAGGTGCCTCTAGCCTCCTGGAAGTGAGAACTGTATCCCTGAAAGCCTGCAGCAGTCAATGCTTTTGAAGTACTTGCACAA
The DNA here is from genome assembly GCA_013400335.1 of Eurystomus gularis. Lineage (NCBI taxonomy): Eukaryota > Metazoa > Chordata > Aves > Coraciiformes > Coraciidae > Eurystomus > Eurystomus gularis. Next base: position 8,030 of record VZZY01016897.1, read on the forward strand.
ATAGTTGGGAATGGTGACAAAGACTGGAAGGCAAATAGACAAAAGCAAACGGCTGGGGAAGCACTGTGATGGCTTTTTCTATGGACAGATCAAGCCCCCAGATAGAATCATAGAATGTTTTAGGCTGGAAGGGACCTCCAGAGGTCATCCAGTCCAACCTCCCTACACAAGTAGGGACATCTACCTAGGTCAGGTTGCTCAGAGCCTTATCGAGCCTGACCTTGAATGACTCCAGGGATAGGGCCTCCACCACCTCTCCAGACAGCCCATTCCAGTGCTCTGTGACCCTCATGTTAAAGAACTTTTTTCTAATATCCATCCTAAATCTATCTTTTCCTACCTTAAAACCATTGCTCCTTGTCCTATCACTACAAACCCTTGTGAACAGACCTTCCCCTGCCTTCCTGTAGGCCCCTTCAGGTACTGGAAGGTCAGTATAAGGTCCCCCCGGAGCCTTCTCTTCTCCAGGCTGAACAGCCCCAACTCCCTCAGCCTGTCTTCATATGAGAGATGCTCCATTCCCCTGATCATTCTGGTGGCTCTCCTCTGGACACGCTCCAATACGTCCACATCCTTCTTGTGCTGGGGGCTCCAGAACTGGACGCAATACTCCAGGTGAGGTCTCACCAGGGCAGAGTAGAGGGGCAGAATCACCTCTCTTGATCTGCTGGCCACAGTTCTTTTGATGCAGCCCAGGATGTGATTGGCCTTCTGGGCTGCCTTTGCACACTGGTGCCTCATATCCAGTTTTTCATCCACCAGCACTCCCAAGTCCCTTTCCACAGGGCTGCTCTCCACTATGTCCTCTCCCAGCCTATACTGATAATGCTGGTTGCCCCGGCCCAGGTGCAGGACCCTGCACTTGGCCTTGTTGAACCTCATAAGGTTCACCTGGGCCCACCTTTCCAGCCTGCCCAAGTTCCTCTGGATGGCGTCCAGATATGCCCTCAGGCATATCAACTGCAATGCAGGCATATGTTGATATGCAGGCATATCAACAAGCAATACCCCCAGCTTGGTATCATCCGCAGACTTGCTAAGGGTGCCCTCAATGCCACTGTCAATATCATTAATGAAGATATTAAACAACACTGGTCTCAGCACAGCAGGGATCTAGCAGGGTCCTCTGGAGCAGTCAGCTGCTTTTGAGGAAAGGCAATGATGATACCCAGCTGAGCTCAAACCACAATGGGTGGAAATGCTGAGATATGGCCAGGCCAGCATGACCATCACATGACTCTCTCCCACTACAAAACAAGGTTTTCACATTCATCTGCAAAATGCTATGAAAACACAGCTCATCGTTCATCTTTCCACAAAAGCTTCTGCTAAGATCCCTTAGCAAATGCTCTTAGAAAACCAAGGCTGTCAAGGATGAAAAGAAAGATCCTTGAATACATTAACGCCTTGCTTAAAACACATTGAAATGGCAAACAAGCTGTTTTGTGAACAAGACAGGGTGTCTGGACAGTTCTGTGCTGAGATCCATGCTGTTCTGCAGATGCAGAAATGGGATAGGAAAGTGGATAGCGAGCAAGGTGGAAAAGTTTAATGATGGTTCAGATTATTCATCTAGTCAAACCAAAAGCTGATGTGAATACCTGCATGTTACTGAGACCTAAAGCTCAATAACAGAAGTGTAGAACTGACAAATGCAAGTAAAAAGAAGAGTGCAAGGGACACGGTACAGACATCAGGAAAGTGACCCTGAAATGCTTACTGATGAGGTTCTGAAAACAGCAGATCCACGGTACAAACTGGATGTTTTATACCGTTTTGCTAGTTTTTGCTGTTCCCGCTTCTCAAATTGTAATCTCTCCACTGCAGTGAGCGACTTTTTACAGTTTGCCTGGATTAACAACTGGATCAACAGAAAACTTTGTACTGCTGTGTATTTTGAACAGCACAGGTCCTGGCATGGTCCCTGTCCCTGCAGAAACTGGGGGCTTTCACTTTATTTCGTGGTTTGGCCATTATTGGCTCAGTCACTTCTTTTAGGTTGCTTTAAATTAGGAGCACAGCAGGTCCAGGTCATCTCTGCCTCCTTTCAGGATCCCTCAGCCAGCATCAACCTGCTCTGATGATTTGGTACTGTTCCTTTTCCATTCTTCCAGTGCCGTTTCAGAAAGATCCTCTGCTAGGGCTGTGCTAAAGATGAGGTCCAGTGAGGGATCCTTACTGCTTTCTCCTAGAGTAGTGCCACGGCAATGGCACACAGCTGAGCTGCTGTGCCCCAGGCTTGCCCTAGGCTCTGTCCCTGCACACCGTGCTGGCCCTACAGATGCTCTGGTGGGTCCTTGTTCCCAGTGGGTCGAGGAAGGAGTCAGTTTCAGCTCTCAACTTCCTTGTCTTGCTTTTTGCTTCAACCTGCCGGGCCCATGGGTCTTCATTTTCCCTGTGCGGGCTCCGCTCCGGCCCTCTGAAAGTCGCTTCCTCCTCACGTCTGCCCGCTGACAGGGCGTGCTGCTCACCTGCTCCCGCTTCCAGTCACCCCTTCAGCCCCGTCCCCATGGGGCCCGGACACCCATCTCCAAGCTGAAAGCTTGCCATGGCCTCGGGGGGCTCCGGCAGGCCTCTCGCCCACCGCCCTCAGCGCCGCGGCTCCCCGCTCGGCCCTCCCCAGGGGACCGCGGCTCACAGCCCCGCCTCTCGGCGCCCCGCTGCCATGGCAACCCCGCG
>VZZY01016900.1:6816-18609 GCA_013400335.1 Eurystomus gularis
GGTGCCGCCGCCGTAGGGAGCGCCCAGCGCCAGGGGAGCGGCGGGCACCGAGCGCAGCGGGGCATCTCCGGGGGCCCGGTGCGGGTGTCTCGGCCTAAGCATTTCCAGGGCTTCCCCCTGTACGGCCCGGCGCCTTTGGGGCCGGTTCGGCCGGCGGGTGAGGTGAGGGGCAGCCGCTGTCGGAGGGGATGCTGCCGGTCGGAGGGGATGCTGCCGGTCCGAAGCACTGGGCAGCGTCTCCCTTGGAGCCCCACGCTCCTTCACGGTAGTTATGAATTAAATGTGCAAAAAAAACTGGTGACGGATCTGCGTGGAGGGGCATAGTAAGCGTGGGCTTTGCAACTTGGATGTAGAGCTGCTACGTAAAACAGTCAGACTGGGGACCTCACCTTTGGTGCACACCAGCAGTTCGGCTGGGCTCCTGCACCCCTGGTTTACTCTTGATCCCTTGCTTGTCCCTTGATCCTTGTGCCACAAGACCTCCAGGTACATGATCCTTCCAAACTGAAGGATGCCAGGCTCTCCATGGGCTGCTGCTGGGACAAACTTACCTGCCAGCTCCCTCCTGCTTGCTCAGATACTTGGGGCTGAGGGTCAGACCCCAGGACTGTGAGTCAGAACAACTGCCACGAGTACGCTGCTGGTGAGGAACACTTGCCCAGGACTCCTCGTGGCTCTGCAGCACTCACCTGCAGGGCTGGGGGCAGCACGGCCTCCTCGCCTGCTGGCACGGTGATTCCTTGGGAGCCAGAGGACAGAGGGGATGGCAGGAGGTCCTAGAGGCGGGATGGAAAGGGTCGGTGTGTGCAGGTGTGCACAGGGATGTGTGTGCATGGGAGGGTGAGCGCACACACAGGTATGTGGGTGTGCAAGGGCACTGGTGTGGGGTTGAGGATGTGCAGGAGAGTTCATGGGTTTGCCCCAACACGTGAGTGTGCCTACAAACACGTGTGAATGTGCAGAGGTATGTGGCTGGACCCAAGGCAGGAGTGTCCACAGGTAATCAGGAACGGCTGTGGGCAGATGTGTGTTCAGAGGAATGGGTGTGCGGAGAGGTGGATGTGCCTCGGTGTTCAGGTGCTGTGCGTGGCTGTACAGCTGATCCTGCCCATGTCCTGGCGCCTCCTGCCAGTTCTCCCAAAACTGAGGTCACCAGTGCGTTACTGAATCTATCTCTGTGGGAAAAGCTTTCCCAAAGCCCTCTTGGCCATTGCACAAATGATGTTTAAGGGAGTGAGGGGAGGTGGGCAATGTTTCATCACAGTGAAACAGGGCTCCTTTGGAGGTTTCCAACAAAGTTGTTTTTCTGCTTGGAGAAAAATTGGAGTGTGGGGGGATCCATTTGCATGCAGCAAACAAACCCCAGCCCTGGTTTCTGGCTAAATAAGGGGAACTCAGAGTCTTTAGCGACATGCTTACTTGCGCAGCTTTCCAGCGATCTGGGAGGTAGCAGTATAAACCATGAAGTGGCATTCTCTGGAGACCCATGTGTGCGGTCCCAGTAGCTGGATGCAGACGTGTGGCAGTATTTCAAATCACAAGCTGCAGAGTTTGTGCCGAAAGAAAAAACAGCCTCCCATACTGACACCCATGTTCCTGAAGTACACAAAACACTCAGGTAGTATTACCCTGGAGGAGCCAAGAAACCGACTCCTTCAGCGCAAAAGGAGAGCGGCGAAGCTGCCTTGCCTGCAATGCTCTGCCCTCTGGCTCATGGGAAGCTGTAGCTAGGGATGGATTTTCCTATCAGATTTTCCAAAAGGCAGCGCGGTAGTTCAGTCACCTCTGGGGCTGTGTGTCTGTCTGCGCCATGCCAATCCCATGCCTCCAGAGGGCAAAGTCAGATCGTACTTCACTTTGCACTTGCAGAGGATGGGGAAGGAAAGAGCTGTGCGCCGAGATGGGATGGTGCACTGAACGGCTGCTGGTGAGGAAGATCCTTTTCCAAGAAAGCACTTTCCGTGGCAGAGCCCAGCATGTAAGCAGAGTGAAAATGGATACCGAAACAGCATGTGCTGGCTCTTGTCCCTTCTCCTTTCCTCATTGTGCAGGTTAAACTGCAATGCCAGTATTTGTGAGTGAAGTGGGAGCTGTATAATGTGGTGGCCTGCAGACTACTCTGAATCTGGCATTATCATCAGCCTGTTGAAAAGCATTTTCAGTTCTCCACTCTGGGAACAGGAATACGTCCCATTTTAAGCATTGGTGTCTCTTTTGAGTGCCAGTTCTTGTGGGGATGGAAGTATGGGAAACATGAAACTCACACTCACCCAGCTGGATCTTAGACTGCGGATCTCCTCCATCTATAAATCACAGTGGTACCTGTTGCTGGAGCGGAAGAGTTGATGCCTTTCGTGTTAGTGAACATTTTGTTTGCTCTTTTGATTCAACTATACTGGAACAGGGACAAAGGTAAGTAAAATGGAAAATGCCCTGCACTGATTAAGCATTTGGAGTTATTAATGCAATTGAAAATGTATGGTATCTGTGGGACTATTGGCCATACAAAAGCTATAGCTTGGACTTTATTTTGGTCTCTCTTGAGACTAAGTCTCAGAGTCAGCATTTTTTCTGTCTAAATTTCCCATCTCAGATCCTGCCTACACTGAGATCTGCAGCCTTCAGCTGAGTGAAGTGCTCATTGCTTTTGAGACCAGACACTGCAGAGTATACCTGACACAAGGGCATTGTGCCTTGGTCTCTCAGGACTGGAGATGGTTAGTACTAGTAGGTGCCAGAGAGTTAGCCCAGCCAAAATCCCATCTGCTTGGATCTCCAAGAGCAATTTCCACCCATGGAAAAAATCCAGTCTTTTAGGCTTCATTCCCCACTCAGTTGCTCCCATGTTACAAACCACACCATTGAGATCCCTCAAGAGTAAGCTACTGGGAAGCCTTGCTCACTGTTAGCACTGTGGCCTCAGTGACATCTCCCATCACAATCAAACCAGAGGGCAGCAGACATTAAATGTATGGACAGCCCTTTCAGGTGCAGCACACTTACAGTTTTGGTTCCAACAGCAGAATTCCTCTCCTCTTTGAAGGGAGGAAATGTTTTGTTTTGCCTCTGTGTTCCAGGAACAGCAGAGCTCTACTCCAAGTCAAGGGTTCAGCAGAGCCAAAATCCCAGATCAGGCTGGCTGAAGGCAACTGAAATGAGAGCACATACCCCATGGCACAGCCTGCACCCCAGGCTGAGCTGCCTCTGCAATAGTATGGCAGGTTTGGGTTTTTTTATTGGCTCTGTGTTTGGTGCAAGTGCTTTGCTGCTGCAAGTGTGGAGAGCATCACAGCCAGACACTTCATGACACTTTGTGACAGAGGACCTCTGCCCGCAGGTCATGATTAAGATCTGAGAGGCAACTAAAAGCCTGAGTCCCTTGGAAAAAGACAGGTAATGGGAACATTCTTCACTGACTTTCAGAACATGTGCCCATAAAGAAGTGTCCAAAGTCACTGAGCTTAAGACATCTTGCACCTGACTGGAGCGAGTGGGAGACAAAAGCAAAGAGGTGATGGCGTGGATTCTGGAAACACTCTACACCCAGTGTGGTGTGTGGATCAAGGCGAAACCTCTGTGGGAGAACTGATGTCCAGCTGCCACATGTAATCTAGTCACATGGCAGAAGAGGGGCTGGAGAGCAGCAGACTAGTGGGATGTATCCACTGCATATTTGCATCAGATGTTCGCGTGCCTTGTCTTGAGGTTTCACTCTGCGTCAGTGGCCTGGTTGTTTATCATCTGTCCTGGTTTTCCAAATTAGTGCTGCTTTCCAACCCCCTAGTTTTCTATGGGAACTTGGGGCTGCAGGGGAGAAAGAATTGGTTGTGGAGAGCATCATGTGGATGTAGCCAGGTTCATGGAGGAGGCTTGAGTTATCTGCTGTGCTCATTATTCTGTAGAAAAAAAAAATAACCCATGGCGCTTCTAAAAGAGGCCATGTCTCAGGCCTGTGGGAGAGAGAATTTGACTGGGGTGAGAGGCATGGGGAGCCTCAGTCTCCATCCATCATGGTTCCACCTGGGCTGGTCTGGCACCGCCTGCCCCACTGGAGAGAATTCAATGTGAGTGCAGTGGCAGAGGGATTAGCACAGCACGGGTGATGTGTGGGGTTGGTGCTGTAGGCTGATGGTAGCGCTGAGGTAGAGAGAGTGGCTGACACTAGAAGAGGCAGAGCCTCAACCTGGAGGGACTTCCAGAGATGGAGAAGCTCACAAAGCCCAGAAAAGGAAATGTGCCAGTGGTGGGCAGTGGTGTACATGAGGTTGAACATGGGTCAGGAGTGACTCTTGCTATGAATAAGGCACACTCTGTACCCGGTTGTGTGAGGAGGAGCACAGCTTGTCACTCAAACCTAGGTCTGTGCCAGCACTGCCTAAACAGCAGGTTAAGCACGCAACCTTGCTGTGCAAACTGGCAAGGAGAGACTCATTCAGCTAGGATAGAGAGCCACAAACCAAAGCAGTAGAAAACACTACATGTGACACAGGCAGCAAGGAGCAGACACCTTCTTGGCAGAAGCAGAGTGGGTCCAGCCTGAGCTGTATGGGCCATGACACATTAATTTGTCCCCCTGCTGAAGCAGTTTTTAGAGCTAGTTTGCGAGAGAATAAGCTGCCCATTCTTGCCTTTGCCAAAAGGCAAGAAATCACTGGGAGCTGAGCAGATCTGTCAGATGCTGTAAAGAGGAGGAGCTGGCTTTTTCTGGGAATATGCAAAGCAGAGTCAAGCTCTCTTCTGTAAGCCAAAAATCATTTGCTATGGATTATTTTTGCAGGTGCTGAGAGGTTTGCATGGCTCTTGCTCCCCTGAAGCCTGTGTATTTCAGCACCTCATGAAAATCTTCCGGATGGGTACCTTTGAATAGCCATCAGGCTCTGTTGGCATGGAAATAAGTTCTTTCTCGTTTGCCTATCAAATGTGCTATGTGGTCAGTCATTCAATAGGTTTGAGAGGTTTAATCCCCTCTAAGGGTGGCCTAGGTCTTTGGTGTTCACACTCTTGGTAGCGAGGTTCACCTTTCCTCTCCGAGTCTTCCCTGCCACTCGCAGCTTCCCATGGTCGCTGCGGGCAGCTGTGTGTAGGCGTGGTGTCAGCTGTGGGTATAGCTCCTCTATTCGTGTCCCAATGTGACAGCAGCAGTAATGCTTCTGCAGGAGGAAGGGGGTAGGGAAACCAGACAGACAGAAGAATTTCTTCTACATGCAGGGCACTAACTTTGGTAGAACAGGCAAAGGACAAGCATGTGGGACATAGTGGTGGCTTCTGTCTTGCAGGATGAACATCTCCTACTCTGTGTTTCCCAGGTGCCCTGCTGGGACCTGTCTGCTCTGCTGTCTCACAACTGGCATCACTACCATTTGACAGGAGCTCCTGTAAGGGGCCCGTGGAGCCAGAAAGCCTCTGAGGCTTGTGGAACGGAAGGGTGGCTTGTCATCTGAAGCCAAATTGTGCTTGCAGGAGCACTAGTTTGTCCCACTCTGCAACTAGTGGTGAAACCTGTTGCTTGAAAGAAAATGATAGGATGCAGCAGTTTAGACAAAATTGTTTATTGCTTGCTTTAGAAGCTAGAAATTTTATTTAAGAATAATTATTTAGGTTAATTAATTGCCTTACTGTGAACAAAATATCTTTGCAAATATGCTGCTTTCCTTGAATAAGTTATTTGGAAATAAATGTTTGATTTCTTTTTCCTGTTGTTGCAGACTGAACCACGTTGCCCTGGACTTCAGCTTTTTCTAACCAGCAGTTCAGTGTGGGATGGAGAGGTCGCTTTGTCCAAACTGTAGCATTAGGAGATAATTTCCGAACACAGGTGGGAGAAATTTCTTGATAGTCTTCTTGATTGGTAATTGCTCCACCCAAATATGGATATTTAAAAGTCTTTAACAAATTTCAGTGGAGTTGCCCTGTAATTTAGTAACCAGTTTCCTGTCATGTGACATGTTCTGCACTGCGGTCCTTGCAGAGGCCTTTCCCTACGGTCACAGAGAGCAGGTCAGCCAAGGAGAGAGGCAAGAGAAAGAAAAGGTGTTGGGAGCAAGTAGATGGGAGCAGTGGAGGAGGCTGAGAACACCTGAAGCAGGAGAAGGACAAGGAGGAGAAGCACCATGGAAAAGCAGGGCACGTGAAGGGGAAGGATTGGGGTTGGAGTTAGAAGAAGATAAAGAGCCTTTGCTGGAAGACTGGTTTGTTATGTGCAGAAGATCTTGAAGGGGTGGACAAAAAAAGCTGTGCCTGCCAAAGTGTCTTCTCCTCCATGTCTTGGTCTGGAACCAAAGACTGTCACTCTTAGCGTCACTCTGGTACAAGCAAATAAACATGAAAGGTGATATCACAGCTTTTTAGGACTGGTCTACACAGAGCACCAAAAACTTATAGCGCTGTGGGCTACTCTGTTGGGTTCTTTTCATTCTTTTTTTTTTTTTTAAACCAAGGAAAATCACTGACTAAACTGTATTACTGAGCATCATTAAATGAAACAGATGTTCCCCCTCCTTCCCTGGAAACTGCAGCTTTCAGCACCCTTTGCCCAATGCTACTCGATTAACAAAAATGTTTCAGTAGGTACATCCAGGCACCCAGCACTTTTGTGTGTTAGGTTTCTGATGCTTCAGAGTTTTGTGGGGAAGATCCTCAGTGATGAGGCAGGTCAGAGGCAGATCTGGGAAGCCAGGAGAGTACGTCAAGGTCCACATGGGGGGTTGCAAGGAGGGGCACAGGCATAGGCACAGCGTGGACCTGAGGCTGGAGGCAAAAGCCCCAGCTTGAAAGTAGCTCCCAGTTAAAGCTGAGGAGCCTCACCGGGCTCTTTCCTAGCCTTGGGCATGGCCAGCTGGATGCCTGGGATGGGGAATGTGCGCTGAGCAAGGAAAGGCAAGGAAAATTGTGCTTAAAATGGCATGTGTGTGCACGTGCATGTGCCTGTGCAATGCATAAGGCACTGCTGAATGGTACACAACACTTGGCTAGAGGGTGAATTCTGAGTACCACTGCCAGCGGTGAATTCAGCTGTCTGGTAGACACTGGTGGGGGGGTGGTAAAACCCAGCACTACCAACTGCTGTCACTTCACGCGTGAGGGATGTAAATAGCCTTTATTTAGAAAACAAAATGTAAGGTGGGGGTAGTTTGAGCTTATTGGCACTGGCAGACAAAATCTGAATACTTTTACAAAGAGCTCCTGTTTTTCTCCCCTCAGCCTTTTTTGTTCTCATCACCACTCTCTGACCCTTTAGCAATCACCATGGTAATTACGAAGCAATGCCCTATTTACAAGTACCTACAGAAATAGGCTGGAGTTTTGCTTGAGCCTGTAGCAAAATGTCTAGCCCCAGATGAGGAAACATGTTATTTCTCAAATTCAAAACTTTTCTTTAACAAGACTGCAAAGGCTGTGAATAGCTGGAGTCCTGCTGAAGTTAAAACAGACTGGGGGTGGGGGGGGGTTTACACTAGATAAGCATCTGCCCAGCATTTACCTAAGGCCATACATGTTTCCAAAAGCATGTAGGTCATGGTAATCCAGATAGAAAGAAGTGTTTTTATGTTTTCATGCAGGTATTAAAAATATACCCTGTACTGTGTGTATTTCCAGGGACAGCACAAAGTTTCAGAAATCTCCTTTCTTTTTGCATAGCCTGGTCTTAATTGTTCTGTGACCAGTCTGTGTTTTCATGTGTGAAATCTGTGCCAAGGAACAGGTTTCCCAAAGGGATGGTGGGATCTCTGTGCTTTGGGCTTTTTTAATTTGGCTGCTTGTGGCCCTGAGGACGCTGATCTAACCTAGGACATAGCGCTGTTTTGAGCTTTTGCTGGACCAGAAACCTTTTTTCTATAGTTCTCTCTGTTACTGTGGGAGAAACGTGATTTTCAGGAGTTTCTGTCAAGTTAGCTCAAGTCCTGTGAATAATACAGGAAAATGACCCATGAACACAAGCAAAATGACTTCTCACAATGCCAGGTGCTCAGATCTTATTTCTCCCAGCTGGCTCTGATAGTTTTGCCTATGCAGTTTGGATCTTCATATGCAAATCACAGATTTGCCACTAGTCTGGGCCATTATCAGAAAACAGATTTTCCAGAAGTTATTTAACCACTCACCTCCAGAATCATGTTTTGGACAGGGAAAGGGAAAGAGAGTTACATCTTTTTGAGGCCTTCAAGTTTCCCTTCTCTTTATTCTGCTGTGAGACAATGCAATTTTGCTACATGAGACTGTCTTTATTACTTTAAAAAATAAAGAACAAGGGAAAGGTAGAAAATTAAATCAGAAAATACTTTTTTTTTTTTTTCCCTGTAGCAGTGTTTATTTAGATGTGAATGTAGGAAAAGGTCTGTAGGGCAGGGACAGGCTAAGATCTGCTTCTAGCAAGTAAGTCCCAGAGCAGAAGACTCTGGCCTGAGCCATGTGCTAAACATAAGAGGCACGGGACTGATCTCTGCAGTCAGCAGAGAGAAGGCCTCCAGAACGTATCTCCATCCCAAAGGCAGGAGGACCAGAGAGGGGCTCCACCCAGCCTCCAGATGCTCAAACAGCAAATGCCAGGGTGGTGCACCCCACCAGCAGCACATGGTGCCCCTGGTCCTTCTTAAGAGTCCTTGCAGGTGATCCTCAGGACCCCCTCTCCGTGGTGAGAAGCAAGCCAACATCCCTGCATGGACCACAGCAGCAAAGGGAGGTGACTCACAGGAGAGGGGCATTGGTGCATCTCCTTTGCTGGGGTTGCTGTCAGTAATGCTGTGCTGTCCAGAGGGCTCAGTTACCCTGGTAAGGCGGGGTGGTCCTTGCTGGTTCACTGTAAACAGCTGAGCACTGGAGGTAATTTCTTTCAGTCACTTGTTACACAGCTTTACTGAATGAGGAGTGTCAATTTTTTCTCCTCAGAACTAGTCTGGGCAACGCTGACACAGGGGTTGAAAAATAAGAGCTAATCCTGCAGGAATGACTCATTCTGGCATAGGATTTGCAGAGCAGGATGAGAAGTTCAGGTAAAACAAAGGGAAATGGAGGCCATAGTAAAAGTCTGTGGTTTGGAGCACGACAGTTTAACTGCTATGGAGTCAAAGTTGGAAACCCCCTCCCAACAAACTGCTGTACTGAAAACCTTGGCAATGTCTTCAGCAAGTCAATATTCGAGCACACTTGTTCCAGAAGCAGACGCTCTTTCCCATGGGAGCTGTAGATTGGATTGCTAATTACCATGGGACTGGAAAACAATTATTATTATTAATATTTTTAATTAAACTTAAATAAAACAATGTTTGTCCCTTTACAGTTTGACTTTGAAAAATTTTCTGCATTTTTTAGCAAGGTTTACACCAGCCAAGTCCAAACAGAGCAGGACTAGAGTTTTGACAAAGTTTTAAGGTTATTTACAACCAGATTTCTCTAGCAAGGACAATGCAGTAGTCGGGGTGAAAGCACAAGCCCAGCCTAAATATCTGGGCTGGGAAAAGGGAGGTTGGATTTCTCAAAGCTATAGTAAGACTTAGGAATACTTTTTCTCTGCATCCTTTGGCAAGTCTGTTAACTACTTTAGCTTGCTTTCTGCATGTGAAATCTTTGCAGACACTGCAGAGTAGTAGCTCAAGAGAGCTTTCCTCCAGAGTGTGGATTGGAGAAGGTAATTTTTCTATTATTATTTAAAACATTTCACCTTGTAAGATAGGGATGTTGGTGTGGTAACAGCAAAAAGCAAAAGTATCATGGAGTCACGAAGAGGACACTGTTCCATCCCAGCCTCTCCCACACCTGATTATTAATAGAGATGTGGCACTTGCAGAAAAGTTGTGCTCAGATGAGGTAAGCACTGAAAAAAGATCATATGCTACAACGCATAAAACACTAAGTAAAGTTTCAAAGAAAGCTATTTCCAAAATGGTCAGAACATTAGCAGAAGTGCTGCAACCTTTTGTTAGATGCAGGCCCTGTTCTGCAAGCCAGGAGGGTAGAAAACCAGTTGGCCCTAAGGGATGAGCTGAGACCTGGTAGATCTCTTGCTGCTTACACCTGGCAGGTGGTGAAATGCAGCAGGGCTTTAGCAGAGACAGTTGGTGTCTCACCACTCTTTAGACATCACCATGGGTGGATTTGAACTTCGAAAGGGTCTCTGGCAGCAGCAAATGGGACAAGGCTTTCTGAAACTGTAAGACTACCCAGGACTTGGTGGAGACCTCCTCAGAGGTTCCCCCTTCCTCCTCAGACCTTCCCATGGGGAAGGTCAGGGTGGCTGGTGTGGGCTGCCAGCGTGAGGTTGCCATGCATGCCGACACATTCCCCCATGGATTAGCCCTACAAGGAGTGTGGTGCCAGAGGAATGTCCGCCCAGCACAGCCTGAAACCCACAGTTTCTTACAACCTGAAAAACTGAGTGGCTCTTGGCAGCTCTGGCAGCACCGGCAGCACCATGGCCCCTTGGTCGTGGGTTGGGGTTGTGTTATGGAAGATGCGCTAAGGATGTCCAGACTCTGGGGGACATAGACTGGAGCAATGGCCTAGTGTGGCTGGGCTGGAAGGAAGCATCTCCCAGGAGTGAGGGACCCCAGGTGAGGGCACAAACTTCTCCTGGTACGTTCTGCCAATGTCTGCAGCAGCGAGGCTCACCGCTGCTACAGAGCAAGCTGGATGGTTGGTTATGGGGAAGTGGGTTTTCATTTCAGCACCCTGAGGCTTGAGGGTCCTCTCCCTCTTACCTCCAGCTGCTTGGCACAGCTGTCAGTGTAGACACTGACCTGGGTCCAGAGCCACCAGCACCCATGTCAGTGTGGCATCAAGAGGTGTGCGCACGTTCCTACAACACTGCTTGGGCAAAGAGGGTTGTTGCTGTGCCAGGAAAGCAATGTTAGCTCATGTTGCTGTTTTAAGTCCAGCTAGCAAGTCCAAAATAAAACTCAGTCAACATCTGATGCTCATCACAACTCCTTCCATCACAGAGTGATGTCCTCTCCCCACAGTGCTTGGGGGACTGACCACAGATGGCTTTCTGGTCCCAAACCGTCACTGAGCTGCAGGCACCACGCAGCTTGCATGGCAGTCAGGTGGTCTTGCCTCACCTCTCTGCCAGATGACGGGTATTTTGGCACCTTCTGAGGCTCCAGGGCTGTGTCTGGGTGTGGAGGGAAGCGTATCTTGCAGGGCTGCTGTGCACAAAGCTGTTTCCTGATGAGCTCACGGTGGGGTCAGTGCCAGAACAAGGGCAAATGGAGCATAAAGAGGGTTTGCACCCACATGCTGGCCCAATGCAACCTGTGTTTGGTAACTGAGATTTAGCTCCTGATCAAATTCCTGCCGGGTTATTGCTCAACCTCCTTTTAGGCACACCAGCCATGTGTGATAGGTGAAGGCATTTGGCCTGGTCTAGCTACCAGGCAATATCTTCTTGGGCAGTAGCTGCTTTGGAGTTTGCTTCTGCTCTCTGTCTGGAAGGACTGCCAGACCGTGCTGGAATGACCAGGGATCCTCTGCCCTTATGGGCAGTTCAGCAGGCACATCCCTGGCAGCACTCAGCGTTGCATGGAGCTAACCCAGCAGATAGCTTGTCCTGCTGCATGAAGCAGAGGTGTAGGAGCTAGTCCAGCATTAAATCTGCTGGGAGCCAGAGGCTTGGAGCTGACTTGGCCTCCTGCTTGATGGAGCAAGACCTGTCTCAGCTGGCTAGCACCTCCTAAACACCGAGACAGAGTCCCAGCTAATAGTCTGGAGACCCTGTGAGATGGAAAGCCACCTGGCTCATGATCTGTCTGAGACCATCTCCAGCTCTTTGTTCACTACAAAGACCTGGGGGCAGGTCAG
>VZZY01016901.1:0-18704 GCA_013400335.1 Eurystomus gularis
TTCCCATCTGTCACTGAGTCTAGCCCAGAACATCCCCAGTGCCTGCTCCACAGCCTCAGTGGTGATGGTGACATAACTGCCATCAGGGGAGTTGGGCTTGATATTGGGTTTGTATATATTTGCATGTATTTCATGTTTTTATTATTATTATTGTTTTCATTAAAGCTGTTCTGGTTTCCCTGTGCAATCCTTCAGTCTTTCTCTCTTATTCCCTTTCTCTTCCCCTCTGGGAAGAGAGAGGGGTTAATAAAGGGTATCTGTCATTTGTGTAGTGGCCAGACCAGCACTAACCCTTGACAAGTTTATTGGTGCCCAACATGAGGCTTGACCGGAGCTCTGACAGATCGCCCGAATAGTTTGAATTCGGGTTCACTCAGCTGAAAGAGTATCACACTTTTTTCTCTGAGAGTCTTTAAGGGCTGGAAACTAAAACGCACCACTCACATCGTGTCATTCCTGAGAGCATTATCATTCCGTGTCTTTTTGGAGTTTGCTTCAGCATTAAATGCTGCATTGTTCCCTCACCTGCTGTATGCGCTGTGTTGCTGTGTATTTGTTCTCACTGTTCATCTCAAAGCTCTCTGTTCTGGGAGCTGGCCAGAAGCTGCCACTTTGCTGTGCTGCTTATCACTGACCTGTGCTGTGCTAAGTCGGGCAGTGAATGCACCTTTGTACTACGACATCACACAGTGGATTTTGTTACCAAGAACACTTTTGGTTTTACCTTGGGATGTTACACTTCTCCCTATAATGCCAATCTGACTCCACCAGATTTTGGGAATCCATTCCATTGTGAGGATTGTGGAGACGGCTATTATAGTCAAAATAGCTTGTTATTTTTATCATTATTATTGAATTTATTTCGTACTCTTTCTATTGTGTGGCATCAGACTAACCAGCAGCACAGGTGTACGTGTCAGGACCGCCTCAACTCGCTGCCTGGGTGCCATTCAGCAACACGCATGGCAGTTACTTAGACTCAAGAGAGGTTTTATGACACATTCTACAGCTACCCAGACTCCGTGAGGTTTTATGAGCTGCAGGACATGCACTGCAACTATTCACACCCCATGAGACCCACCAGCAAGCACCACCGCTGCTTCAACTCCCACAGTGAGAGCCGCCATGATTCCAGCTCCCACAGTGACTGCTGCTGTGATTCCAACTCCAGCAATGAACAGGGCAGCTACTCCAACTCCAGCAACAAATACCGCAGCTAGAAAGCCAGCCACTGTGGTCACTCCCACTCAATCTGAACCAGTACAAGTTGCCCCTGTGAGCAGAAAGAAGCAAACAAAAACAGCCGTATCACCAGTATAGCCTATTTGGCCCAGTGATGGATGTGGGAGAGGGTCCTTCTCGAGAGGAACCATCAAAAGATGAGCCAGAACCAGATGCAAAGGCTGATGTCCCTGTGGCTGGGAAAAAACAAAGGCAGATTGCCCAGTGTTGGATGATGAGGGAGTGAGTCCTTCTAAAGCAAGCCCATTGGATGGGGATCTGTCAGATTCAGAGGCAATCATCCAATCTTTATCTGCGAAGGAGGTGTGAAATGTTGAATGGACTTTGGCTGTCATGAAGGTGAGCCACTTACCACCTGACTGCTCCAGTGCTGGGATAATGGGGCCAATACCATCGACTTGGATGGTAGAGATGCCAAGCAGTTGGGGTGCCTGGCCAGAGGTGGAGGCACTGATCAAGCACTTGTGAGAAAGAACAACACTGAAAACTGACTATATCTCATTTCCACAAACTCTCCAAGGCAAGCGCCATGTGCTTACAATGATGGAAGCAAGTGCTGGATGGCTAGAAATATATCCAGTGCCCCACGCCACCACACAAAACACCAGCCTGGGCCTTGAAAAGCAAATCTTGTGGTGACACAGCACTCCAGAAAGAATTGAGTTGGAGAACTGGACTTACTTCAAAAACAACCTTACAGACAACTGGGACAAAAAACATGGTATCAAATAGGTATGTCATATCCCCTATAATGCACCAGCCTCCTGAAAAACTGAATGATACAATGGACTGTTAAAAACTACCCTGAATGCAATGGGGGGTGGGACCTTTTAAAACTGGGACATGCATTTAGTGCAAGCCACCTGGTTACTTAACACCAGGGAATCCATCAGTCAAGGTGGTCCTGATCAATCAGAACTCTTACATGTGGTAGAAAGGGATAAAGTCCCTGTGGTGTATGAAAGGAATTTGTTGCAGAAAACTGTTTGGGTTTCTTCTGTTTCAGACAAAGGCAAACACACCTGAGGGACTGCTTTTGCTCAAGGACTGGAAAATACTTGGTGGGTGATTACGAAAGATGGTGAAGTACAATATGTACCTCCAGAAAATTTAACTCTGGGTGAGAATACTCAATTTAAAACTGCATGATGTAACTTTTCTACATAATACTAACTGTGCTCAGTGTCTTTCAGGGTAACACAGTGGTGATGACATGAGCTACCTTCATCGGGTAGTGTATAGAAACCTACTGAGATGAACCTGCAACCTGTAGGCATGAACCATGACAAATTCCACACCAACTTTCCTGCCCTGAGAGATTGTTATGATAGATGGAGATCCACAATCATGAACTAAATGAACTTCAGGAACTTTTCTCTAGAAAGAAATTATAAATTATTGATGGGTAAGACATTAATGGTATGGAATAAGGGGTGGAATGTCCTGGTTTGAGTTACAACCGGACTAATTCTGTTCAGTGATTTTACTTTTCAGCTCAGTATCTTCTACCTAACTGCACTTTCTGAAACTAACAGCATGTTTTTGCAGACAGTGTCTGCTTCTAGCAGTGATAACGCTCCATGTTTAGAGTACCTACCAAGGATTGGTGTGCAGACCAAGGTCACTGCTAAATTTGTGTAGCACATTGGTGGTGCAGAAAGTGAAAGGCTGCACCTGTGGGGAGGAACAGCCAGGACAGGTGACCCTAAACTGACCAACGAGGGATTCCATCCCATATATGTCATACTGAGTATAAAGCTGAGGGATCACAAGGGTCAAGCCTCTTCTTCCATGGCCAGCGTCCAAGAAGGACTCTGTCCATTCTGTCTTCAATCCTGATCCCTGTGTTCCTGAATGCAGTCCTAGAATCCAGCTCCTGAACCCAGTTCCTGTCTGCTGCTGAGCCCAGTTTGGGACTTTCCTGGTGCCTGCTCCACAGCCTCAGTGGTGATGGTGACATAACTGCCATCAGGGGAGTTGGGTTTGATATTGGGTTTGTATATATTTGTATGTATTTCATGGTTTTATTACTATTCTCATTAAAGCTGTTACAGTTTTCCAGTCCTTTAGTGTCTCTCTCTTATTCCCTTTCTCTTTCCCTTTGGGAAGGCAGAGGGGTTCATAGAGAGTGTCTGTCATTCATCTAGTGGCCAGGCCAGCCCTAACCATTGACATTACCACTAAAAGTGTCTCATCTGATTAGTTCCTTGCATACTTAATTGCGTTAACACCAGGCATTCACTTATTTATCTGTCGCCCTCTCTCCAGGGGCAGGTGGCCCCTGCAGAGTACAACTGAGCTCCTCAGCTGCCCAGTTCTCAGTGGGGCTGTGAGCCTCCAGCAAATGGGAACACACAGTAATAGGAAACAGCAGGCTCTGGGCTCTAATGCTGACCAAATCCCACGGGTCTCTGAGCGGATTGACAGGGATTACTATTAGTGAGGTGCTTAGCAGATGGAAGAGCCATTGCAAAGTCAGGGCGATGCCACAGCTGCAGAGGAGGTGCTGCAGCCCCCTTGCCGGTCCCCTTCTTTCCTCTGGACCTGGGTTGCAGCCCTCCGTGCACTGACACAGCCTGGGACCTCTGTCCAGGTGGGGTCTTGAGAGCACATGCCCAAGCAAAGTAGCTGCGCAGCCTCCTCCTGATGCTGCCTACATGAAATATAGCTCCTGCCTTCCCTGTTTCCAAACTACCCATGAACATCTCCTGACCCTGACAGCATGGTCGAGAGGTCCCTGTCTCATCTACCACTGCCTTTTTGTTTGCCATGCTCCCAGCTTTGACACCTGCTGCCATAACCCCCACCTTCTGCTCACTGCTCCCTCCTTGCCTGCTTCTCACATTGCTTTTCCGTTTCTGTTCCAGGATGCCTTCAACCAGACCCTAAACCATGAGTTGGACACTGTGAGGTATCCCTGGAACTTCAGTTTCTTCAGTTTGACCTACAGGTGCAGCGAGACCCTCCTGCCTGATTTGCAGGATGTATGCAGACCATGGCTGGTTCTCCTGTGGCCCTCTGCCCCTGGCCCATGGTCTAGGACAGGAAGGTGTGGAAGGTGAGACAAGGAGCAGGGGAAGGCTCTGCTCTGTCCTCCAAACCTGGGAACACACTGGCACCCACACGATGCATCCCCAGCTGGTGCAGCTCCCAGCTGGTTCCTCAGAGCATCCTTCACAGCAGTCACTATCCCACAGCCAGCTACGCTGGCTGATGCTCCCAGACACCCACTGCTGCTGGTTACAGACACCACACTGTAAAACACATAGTTGCTATCAGCTGTACAAACACAGTAGCCCACCAACCCCACAGCCGCTATCAGCTTTCAGCATCATGTGAAATATAGCACAACTCTTATCTCCTGGACTGAGACCTGTGGATCAGCGCATCTCATGCTGAAGATATGTGGAATGCTGGGAAACGTGCAGCTGTCCTCCAACATGCCTGTGCACAAAGGCTCCTGCAAACACACAGCAGCTGCCACCTCCTTTCAGCTGCTCCTCTGAAACAACCCTATTGCAATAACCCCAGCCAGGACTTCTCCTTCCCAGATGCAACCCTCTCTGACAGCTTGGCTCCAGCTCTTTCCACCCACAGAGATGGTCATCATGGCACTGGCCTGGCTGGAGATGAAACATCCCTTCCCAAATTACTCCTGTGACATCTTTTAATCTACCAGCTTTGATGCAAAGTTTGGGGCAGGAGGGGTGGATTCCAGCATCCTGCTGCTGGGATTAGTATGCCAAAAGGAGCTCACATGGTGGGGCAGCCATATGTACAGGAAGTGCAGTGGTTGACATGGCAGGAGGGGTCTGTGTGAGTCAATATGGGAGCAGGGAGCATGACTCTGTCCCCCTCAATGTCACACGCTGAGGTACTCACTTCCCACCCTCAGGTAGGTCTGGTATTTGAGGTGCCAGGAGGAGCCCTCGTAGCAGGAGTACTGGCCACTTTGCGTCAGGTCGACATTCTTCAGGATCAGGTAGGACCCATTCAGGTGGGACTCATCGATGTCGGTGCCATTGGCCGTCCAGGTCACGGCTGCGTCCCAGTCCATGGAGCCGCACTTCATGGTCACATCTGCACCTACCCGCTCATACTGGATGTGGCTGTCTGTGGGGAGGAAGAGGAGAAAAATAGGTGAGCTCAGAGCCCAGTGGGTGTGGCTGTCTTAGAAATAGGCTCTTACCATCACTGGTAATGTACCGACACTGTGTTGGTGGCCAGGGAAGCCCAAGTTCTGCTCCTGGACCTGATAATGGTTAATTTATGGATAATGGTTAGACTAGAGTGGATCAGCTGGCAAAGACCCGGGGCTCAGGACTCATGGACCACCTCCATCTCACAAGATGCTTTCCTCTGACCTTTGGAGGACACATGTCAGGGCTGCGTGTATGGTTCAGCAGCCAAATGCCCTACAGCACAGCCAGACACTCACACCAGCACGTCATTGCCACTCCCACATCTACGTGACTTGTTGCAGGATGCAAACCAAATACCTGCATCAAAAACTCCCGGCAGAGAGATGACAGAGCCCCAGGACTTGTCACCAGCAAATCTCAGTTATTTTCTAGCAAACGTAGGAAGCAGGCAGCTGCCCTTGCAATTCCCTGCCCTGGAAATCAGGTGGGAGGACGGCAACCTACCTGTGCCAGCCTTTGGCAAGTGGCAGCTGCTTTGTGCATGCTAGGCTGTTAGTCTCCCTGCCTGCCTTTCCTTCTCTCTCTACAATAACATGACGCCTTGCCGAGCTGCTTGATTTAGCATCTTGCGAGTGGGGCAATACAGCTCATTGGGCACCAGCTGCCTAATTGAATTTTCTCAGGTTTTTGGGCAGGAGCTGGAGCTGACACTCATTAATGATCCTTAGCAATTGAATCTTTCCTGCGTTGCTACACTGGCTGTGCTGAGTTCTGTGTGGCGAGGATAAAGCTGTGTGTGGGTGTGCATGACATGGGGTGAAGCAGAATGGGTGGATGAGCAGGGCATGACGCTCCTTCAAGGCTTCATCAAGCCTTTGTGTGCAGACAAGGGTTGTTCAGTTCTCAAAATACTCCTGGGCTTCAAAAACACATTTGACCAGGTGTATCCCAAGGAAATCAAGCAGCCTTGACATATGAGGGCAGTCCTTGCAAGGATTTATAGCAGCTAAAGATCAGGAGACCAAAGGTGAGAACAAGTGGTCAGATGTGGCAGAAGACGTCACCAGTGAAGTCTGACAGATCAGACCTGGATCAGAGCTGTCCAACACCCTCGTAACTCATGGAGAAATGGGGGTTGATGGCATGATGCTGAGGCTGTCAGGACAGCCAAATTACAGCTGGGTGCAAAAGTGTGGCAGAAGGACATCACGATGCAGACCTACCAGGCAGTAACACTGTTGATAAATGCACAGGGATGCACATAGGGAAAATGATGCCTTGTTTCCCCTACACACTCACAGCTGCTTCAATGGAGCTGCAGCCTCCATGGAAACATATCTTAGAGTCATTGTACTCACTTCCCTGAAAACATCAGCTCAGTGGTAACTGAAAATGCAAACCCTATGCAAGGAATTATTCAGAAAGGGATTGAGAACAAAACGGAAAGCGCTGTACCCTAAAAGCTGTGCACAAATCCGTCCCTGTATCATTAGGAGTACGGTTCAGCTGAAAACAGAGCAGAGAAAGGAAACAGGAATAGCAAAGGCTGGAACAGCCCCTGCATAAGGATGGCTTAGCAGACTCAATCCCTTCATACATAAAAAGAGACAACTGCTCGAAGACGTGACAGACACCTAAGCAATGATGAGTGACATAGAGAGGATGAATAAAGAAGGACTGCTTGCTCTTTCTCATAACAAAATAACGGACGGCAAATGAAAACTGGCAAAAGAAAGTGTGATTACATTAAAGAAACCCATGTCCATCAGATGCTGTGGATGTCAACATTTGGGGATAAATAGTGATTAAATGAATCCAAAGCAGAAGGCAGCACCCAGGGTGGTAAAACAGTGAGCTGCCCGGTGAGCCTGGGGAGGATTGAGGCAGCTGATGGTGGGGAGGGATGGGAGAAGCACCCTTTGTACTTGTCCTGCTCTTTTGTCCCTTTCTAGACATCAGGTCCTAGGTCCTGTTGATAGGTGGGACCACATGGGCATGATCCAGCCATTCCTCATCTGAGAACCTGATCCCATCTGCAAAGGAAAGAGCCTCAAGGCAAAGATGGCCCTGGAGAAGTCCCTGGCAGGTCCAAGTCCTCCTGCAGAAGATCTGTCAGGACACTTACTTCTGAAAGGGAAACAGCACCTCTGGGGATGCTATCCCTGCTGGAAAAGGGAGTGCTAAGAACAAACAGGGAAAAACTGTGTTGTAGTGAGTAAGGTGCTGGCAAGATGCCTCGGGATCATCTCAGACGCTACCAAGGTTGGGAACCTTGGAGAAACTGTGCTGAGCAAACTAGCAACTATGTTTCAAGTGTCTTAAAAAAGCTTAGAGCATATACTGATAGGTAGAGAGAGGGGAGAACATCTAAACTGAGACATCTCTGTGAGGAGGGATAGCTGGAATGGGCCCAGATAAATAGGCAGATAGGCAGAAGTGTGGAAGAAGATGGACGGGTGGACAGATGAATGACCCTGTGTGATCACAGACAGATGAACAGCTGGCTTGATGGACACAGATGGGACAGAGGGAAGTGTATGAAGATGAAAGGATGGATGACCATGCAAATGGATGGATGGATGGATGTACAGACGACGATGCAGATGGGTGGATGGACAGAGACAGATAACAGAGCTAAAGTAAGAGTCTCAGCACTTTACCCAGGTTCTCCTCTCTAATTTCTTCTATTGCATAAGGTAAAGACATTTTCCCTTCCCCTTTCCTGCTGGCTCACAAAACACCATTGACTCTCTTGGCCCTAAGCTTGGGCATCTGCTCGGAGGAGACACCGGAGATGCTGTACCACCCAGTAGTCCTGCATGGAGAAAGCTTCAGTGCAGCAATG
This sequence comes from Eurystomus gularis, assembly GCA_013400335.1. Lineage (NCBI taxonomy): Eukaryota > Metazoa > Chordata > Aves > Coraciiformes > Coraciidae > Eurystomus > Eurystomus gularis. The sequence continues at coordinate 8,230 of VZZY01016901.1, forward strand.
GACCCATAGACCTGCCTGCCTTGCCTGGCCCCTTCCTGGCCAGTGCCTAGTCCCTAGGTTTGAGAGCAGAGGAAAGCTCTGCTTCTCAGAACCGTGGCTGAGAGCACATCTGTAGCTGGTAGCAGCAGGACTAGCCTGAGTGGGGGAAAGGCTCTTTGAATTATTTCCTATTTGTCCTTAAACACAGTGCAAACACACTGGCACTCATCCAGAAGGGCTGAGGGACCCATTCCTGGAAGACAGGTCTTTGAAAGCAATGCTCCTTTCCAAGGCAATGATTTAAGGCCCCTGACAAAGGAGAAACCCAAAGCACAGCTTTGGAGGAGGTGTATTCTCCCAGCTGGGTTTGCTGAGGCTTTTACTGAAGCTAAGGCAGGTCCCCACATCCCTCTTGCCCTGTGCCAGGCTTAGGAGTCCCACCCAACCCCACTGCCATGCACACACATGGCAGTCCCTTTGGGAAGGGGCACTATGGGGACAGCCTCTCTGTTAACCCTTGAACAGCCCTGTCTTGCGCTGTGGACACCAGTTGTGCTTTAGGATGAGGATAGGTAAGGATGACCAGAGCTTTTACTGGGAGCCTCCACTTCCTGCAGGCTGGGTATGGGCAGGACCTTCCCACAAGCCATCCAGAGCCTTACGGTTCCCTTGAGCAGGGAGGGGAGGGAGGTTTGTCCACTCTCCTGGTGATCAGGTCACTGGTAACACATGGGACTGATGACAAAGCTGGTGCCTGTGCTTCAGGGCCAGTGCTGCTGGGCGGACAGGATAGCTAGTGGCATGGGCAGGACAAGGGGCAACAGCCAGGGGCTGCAGCTCAGGAGGTTTGAACTGGTCATGGAGGAAAATTTTTTCTCCGGGATGATGGTGTAGACCTGGAACAGGTAGCCACAGAGAGGGCAGATCTCCATCCTTTGAAGTTGTCAGGGCTCTGTTGGCAAAGCCATGGCTGATCTGGCCTACTGTCCTTCTCTGAGTGGGACACTGGACTAGGCACCTGTAAAGACTCCTTTCTACAAACACTGCTGTGATCATTGGCTAGAAGTGATACTTAGAGATGCTGCTCTGCCCCTATATCACTCTGCTTCTCCAAAGTATGCTGCTCTTTGGGTTGAGAAGTACACATGATGGAGAGGTTGTGATGCTGCACTGCAACCAGCAACATGCTTCTGAGCACCCAGACCCACCAAGGGCCACATCTTCTACAGAAGGACAGCACACCAACCAGGCACAGCATGGCTTACCACATAAAGTCCCAGAGCTGGAGAGGAGCCAAGGTGATGTATAATGAGGGCAGATATTACAGCTTTACTCACAGCCCTGAAAAGCTACAGTGGAGGGAAGACAGAAGCCACCCATGGGACAGACACACACAGCTCCCTACAGTGGACCTGGGGCAGCTTGGTGAAATGAGCTGGGAGCTGTGTCCTCTAGAAACATAGAATCATAGAACTGTTTTAGTTGAAAAGACCTCTAGATCATCCAGTCCAGCCGTTAACCCAGCACTGTCAGGTCACCACTAAACCATGTCCCTCAGCACCCCATCTACAAGTCTTTTAAATACCTCCAGGGATGGTGACTCCACCACTCATCTGGGCAGTTTGTTCCAGGGCTTGAAAACCCTTTTGGTGAAGGCATTTTTTCTAATGTCCAACCTAAATCTCCCTTGGTGCAACTTGAGGCCATTTTCTCATAGTGATGGTGAGTGACAGTAAGATCTGTGCAACTGTAACACAATGGGAACCCGTGGGACAGTGCTCCAGTGGAGAGACACGGAGGGAAGATGAGACAAAGTGGGTGAGAGGCAGGGATTGTGGGAACACGCTCGATGCTTCCCAAACCCATCCTGCCCACCCAGAGCTCCTCAATAGAAACATCATCCTCGTTTTCCTTCTTAATGAGTATTGACCTGCATCAAGACCGCAAGGACAACAACATAGGGAAATCCTGAAAACCCAAGGGTTGCCCTGGCATGGGGTGTGCTGGGAAGGAGCAAGACTCCTCTTGGGACCTTCATCTCTGCAGGCTGCTCTCCCTCTGCTCCTGCCAAGGCTCCCACTATGCCAGTATGGCCAGCTGCCAGGGCAAGCATGCTGCTGGGTACTGCCCTATGCAGTTGTGCCACCAATGTGGCCCTGGGGGTTTTTTCCCCAGACACCCAAGGAGTCTTTTGAACAGTGAGCAGAGGAAGTGGAGACGACGGTTTGCATTCTTGGTGCCGGCGCTCACCGCAGCCCCTCAGTGGGGCTCTTTGTGCCAGGGCCCGTTGTAAGCCAACCTCCGGCATGCACATGCAGGGGCCAAAACCGCTCTCACTGTCACAGCAATTTGCAGGCAGATGGGGCCAACTCTTCCCTCTGGAGCCTTCTGCCCAAAGGCATCATGGAGTTGTGGCTGGCATAAGCAGAGAGCGAGCCAAAGGAAGGCACTGCAGGATTTCTGGGGACAGACAAAACCACTCCTCTTCTCTGCAGGATGCACAGCCTCTGGCTGTGCCCCTCTTTTGCAGATAAGGAAACCTAGGCAGCAAGAAAGGCCATGTCCTCACTTCTCCTGGCAGGACATGGACAGAGAATTACAGAATCACAGAATGGTAGGGGTTGGAAGGGACCTCTGGAGATCATCTAGTCCAACCTGCCAGAGCAGGTTGGAGACTCTGCCACCTCTCTGGGCTGCTTGTTCCAGGGCTCTGTCACCTTCAAAGTAACAAAGTTTTTCCTTATGTATAGGTGGCATGCCCTGTGTTCCTGTTTGTGCCTGTTGCTGCTTGTCCTATCACTGGCACCACTGAAAAGAGACTGGACCCATCCTCTCAACACCCACCCTTTAGATACTGATAAGATCCCCTCTCAGTCTTCTCCTCTTCAGGCTAAACAGCCCCAGGTTTCTCAGCCTTTCCTTGTCAGAAAGATGCTTCTGTCCCCTCAGCATCTTTGTAGCCTCTGCTGGACTCTCTCCAGTAGTTCCTTGTCTCTCTTGAACTGGGGAGCCCAGAATCACACACAGCACTCCAGAGGTGGCCTCACCAGGGCAGAGTAGAGAGGGAGGAGAACCTCCCTTGACCTGCTGGTCATGTTCTTCTTAATACTTACGTGCCTTCAGCGGGATAGAGAATTAACTATGTGCCTTTGGGTAGAGAGGCCTTCACATCACCTCGTTAGCCTCTGCACATCCCTCCAACAGCTAAGCAACTAGACACAAATAATTAGCTAATTAGCTCTCTGTGTATGTATTCATAAATTATAGATTTAATATTTACACAGTACTAGGGCTACGCCGAGAGCTTTCCACACAGATAAACTGGTGAGGTCTCACACCCTGCAACTTCCCATGGTAAACGAGATTAATAAGCCCACAGGAGACAAGCTGGGAGTGCCAGAGGGTGGAGTGGGCAAGGGAAAAAAGACTTGATCTGACCACCTCCACTCTGGAGGGGGGACATTACTGGCCTTCTCCATCTGTTGGACAAAGCAGTGGCACAACCCTGTGCCTTCTCTCTTGCTCCAGCACCCATGCTTGCTGGTCTGAGCAGCATCAACCCTGTCCAAGGGACGCCGATGGACATCAGCACTCCCATATGCAGCTCCATAGCCTGGAGTTCTGTTCTTCTTGAGATGGAACAGTCTCTGGCACTGGAATGGGGGGTTTCCTGACACCAGCTTCTCAAAGTATACCCCATCCTTGATCTCCTCACATCTATTGTTTCTCTTACCACTTCATCTTTGCATGGCTTTTGTTGCCAGTAGAAATCTTCCCTTCAAGGAGAAGAAATTTCATGCTTAAGGAGGCAGTTCTTCCACAAGTGATTTAAAACTAGATACATCTTTGTAAGGAAACAGGCGTAATTATGTGTCACTGATGTAGCCAAAGATATGGACCGTTCCAAGTTAATTTTGTCCATTAATGAAGAATTGCAGCAAGCAGAGCCCACATTTGTTTGCTCTACTTTGGTAAATCCTTGGAGTCAGCAGCTTTGCTGTCTTGACAAGAAAAAATAATTAGCAAGAAACTTTAATTAAGAGATAACAGAAGGGTGCTAAAGGACTGGTACTCAATCACTCCATGATAGCCTGGAAGCAAATCTTGGTGTACTTCAGGGATGTTGTAAAAGACGCACTTTCCACCTCCAACATGTTCAGCTCAGGGCAAGCTCCAGGACAGGAGAGCCTCTTCTCTCAGCCTGGATGTGACCACAAAACATCCTCACATGATGGCTGGCAAAGCTCTGCTGCTCCCGAAGAAGCTCTCCTCCAGTTTTGCAGCTGCCTGACCTCTCACCACTGCTCTGCAGCTGAGTGCAGCTCCCTCTGCAGCTACACCCCAAACCGAGTGAGGGATGTCCACTGCTGGGTGAAAGGGGCCTTTGTGGCCCTTCTAGTCACTCAGCTGCAAGAAGCTGATGCTTCTTTCATGAAACTTAATGAAATATCTACTGGAACTTTTGGAGGATGAAGGGACACTTTTGCAATCAAATATGCTGCTGTCACAAATGATAATCCATGCCACAGGCTCCCTCCTGGACCTGATGGTACAGCAGTGGGAAGGTGTGATGCTTGCTCTGCTACCAGCTTGGCATGTTGTCCCCAGGACTGAGCTCCGGGTGGCACAGTCAGGATGGTGGCATGGTCAGGATGGTGGCCTTGCATGGCTCATGCATAGGGACAAACAAGGCTATGCAGTGGCTGGGCACAAGCACCTTCCTGGGAGAAAACGCAGTGCTAAACCCAGTGGGAAACTGCAGAACACAGACCCACCACTGGAAGCAGAAGCAACACAAACTCACAGCAGAAGCGAGGTCCAGGTCCTTGTTGCAGCACTGGCTCAGCCCCAAGGGATGCGGCATCTCTCTGTGCCTTGTGGGCTGTGGTCTGGCTGAGCACTGGCTGGGAGTCGTGGCAGCAGGATGGGGGACGCTGCCTTAGCAGACAAGTAACTTTGGCATCATTTTTCTACTTGCATCAGAACAGACTGGCAGAACCAACAGGTTTGGCCCCATCAGAGTGTGATCTCACCAGGGCAGGGCATGGCCTCCCTGTGCCAGGATAGGACTCCCATGTCCATGTCTTGTACAGGTCTTGGTGCATTTTCAACTGCCCCATGTTGGGATGGAGCCTCTCTTGCAGCCCTTTAGATCTGTCAAACCACATCAGCCTGGAGCATCATGCTGGCAACACCCCTCACAGCAAGACAGAAGGGCTCTGTGTCAGAGGCAGCCTTGTTTCCCCTCATGTCATCACACCCAGCTCTTGTCGGGAGTAGCAAGAGCTGTATAGCAGTGTGCTGCTCCAACACCAACTTGTCCCTAGCTGCAGGGGACAAGCAAATCTGGGAACAGCAAACACATCCATCCTGCCTCAGTAACAGTCTCTCCAGCCACGCATGGGTAGGAGACCTCAAAGAAGCTGCCCTTTCTCATGGCTTTCAGGGTAGGACTGAGCTCTGCCAGAGGGTGCTAATGCTGGTGTGTACCCATCTGCAACGGTCACATACCTCTGGCACTGATCATCTTGTGTTGCCATAGGAAGGACCAGGAGAAGATGCACCTCTGCTGCTACTTCTGCTTTTCTGTCTCAGCTGCTCTGCAGCAAAGAGGTCTGGATGCTGTTGAGTTGGTGATCTTGGCTTTTATTTTTTCCCAGGAGACCTGGCTCTTGCATCCCACGAGGAGACCTGAGCTCATATGATCATCTGTGTTGGTAAGACCTTCACTTGTATGTCCTAACTTTTCTGGTCAAAAAATGCCCATGTCCTGGGACTCCAAGTGCCCTCCTTGCTGAGACAGGCTAAGCTATGACTCCATTTTCATTCTCAGGCAAAGTAAAGGCTGGATGGGACCTTGTCCACTTGGCTTCCTTGCAAAGTCAACTTGAGCTGACTCATCCTGAGGAGGAGCAGTTGCCTCATGAAGCAGCAACTTCTCCAACCCCCTGCAGCTACATCTTGGCTGCCTCAGCATGTGGGGTGGCATGATACGGAAGGGAAGGTGTTGGAGGACCAGAGGCAGACGAATCGCTCTAACTGAAACCAGCATACAGGAGAAAAATCCCACCATGCTGGGCTCACTTGTGCCTTCACCCTTTGCTGCCACGTGACTTGTGTTAGCACCACGGATGAATTAAAGGCTTGTTTTCTTGTCCTGCTTTTTCATGCAGACAGGACAAATAACTCGACGCCACAAAAGAGTGCTTAGATCAGGCTTTTCAACTCCGCTTAAGGGGAAATCAATACGATTTGGAATTAGGTGCCCAAATCACAGCCGTAAACACAAGAAAAGCTCATTGTGGTCCAGCAACAGCGTGAAGATGCCTGTATTTACTGAGCTTTGGGGAGGGAGGCAGAGCTGGATAGAGACATCGGGGCACCTCACACCTCGCTGACTGCAACCTGCTCCCTTTAAGCCCAGTGCACAGCATCCACCTCCCCAGCGCTGTCTGCCCATGCCCACGCAAACACCCCCAAACAAAAGCCTCCCCCTGTGTGAACACACCGGGGGCCACCGCTATTTGTTCACAAAACAACCTGGCTCCTGCTTCACCGCACTCAGGGCTGCGGATTAGCATCAGGTATTGTGCAATATTTTTTTTATTAGCACAGAATTATGGATGTCAGAGGCGTAAAAGACCTGTTGGGTCCCACTCAGTCCATCCTCCTTCTGCCAAGACAGTATTGGTCCCTGCAGCATATTTACTATTTCTCCGGTCTAATTTTACATACTGTACAATCTGTGCAGTGCCAAGTTACGATCCCTGTGTGAGAAGCAGAGCTCTCAATTTCCAGGCTCTTGGGTGTGTAAAATCACAACCGCGATGTTAAATTAACTTTTTTTTTCCTTGCATTTAATCATTTAATAGCTCTAAAATTCAGCCCCTCAGGCTCTTTCTGTCTGTCTGTTGGCTTGGGTTTTGCCTGCTGTAGGCCAGCGGCTTGTCGCTTACAGATGTAACGCTCACACCCCTGGGTGGATCGGCAGCAGCTGGGCTTGAAGCTGGGACCTCTGCAACTTAACACATCAACTTCTGCAGCCTGAGGATGGAAAAACTCCTCCGCTGTCTCAACCACAGGTACACAAGGTTCATCCTCCTCCTTATGGCCCAGCCCCAGCAAGGAGGAGGGACAGGGCATGTGGCACACAAGGGCCAGCACTCAAAGGCACCACCCAGGCTGGATTTAGAAATCAAAGCAGGGTGAATACTGAAGTACTCCCAGTGATGTCCTGTGCTCAGGAGCTCCCAACTGAATCTATCCCTGTATCCACTGGAAGTGACACACCCAGGACTTAGTTCTTCCCAAGAGAGGGATTTCTTCCTTCTGCACTCACACTGAGACATTTCTTTGTGCACGAGGCTATGGGACAGCAGAGGAACTGAGCTGCTGCCAGCACAGCACGGTGGGTGGGGGTGGGAAGAATAAATGCTGATAACATGGGAAGCATTTTCCCAAGTCCTTTTTTATCTTTTTTGGACTCTGCCACCACCACTGACTTCTCCAAGTAACACACTTCTGGAGCCTGGTGATGACTTCAAAGCAATATTAATCATCAGGCACCCATCTACTCTGCCCATCAGGGGCTGCATTAACAATTAAGCCAAGGCCTTGAGATTTGCCTTGGTAATAATGAGATACTAGATTTGCATTTCATGCCTTTCACTAGGAAGGATTCTCAAGTAAAGCCAAGCCTGGAAACGATCACTGGTGTGTGTTGAGCCACAGCACAGCTGTGGAGCTGCAGCCCGACAGTCACACAGAGCATCTGCGGGGTGCATGCATCTCTGGGGTAAAAGATGGCAACACATCAGTTGTTGTTCCATGGCACACTGAAAAGAGCGTTACCTCCACCAGAGACATCAAGATAAAACCCTAAGAATAGCCAAAGGAACATTGCAGACCACAACAAGACCCCTGGACAAAGCTCCTGGATCTTGAGCAGAGCTTGGAAGCAGGCTCCAGCCTGGGGGCTGAATGAGGCTGTGTCTCTGGTTATGGGCTGGAAGGTGCATGGATGACATAACTGCAGGATCATGGCCCCAAATGGCTTCTGAGCTCCCTGTGGGGCTCCGCACTATTTGAGAGCCCCATAAATCCACAGGCTGTCTGAGTATTTGTGGCTTACAGTTTAACAGCTATTGAGGGTGGCACAACCTTTTGTAGCTGTGTCTGGGCAGGTAAAAGAGACAGGGTCTTCTGTGCAGTATGTGGATGACCCCTGCAGCAAGATGTACATCTATGAGCCAGCAGGTGACTGAAACCACATGATGTTTTGGGGCACAGAGGCAGAGGCACTACATGGGTTCTCCTGCAGATGTGTACAAATCCCTGCAAAGCACAATGCAGAAGCTCACAAGAGATCATACCACCTTTGCAAAGAAAAAGCCTTTAGATGAGGATGGTAAGCTGGAAGCTTCAGCTGGGTTTCCCACTGCTGGCATCAGCACAGAGTCCTTTCAGAGGAGAGCGCATGCAACTCCTTGGAGAGTCATGAACTAGACCAGATCCTGCCTGGTCCTGCTCCCTTGTTGGTGCCCTGAGCACCAGTGTCCAGAACCTTTTCCACAACCTCTGAAGAAGATGCTCTTCATGAAGCAGCTGAGCATTTCCAAGCAGACCCCACTGGCTGGCTGGTGGCACAGGTTCATCATGTAGAGCCCGAAACAACCATGCTTGTTTCTACTCGATGCTGCCTCTCCATTTCTGGAAACACCTCCTCCTTCACAGAGCCTTTCCTGCTCATCTACCCACTGCTATTCCCTCTCTGTACTGCTTTTATTGCCATCCCTCTGACTAAACTCTTGAAAGCAGAGAACAGCACTGCTTTCGAGCTCTGAAACAGGAGCTCAGCCGGCCTTTGAGAGCATCTCCTAACCTCCAATTACTGATGCTGCTGGTTCAGACAGCCCTCAAGTTGGTGGGTTTTTTTTTATTCCTTGTGTTGGGGAAGATGAGCAAATGTTAGTTCAGGGGCAGATATTCATTTAACATGATTTGAACTAATTGCCCATTACTTCCTAAATTTCAATACTTAAAAGCTTCGAGTGTCTTATTGCAAACAACAACTAAAAGATCAGTTCTGTTCGTTGACTGAAATACAAATAAACGTGCCAAGCTATCTGGAGAGATTTTAGGGAAGTGTATTTTCTGAAAGTTAGATTATCCAGAAGCTCACCTTGTCTAGAGCTCCAGTTATCCAAAGGCACTACTGGATTACAACTATTATTAGCACAAGAGATACTTGAATTCTGGAATTTCTGTAAAATATTTTGAATTCAGGTTCTGAAGCATTTAAAGGACTTGAGAAAGTATCTTTGGCTTCAAGTCAGCAAAGCACTTAGGCAAGCCCTTAACTTTCAGCATGTATTTAAGTACCTTGCTGACTTGGGCCTTTTAACCCTAGCAAAAAGAAAGCAATGAGGAGAGAAAAGCCAAAGGAAAAAGTTCTGCTGTGTGTGGAAATCTCCAGGCAAGCTGAAATAATATGGGAATCTCTTCTGGAAAGTAAGAAAATGAAAAATAATAGTAACTTGCTTTAAAATTAAACACTAGAGGAAGCTTTCTGGAAGGGAGAGAAAGACTCCTAGAACAAATGGAGTATTTCAATACAGCCTAATGTCAGCTTCGCTCTCCTGCCTCTTCAGAATGCTGAAATTATTTATTGCTGAAAAAAACACAACCAACCACCCCAAACCTGCTTCCCCCTCCCAGTTCCAGACTTAGCGTGATAGGAGAGAGAAAAATCTTGGCTTCAGCAGTGAAAAAACATCTCTGAAATGAGTCGGCTGTGAGAGGCTTTCTCCAACGGGAGGGAGGAAGAAGAGAATGGATGAGGGAGTGAATGGTTGTAAGGAGGAGGAGGAAAGTGCCTATAGGCAGGAGCCTGCAAACAACTGCACATACTGCCTGCGGGAGGGGGAACAGAGAAAGTCCATCAAGAGAGAAAATGAGTGCAAATCTATGCACACATGCATGGCAAGCAGCAAGCAGCTCTTCCACTATCTCCAGCTTGAGGCCATGAATATAAAACAAACTGAAGCAGTCTAAAAAGAGGATGCTCCGCAGCCCACCCAGGGAGACCGGCTGCCGGCTGCAGGAGATGGTGATGGGAAGAGCAGGGGTGAGGGGAGATGCTCCAGCTCACAGCCCCCCACAGGTCTGGCATGGCAGGGACAAGCTCAGAGTGACTTGAAGTTGGAAACACCGCTCCAGGGCAAAAGTCCAAACTTGGAAAATTCTCCATTAAAGAGAAAAGGAAAGAAAAAAAAAAAAAAAAAGCAAAGTTCTGTCCTTCAGAAGCAAATCAAAGGGTTTCATGTCTTTTAGGTTTTTTACAAAACTGCTCCATTGTGTTGTACAAAAGGCTTTGCAACCTCTTTTTTTAGGGGAAAAGGGTGTCAATTCAAGGTGAAGAACGAAACCATTTCTGAAAAATACCAAAAAGACAAACTACAGCCCTTCACTCCCTCAAGTTTCCTTTTTTTTTTTTT
>VZZY01016901.1:18777-118098 GCA_013400335.1 Eurystomus gularis
TTTCCCCAACAGAAAATGGCTCCCCTGAGGATTTTCCCCATCAGCTCTGCTCAGGACAGATTGGCAGTGAGCACTTCGCTTCCTGATGAAGATGCCCCTCATGGGAGGTGCAGGGTCCCAGTGCAGAGGGTGGTGGTGGCACTTTCCCAGCACTGATGCTGCCACACTGCCTGCAGCCCCCCAGGGACAGGCACCCTGTCACCTGCTGCTCTATGCTGGCATCCAGCAAGATGCAGCTCCCGCCTTAATGAGCTGGCAGCTCAAACAGGTGAGACAAATGAGGAGAGCTTCATTCTCCCCATCTTACAGATGGAGACGAAGTCCTCAGAGCAGATTAAATGACTGGCCCAAGGGTGCGCAAGTTGCCTGCATCAGAGCGAGGCTCTGATTTTCCTCCTCCCCTGTGATCCCATGGCACCAGGGACAGGTGGGTTTGGTTGGGCTCTCCTGACTCTGCTGAAATACAAACACCCAAAGCACAGAATTCACTTGAGCTAGTGTCTTTTTATCCATCTAGAACCCCTGTACGTCCCTCGGGGTGCCAGCACTTGGACACTGCAGTGGTGGCTTGTGAGGCTATGAGACAGAGGCTGTGGCAAACACTGGTGACTCCCCCTGAAGCAGTAAAATAAAAAGCCTTCCATAAATACCAGTTACACTAAAAAACTCCTCAGGGCTAAGCAAGTTAAGAAAAATGGCCCAAACTCACTGGAGAAGAGAAAACACAATTAAATCACCTAATGGCCCATATCCACTAATCCCTTGTGCTACTGGGCTTGACTCAAATCTCTCTGCCTGCTGACACCTGCCTCCCAGCCCTCTTCCACCCCTGGCACTGCTCTTTCCAGCATCCTTACCACGCAGTCACAGCCCAACTGCGACCTCCCAGCAATGGACCGTGCAAGGACAAGCTTGGGAGCTGCTGGCCCAAGCCATGGCACGAATTATAGACACTCAGCATCTGCAGGAGGGCTCAATATTCACCAGGATGGGAGACATGTTTGAAACATCATGCAATACTCTTAAAAAGCTGTGATGCACTCTTGGTGGCTCTTGCCGTGTGGTCTTCACTCTGACGCTGTGATTTAGGGCAGGATGAAGAATGTAATGAGTTTAAAGCTGCCTACCTAAATCCTGAGATTTTCCTTCTGGATGTATATCCCAAAGTCCTACTCATAGGTCAACAGAAGGTCAACCAGGGCCATCCTCTGTGGAGCTGCCAAGAATGAAATTGCAAAAGTATGGAGAAAGAAATGCAACACATACAAAAGCCTATGGACTCATAGAGCTGAGTGAGATGGAGAACTTCATGTGGAAGGAAGGTTCACCAACACAGAGAGGGGCTGACCACTGGCCACCTCTATTCTCCAGTGACTGATCCAAACCCCAAGCTCCTCCAGATTCTTGGTGGACAAGGCACCATTAGTGCTTCTTGGCCCAGGTGTTTTAAGATTGCTGCTGCACTCGGATGGGGGAGCTGGGAGCAAAGCAAGTGCATGGGGGTCCCATGCTTCAATGGCTGAATCTCCTGATGGGCTGATGGACCCCACACTGATCCTGCTGCCATGCAGGTGACACCAGCAGCACCTTTGCTAAGGCTAAGTCAAGCTAAGACAAAAAAAAGCAGAAAACGCCTCCACTCTGCATAAATGTACAAACAAATGTTTATTCTAAAATGAAGTCCCACGTCATTACTATTCCCCCAGGATTTTCCTTTCTGTCTCCCATGCTGCCAATGCAGCAGCTATGTAACTTTTGAAGAGCAACAACTGGCGGTGTGAAAATGGCTGCGGTGATTATATTGCAACACTTCACTGCTTCCCTGAGCTGCAGCTCCCTCCTCCACAGTTGGAAGTGAAGTACAATCAATGCTAATTAATTAAGGGCCAGAACCTACCAACCATGGTCTCACTGAGTTCAGTGCTCTTTCCTGAATATTCAGGGCTCTCTCTCCATGAAAGTGAAGATCAGCCTTCAGCAACTTGGGCTGAAAACAACAGAAAGTCTCTTTGCAAACCGGAAGGTGCAGGAGCTCGGGTCAATCACGCCATGATCAATGTGATCATGTGAAAGCCATTTATTTAACAAAACATCACTCTTTTATATTCTCTTTGGCATATCATGCAATAAGCTATTCCGCTGTTGGTGACATTGTGCAAATAACGTACCTAACAACAATTTCTAATTGGTAGCACATATTTTTCATGCCTCTACAATTGCAACATAGCTCAGCCCATATATCTTAGGTCAGTATCCGGGAGTTGTTTATGATTAATCTTCTTTCTCTTCTGTGGCCTTGGCTGATGTCCTTCAAACCCAGGCCTCAGCTGCAAAGGCTAGATCGCTCACATGCCCACACTCCACGAGAAATTCCTCAACAGGAAGGGATGGACAGAAGGGTCCATCTTGGGACTGAGAGCTGGAGGAGTCACCTGCGCAGGGGCAGACCCAGTGTGCTGTGGTTGCAAATCAGCAAGGTGCTGTTGAAATGATGGGGAGGGCAATAAGGCAGCTTGGAGGCATCCCTAAGGGCTGTCTGCCAACAGGCACCACAGAACTGGTAGAGCTATTACACCTGACCAAGGCCAAGAGGAGGATGCTTGTGATGGGACCAGCAAAAAAGCACAAACATCCTCCAAGACCAAGGAGAGCAACACTCTTTCTCTTAGCACCCAAAGGGCTGTGCCCTGCGATGCTGGGAGAGGGCAAGGCAAGGGCTGGCTGTTGCTGGGCAAAGCTAGGGAGGCTCCTCAAGGGCAAATGAGGCAGAGAAAGGTCTTAGTAAAGATTTCCACATGGAGCAAAGGTGGGAATGGTGCTGCAGCTCTAGAGCAAGTGAGCTTGTGGCCGTTGGCAATGGCCATGGTTCCTCCCAATACCAAGGAGCTTGCGCAATGCTCTCAGAGCTCAGAGGCACCAGTGGGGACCCATGCCCCTGAGCTGCCCTTCCCCTATGGCACACAGCAGGGATCACAGAATCATGGAATTGTTCTGGTTAGAAGACACCTTCAAGATCATCAAGTCCGACTGTCAACCCAGCACTGGGTTACCAGGTCACCACTAAACCATGTGCCTAAGTACCACATCTACACAGCTTCTAAATACCTCCAGGGATGGTGATTCCACTACTTCCTTGGACATTCTGTTCCTGGGCTTTCCAACCCTTTCTGATCTTCACCCAAAGGAAAAAAAGAGACAAACACAAGGCCTTGTGCTTCCCACCCGAAAGGTAAAACTAATTTTCAAGTCTGCTGAGCACAGGAACTTAGATGTGACTGCCAGCCAGGTGCCTTCCTGCATCACAGGTAATGCTACATCCCCAATAGCAGGACTGCTGCAAGGCTCAGCAGCCCATACCCACTCCTGAACAACGTCAATGGATTTTCAGGCTTTGTTCCAAATCTTTCCAGCTGTCCCAGCAGCTGGCACAGGTTGTGGGAGGTCTCCAGACTCCCAGTTATGGCCAGACATGGAGGCTCCCCATGGGAAATTGCAGGTGAAGTAGACAGACAGACATTAGCTTCCAGATTTAATTCACTCTCACTTGCATGTGCCTCAGTTTCTCACTTGCACAGCATGCTGTCAGCTGGAGCAACCACATCACAGTGCAGGCAAGCCACAGATGCAGTACAGTCCAACCTGCCAGGGCTTGTGGCTTGGCTGGAGTCAGAGGCTCTCTGTGATTCATCCTACAAAGTCTCAACTTCATGGCTATGGCTGGAGACTCTGCCCTTGGGAGTGCTCTGGGCTGGGCTTATTGTCCCTCTGGGAGCAGGTTTGCACATAAACGGTGCAGGCGGTGAGCAGAGCTCTCCTGATTGGTTGAAGATGTTCTGCACTTGGATGGATGCAGATAGGGCTACCAGGACAAGCCCCCAGCCGCCGACCCCTGTGCCTATGATCTGCACCATGCAGGCTCGTACTGGCCGCTGCTGTAGTGAGCCTGCCTTCCTGCTTGGGACCCTGATGCCCCTCCATAGCTGAGTTACCTCTGTGAGGGATGCTCTGCAACTTCCCTGGCTTTATTTCAGTTTGGATCCTGGAGGAAGCAGGTGTGGCCCACTGCGAGCTGCACAGAGGGGACCTCTCTCCAGAGAGCAGAAGCACACTTCGGCATAGCAAAGCATCCATTCCCCACCAGCTCTTCGCCAGAAGAGGTGTGTTATACAGCAACACAGCCAGCACCTGGACATCGCAAGTACACACACACATGCACACCTCATTACACCTTAGCAAATTCAGCACGAATCAAGCAAAGCACGGTACACGCTGCAGCTCTTCTTCAGCTTGTGCATCCCAGTCAGCTCCTCAGTGTGATGGTGCTGGCTCTCTTCTGCCTACAAAACACACAGGGCTTGGCTAGCAAAAGTCCTCGGGGCTTCTAGCCTTGCAGGTCAGTGTTTTCCAGCACTGGTTCTGCAGACCTCTGGCTGCTTTGCAACACTCCAGAATAGATAACTAAGAAGAGCCTGGCCACTGGCAGATGGCTTAAATATGCTAACACAGATCTGCACTGGAGGAAAGGCTTCAGGCTTTGCAAGCTGAAAAAGCTGTAAAGGATAAATGCGTTGAACCTGGGATGAAGGGCAGTGCATGGCTCTGCCACCTGTCTGGACCCTGCAGTGAGGCTCTGCCCCATCCCCGGAGAATTTTGCACTGGGAGGTGGATGTGTCTTACCAGGGACCCACTCTGCACACAGGTGCATGCAACTGTGAAAGGAAAAGTTTTTAGCCCCTTCCCCTTGTCTCCTGAGTGGAGACAAAGGCTGTTCTATTCCCATGCTGTGAATCACATACACAAAGCCCCTTCCCCACCACCAGCCTTCTCAGTACGGCTCTAAGCGAAGGAAGACATACAATGAGGCTCCAAACTCCTCAGCTTCAATTAGCACCTGGTGGCAGCTAAGCCTAAATAACAATCTTTCCCAGCAAATCCTCCACCAAGAGATCAATGGTCCATACATTGGACTAATATCACTACCCCTCTGCCTCCATCACCGTCAATTGCTTTGTGGTTTCACTTCACTTCTCCACCTGATTGGCCTTCCTGGAGCACTCATTACAAGGTGACATGCATCGCTTTTCCCCTCTGTAACGAGCCTGCCACAGCCCCTCCTCAATCCTTCTTCTCCTTTTCCTTTTAATATGCCACAATTATATTGGCTTCTCTGCATGGATCCACTCCATTTAGTGCTGCCCAAGACTGCTTATCCTGAAAGATGCTCTTTTCATCCACAGGGCAGACTGCACCTCTTTCAAGTTGTTCTTCTGTTTATTTTTACACTCCAGCATCTCCCACCCGGATTAGGAATCTGAGTATTAGGTATTTCCCTTTGCACAGAAGCACAGTGTCTGCCCAGAGAAATTAAACTCCTTCAAAGCCTTTGATAATAAAGGTTTGTGCATGTTGTGTCCCAGTATCTGCTCTCCTGAGCATGCCTCACAGTTCCTTTCCTCTGTTCCTGTTCCTCTTCTCTCCAGGAAGCAGAGATGATGATGTCTGGGCTCAGTGCTTTGCTGCTGCTGTGCTCCCTTTATCAGGGCTTTGCTTGTTCACAGGCGTGTCACAGGTGGCCTGAGGACAGCAGTGAGTGACTCGCTCCATCCCCAACACTACTGATGGATGCACAAGACCTGAACATCTCAGGCCCAGCCCTGTCTGCCCTTTTGGTCCCAGGGTCTGCCACACACAGCTCTTCTGACACGGTCTGGGGATGATTTGTAGCACCTTATGCTAAGGTCGTGGGTTCCTGCAGCGGTGCCCAGAGCTGTCCCTGGAGCTGCAGCACTTTGCTCTTTGAACCTGAATGGAGATTGGCTTTACAGTCCCAGGGCAGCCTATGATCCAGGACTCTGGTCCCTGGAAACCCTTCAAAGAGGATAAATAATAAGTGGTACCTTCAGTCCAAGCTCAACTGAATACATGTCTCTGAACAAGCTGGCAAGGACCAGGCTGCTTTGGAAATGGCTGGCTCCCTGGGACAGCCACATTTGACTTCCAAGGCAAGACCTTTTCTGAGTTTTCAGCGACTAATTGAAACCAACCCCCTGAAGCATTAAAGGTTTCCACTCCAACTGCCACTGTTTTATGAGATGTCCCACTTCTGGAAGCCTTTGAGAATGTAAAAACAGGCATAAAAATCCAACAAGCATAACCCATGGATAAGGATTGCATCTTCCCTAGCCAAAAGGAGCTCAGTGCTAGGACAGGACATGGCCCTTCTTTGGCAGCCAGAGCTCACACAAAAAGCAGAGGCCATGGCTATTCCCTGAGTGCTGGGCTGGGCCCCAGCTCCTTAGGTCTCAAAACCTATGCAAACGAGATTTTGGCTTCCACCAGCATCTGGGGGCTCCCAGCTGCTATGACAATGCCTTGATTCACAACCAAGTGTCAGCAGAGGAAGCAATGCTCCCGCTCCACACAGTGGGAAGATGCCGTCCTGAGAAGGAAATTACCTTTATCCAAACCCTTTGTCCCAGCCTCTCCCCAGTGAGCAGGGCTTGTCCAGCAGTGGGTTTTAGCAAGTACTTGTTGGAAAGGACCCAACTGGTTTATGCCAACTCCATGAACCCAGTGCTGCACCCTGCCCCACACTGTCCCCTCAGCACATCCACATTGGTAGGTCCTGCCTCCTCCCTGTGGGTTGTAGTGGCTTTGCTCATGTCAGCAGTACCTCCTAGGGCTTCATCTTGGGCTGAATGCTCTCCCAAAGCTCCTTTGGGTGAGAGTCTGGGTGGACTACAAACCCCATTCCTCCTCCTTCATTGTTTGTCGATAGGTTTAATGAAGTCTAAGAGACTACAGAGATATGGTTTTCCTTGCCACTAGCAGAACTAATGAATCCTGGCAGACTGCGATCCTCCCGGCAGTTTCTTCTTCTCACCACAGATGTCAGTTATTTTCACCAGTTTTGTGGGATCATGGGCTTGTCCAAAATCTGCCAGATTCATGTTCTTACTCTTTAGTTATATTTCCTTTTTCTTTTTTTTTAAAAATTCTTTACAGCTTTGTCATCTGCTTCAATACACAGGACTTGCAACTGGTGGAAGGGTTCATATTTTTGATAGCATCACAGACTGAGCTCTTGGATGGCTCATGTGGGCCTGGGGGCAGATCCCCACTTTACTCCATCAGCTTCATCTCAATTAACTTCTTCTGTTACCAGAAAGGGGTAAATTCAGTGCAAGTACCTCCAGATAGACTTGTATAGCAAAAGCAAGCAGCTTCTTTGCAGTGTCCTTTGCATGCCTCCAGACTTCGACAACTTGCAAAGAGCAGGTCTTCAAAGCCTTGATGCCACCGAGCTGTGCTCCTTCTCACCTAAGTGCCAGTCCCTCTGTTCTTCTTCCTGTCCTTCTCCTCTTGCCCGCACCCACATTTGAAGAGCATCTCTTGTCATGCATCCGACCGCACTTTACACAATGGGACCTCAATCTGTGGCTATTTTCCAAGTACAGACCCTAGGAAAGAGCTGTGAGCTCTCCACTCCCTGTCTGACCAGCATGAGCCATGGTCCCACAGCATGCACCAGCAAGATAAGCTACCTCACTCCATGCACTAGTGACTTTCTGTGGTACAGACACTGCGTGGACATCAACCTTCTTGATTTCCCGACTCCCACAAGGGAGGAGTGAGACTGGGATGTCCTCCCACCGGGGCTATCCTGCACCCCTGGCTGGACCCCCAGGGGATGCTTGGCTCTGGGACCTGCAGGGTGATGAGGCAGCGGGCAAGGAAACACAGGCACTAAAAATAGGCTGTTTGTGGTAGGGGCTGACCACATTTATTAGCATGCCTGTGCTCCAGCTGACCACAAGGTCAGCCTTTGAGAGCTTGGCCATAATTCACTCTGTGTCTGGGCAGGAAATCTACTTGAGCTCAGAG
Organism: Eurystomus gularis; assembly: GCA_013400335.1. Lineage (NCBI taxonomy): Eukaryota > Metazoa > Chordata > Aves > Coraciiformes > Coraciidae > Eurystomus > Eurystomus gularis. Next base: position 26,663 of record VZZY01016901.1, read on the forward strand.
TGATGTCCAGTAATAGAAAAAGATGTTCCAGGAGCTGGGGCTATTTTTGCCGTTTTCTTTTACTTTGCAGACAGGGAACCTTTTGGGAGATGCATCTTGTGCTGGGAAAAAAAAAAGCCAGGTGCTCTGGGACAGACAGAGGGGTAGGAAGGAAAGGGCGGAGATGCTGAAGATTGTGCCTGTTTGGGTCTGGGGTTCTTCTTATCAGACGGACTCATCTTCAATGTGTAGGGCAGGGAAGCAGCAGGGAAACATCAGAGCAGTAAGTGGGTCTCAGACCTTGATGTGCTCTCAAACACCCTAGCACCATGCAGCAGAGTTTAATGGGTTGCAGCTGAGGTGTCATTGCATGTGGGGTGAGTTGCTGTCTCTGCTGCTTCCCTGCAGCTGTGAGCTTGCAAGGAAGATGGGGAGGCAATGGGGAAACCACCAGGGTAAAGAATGCCCAAGGTTGGAGGTAAGGGACCTTCCTTGCAAAGGCATCAGCGGGCGACTTGAACAACAGCCAGGTTATACTTTCGTCCCGGATGGGATGGGCCAGCAGATTGGCCCCCAGTAGATGCAGCAATCCCACTGGGACAATGCCTGTCTCCAGCAGACGGCCATGAGCTTGGGGTATCTTAGCTCTGAGCAGCAATTAGCAAGGCAAAGGAGGCAAAGAGAGGATGCCTGTCCATGAATGGCAGCCTTCAGAATAATTTAAGCAGGCTTCATCTCACAGGGAAGCTCGAATCCTAATCACTACACATAAGCCCCCGACACTGGAGCCTTCATGTGGGGGGTAATGTGTCCCCAAGGAGTCAGGCTGACTCACCCATTGGGTACATGAGCTGCCTACAGAAGTGAGGTGACTGTTGCGGGGGCACAGAACTGCAGGCAGCACTTCTCTGCCAGGGGTGCTGCCTGCTAGGGCTGTCAACACCTTCAAAATGCTCTCCCTCATTGTCCTGGTGCTTGGACCCTTCCCTTCTTGCAGCGCCAAGGCAGGAGCATCTACTCACAACATGCCTTGGGACTGAGGTTTTCCAGGTACAGATGGCTCCTTCAGCAGGTTACATGAACATCACCATGAACTGAGTTCATTCAGCCCGAGGACAAGCTGAGCTAAGCCCTCCTGACTCTAACTGCACTGTGAAAACACTGGTAACATCCTTCCACCGCAAAGACATGTCCTTCTGTGGATGCAGTGCTATGCCACGATTCTGGCTCTGCAAGTTCTCCAAAAAGCAAATTTGAAGAGCATTTTGGCTTTGAGAAGGCTTGCAAAGAGTGAGGGATGGTGAGGAAGGTTAAGGCTGCCTCAAACCTTGCTGCCTAACTGGACGGAGGTCCTGGAAATGCTCCAAAACCAGCTCACACACTGAATGGGGCTGCAGTTTGGAGCAAGGCTGGTATTTCAGCCAGATGGATAATGAGAGAATCCAGAGTTATAACAGGAAGGATTAAAAATGTAATTGCTAATGAGGAATTAATTGTTAATGGGGAATCATCATTGCAGGAGGGTGTTCCCAGTGTGGCCCCACAGGGATCTGTTCTTGGCCAATTGCTAATCACCAGTCTTATCAATTATCTTGAAGGCAACATAAAACTGTTGCTGGCAAAGAAAGGATGAGTCCATTGCACGCAGACCTCTGGAGCAGTTAATATACTAGTCTTCCCTCGGCATGCGCATGCGTTTTATGCAGCCAAACACAAGTCCATTCTTCTCTGGTGGAGGAATGCAGGTCAGACGTGCAGAAGGCAGGGCTGCGTCCTGGGGAGGACAACACCAATAAGGCCTTGGCAGGAGCCACCCAGAGATAAAGTGCCAGTGTGCTGCAATGAGAGCAAAACTTGGCCCAACACACAAGGAGGTGTCAGGGGAGGTGGGAAGGTGGTATGTAATGAAGAGACAGAGCTTTCTCCTGCACTGGCCCCAGCCTGAGCATGGAACAAGGCTCTGCAGGAAACACGCACCATCTCCAGCCTCCCAGCCGGCTGCTCAGCACACACAGAAGTGGTCCCTTTGACCTTGTCTTCCTCGGTGAGTGCATGTGCCCTCGTAATTACAAAAATTCCAAAACACTCTGTTGCACACGCATCTCGCTGTAGGGAACGGGTGGAAAAACAAACAACACATGACAGATGTTAGTCATGTCACTTAATGCATGACTGAAGGGCACTCCAATGGAGAGGGGAGGAGAGGGGAGGAAAGGAGAAGGGAGAAGGGAGAAGGGAGGAGAGATTACTCCTGCAGTGCTGTCATAGGTTGGAGGCACATCTCCCTTGCAAATCCATGAGCACAACACCAAGCCTTGAGACCCAGGTAGTCCATCACACCACTTGAATACGAGCACCTTAACTGAACAGCATTTGTGCAACAACCAAAACCTACTCAGATGTCTACAAACAAACCACACATTCATGTGTGAATCTACAAACCGTTTCTGACACAGATAAGCCCAGAGAACACCCCAAAAGCAAAGCAATGAGTTTAACCATGCCAGGCAGATGCCCTGGGGAGCTGCATGGGCTGACAGATGCGGGGGGAAGCTGAGTCCAGAAAGAGGTGGTCAAAACCCCACCAGCCAACAAATGCCCCACAGAGAAGGTTGGACAAGGTGGGGCAGGGAGAAAGGGACACATCTACAGTTGGTTTCTCTTAAAAGCCAATTTGCATGGTTTTGCTGTACTATTTGAAGGCTGTTTACTGGCCCAGGCTTTGTATTAGCTGAAATGTGGGCAGCATTTCTAACGAGGAACATGCAAACTGGAGCTCCCAGGAGGCTTTGCAGCAGAACCGATTGCAAAAGATTAGCGCCAGGGCTTAAGAGAGCAAGAGAGAAGGGAAAGTAATGAAACAAAATCTTTCTTTCGTTTCCTCAGTTGAGGAATGATGGAGGCTAATTGCTTGTTGCCGGTGAGAAAGAGAGGAGATAGCAGCTTCTGCACCCATCAATAAATTAACCCTGGCATGTGGCATCTGAAATGCATTCATTTCCAGAGACGTTTATCTCTTTGTCTCCTCTCCTGGGTGAAAACATAATTATTGTTTAAACATGAGTTAATTCAGCAAGGTAAGGATCAATAAAGCAGAATTACTCCTTTTTTAAAAGCAGAGAAATCTCAGTCTGGGACAGATGTGGACGTAACTCTGGCAGAGCTGACGGATGGAGAAGATGCTTTGTTTGTGACAGCAGAGCTAAAGAAGCAGAGCTCTCTCTTTCCAGGACTGTAGCCCTTGAGACTACTGGGAATAGCTACGTCCAGACATTGGCAGTCACGGCAATGAAGAGAAAGAGCTGAAATCACCCATGCACATAAGCTTTATGGCCCGACATGCAGTTACACATCTCCACCATCTACACACTTCCCACGTAAGGAGCTTCGGCAAAGCCTCAGGGCTCATGCTGTGGCTTCTGCCTTTTCTTTGAGGGTGCTCAAGCCCTTCTAAGGAGAGAGTCTCTGCACGGCAGGGGCCCCTGCCAGTGCTGCTCTCATACAAGAGAGCCCCTGGACAACCAAAGGTATGAGTGTCACAGCAGGCAGCATCACTTCTGTGCTCTGCTGAGCCTTCCTCATCACCTTCCTCTGCTCTGAAATAAATCAGCAGCAACCAGTGCCTGGGGAAGGAAACACAGGAATGAAAACTGAGCTACCCATAATAATGAGAAGGGCACCAGGCTCTTCTGTATGGTCTTCAGGTACTTCTGCCTCCTCTGCCCCCTCCCATTTCCTCTTGCAGCTCCTGTCCATCCCTCCAGGCCAGCTGGGAGCTGTGCAGATAGGGAGGTCCTATGGCTGCCCAGGGCAATGCCCACCTCTGGAGGCAGGCTGCCCCCCATCCAGCAGCCCCATCTGAAGCTGGTTTACTTTTACTGATTACCCACATACTGAGGGGACATCCCTGGACCACTTGCGAGTCTGGTAGCAGGGCCAAACACCACCCTACATCAACCTTTTCTGGCAGCTAATCCCTGCAAGCCTCATCTCTTTATTTCCCGCTTCTGATTTTACCCAGTGCATGACCTTTTCCTTTGTTAAATTCAAGAGCACTGGGGTCGCTGTTCAAAATGATCCTCTTTTGCTGCCCCTCTGCCCTTCCCTGCAGCAGAACACCGAAAGCCCACTGCCTGAGCCAGCATATTAGTGCCACTCTCCGAGCATCCCGTGGGGCTGCGCTGAGTGATGGCTCTGGTCTCCCACTGCACACTGCCCATCCTCATGGGTAGCTGGAAGGGGTGCTGCCCAGTGGGGTGGTGCATGTGTAACTTCAGCAACCTGTCACAGATGCAAAGCAAGGGAGGGTACCCAAATCTGCTGACCTTTGAGTCCCTCCACTCTTCCCATCCAACACTGGGGACCATCCTGGGCTCCTGCATCCCAGACAAATGCACCTTTTTATCTGCCAACTCCAAGAAGTAGGACCAAGAGCCAAAAAGGAGTAGAGGGGTTAATCCATGAGCAGCCTCACACCCACCCAGCCTGATGCTGCTTTTATTAATTCATGTGACACTTTGCAGGACGCTCCAGTAATCACCAGGGTGCATGTGAGAGCCAGGAACGAACGGGTGGCCGGCTCACTGTGCCTTGCTTGTGCTCACTTAGCAGCCTGTCACATCCTCCTCACTCAAGTATTCAGTGCTAATGCATCTTTTAAAGTGCTTCATGAGCTATTAAAGTCGAGCGTGCCTCAAGTGCATGATAAATGGACTCTATGCTAGCGTCTTCCCCCAACTCCACCCAGTCCCTGCCACCAGGGACTGTCCTCCTGGCCCATTCCTGCTGTGCTTTCCCACATCCCCCAGCTGGTATGGGATGAGCCCTGGGGCTGGGTGATGAGGGGAGGCTGCAGCAGGGCAGGGAGTGATCTCTGTGGCAGGGGGTTGGAGCACACCCCTTGAGTCTCCAACATGGGAAAGACGCTCCCCAACTTCACCTGTATGTGTGCAGTCTCTCCAAGATAGGCATGGTGGGATGGACAGAAGACTTGCTGCTCCAAAGCCCCTGCCCAGAGCATCACCTCCATGCTTCAGAGAGGTGCTCAGGAAGGACACACAATGATCCTGGGAAACAGACTGAGGACAGTCTTAGAAGTGCCCTACTAGCCTTCCTGCAGTTCTTAAAGCCAATTTTCCCTCCCTCTCTTCTTTTTACATCCCCCAGTGCAAAGCAGCCTCTCTGGGTCCTGCAGGTAGGGAGAACCCTGCCTTACTCTGTGCATCTCATTCAGACACTTGTTGATGTACTCAAGTCCCAGCAGCTCTAGTTTCAAGCTGATGCCCCAGACACCACGTCCTGGATGCAGGCAGGCAAGGGAAAGAGGAGGGACACAGGGACAGGGAGGCTATGCTGCCAAATCCCTGAATCCTGCCAGATCACAGAGCAGAAGGTGAGAGCGCTGCCAAATTCCTGAATCCTGCTGGATCATGGAGCAGATGGTGACAGGGTTGCCAAATCCCTGAATCCCACCAGATCACAGAGGAGAAGATGACAGCGTTGCCAAATCCCTGAATCCTGCCGGATCACAGAGGAGAAGGTGACAGGGCTGCCAAATCTCTGAATCCTGCTGGATCATGAAGCAGAAGGTGACAGTCGTTGCAGCTCCTCTGGCCAGGTTCCTTAACTGGGGCCGTGCTCTCTGCACCAGCACACTGCTGCCAGCAGAGACAAGCACGGCCCTTGCCAGGGCTGGTGAGAAGCAGCATTTGTTTCTCCCTCTAGACAACACATTTCAAGTGTGTGTAACCCTGAAGTACCTGGCACTTCTGTGCTTTGTGCATCTCCCTGTGTGACAGGTCTGGGCTGCTGTCCCCACAGCACAGAGGGAAGCAGCATGGTGCATCCAAAGGATGCTCTGGCAGCCTTGATGCTGGGTCTTTCAAGGATCCCCAGGCAGCAGTCCTGCAAGCACAACAGGACAAAGGAACATTGCTTCTCTGCAGAGAGCATCACACCACCACCAGCAGCACACAGCTCAGCACCCAAATGCTTCAAGCAGGTGTCCTGGGAAGGTGCTCAGAACACTCCTGCAACACGACCTACCAAACTTCCTCCATGTCTGTCCCCATGCAATGGGGATGGACTGCCAAACCTCAGCTGCTTCACATCCAAGCTGGCAGCTTCCAGCTATGTAAACCCACCTAGCTGGATTTAGGGTAGATCACTGGGGCAGTCTGGCTAGGTTCCTCGATCCCACAGTGCCCATGGTTATACAGATGTCCTTACCAGAGTTAATCAGCAAAATTCTCCTCTATAATCCACCAAAAGCAACTACACACAGGCTAACTGCTAGAAAAGCAAGGGAAATCTGGCAGCCACTCATTTTGTCCCATTTTTTCAGGGCTGCCATAGATGACCCCACAGCAGGACCCAACCGTGCCCCCAGTAACCTTCCAACTCCTGTCTAGACCCAGGATCATGTGAAGTCTGCCAGCTTCCAATGCCACCAGTGACTCCAAAATGTAGTCTCTTTAAAGCCATCACTTATGAAAGCCCTGAATCCTCTTCCAACCTGGAGAGGAGTGAGCTAGTGGTGGGTGCTGATGCGTGGTGGCAATGGGGACAAAGCCATCTCAAGGAGGTGAGAGCAAGATCAGCTATCCATCATGGTCCTGGAGTAGAGTGTCAGGGCTTAGGACTGTCAGGCTGCTGCTTCTTCTCACCCATTCATCTCTTCATGGGTGGGTTGCACAGGGCAGCGTGCAGAAAAGCAGGGGTGAAGGGATGAGAAGCATTGCCCTGGCTGTACAGGTACCCTGGGACATGCAGGTGTGTGGGCAGGGCAAAGGGCACCAGCAGACACTGGGGTTATGCTGGATGCCCAAACCCCACAGCAGTGGACAGGAGGGACATACATGTCATGGAGAAGAGAAAAGTGCTCTAATCCAGAAAGGCAGTATCAGGCAAGCCCAGAGCAAGCACCAGCTTGCCCCAGGAGAGAGGTGAGAGAAGCAGCATTCACATCTTCTGGGACCCCCAGAAAAGTGGGAGAGGTGTGAAGAGACTCACCCTGCTGGCTGTGCCTTTGGGCGTACACCACCACCACCGCGGCGAGCACCACGCAGCAGGCTGACGGGACGGGGTTAGCCATCTGTGGAAGCAAACACAGGCAGGAGCAGTCAGGCTTGCACCCAGGAGACCTCACGTGCAGTGTGCCGAGAGCCAGTCCCTCATGGACACCCAAAGGGTGTGATGGGACTGCAAGGAGATGGTCACAAAGCAAGACTTCTTGTCAGCCACAGGAGAAGCTGCTGCAAAACAAGGTGTTTTGCTGGCACACACATCATCACTGTGGCACTTTCCATGGGAGCTGCCAGCACAATCAGGCGCCCAGAGGTGATGATATGTGTTGCACAAATCCTCTGTTTTCCTCATCTAATTTTCAACTTTTCCCTTAAGACAGTCAAACCCTGGTGCTGGGCTCTCCCCGGCAGCTGCAGCATCACCCTAGGAGCAGACACTGCCTGCAAGTGGGTTGCAGAGGTTTTCTGAAGAGGTAAGAGTACGCCCAAGTACTCTGTGGCAGCAGCCAGTGCTCAGGATGTGCAAGATGCAGATCCTAGCATGGGCAGCTGCTGCTGCTACTTTGATGTGGTCCCTTCTGCTAGCACTGAGCACTCTGCTGTCCAACAACCCTATGCAACAGCAGCAGCCTTTCTGGGCATGCCAGGGATCTCATAACCCTCACTGGAGTCTTCATAGTGACCAACAGGTGTGGGATGCCTGATGGGCTGCAGTGGGCCTCCCATCTCTCTGTGTTGAGAGAGGGGCTGCTTTGTTCCAGTGAGCCATGCCATGTCCCAGGGGATGCTGGAGTGCAGGGAGGTGTGGAGGTATTACAGAACAGCTAAGAAGGCAGGCAGGTGGAGACACGCTGGGCTTTAGGGACAAGCAGAGCACATCCTCCTTGCACCAGTGAGCCTCTGCAGGAGTGGACAAAAGGCAGCAACAACCAAAAGGATGCCCTGTGCAGCCCTGCCGGGCTGGAAGATGCTTGAACCCTCCTCTTCTTGCAGCCAGGGCTGGGAAAGGAGACTGGAGCCGGGAGGGAGCTGCTGAGGACAGCGATGGGGATGCCGGCCCACCAGGCAGGAGGTAAATAGCACCATGCGTGAAAAGCAAATTACACCTTCAAAACCGTTTAAACCTCTCTAATCTCCAGCGCTGTATCAGTAACGCGCGGAGGATTGCCTTTTAATCTAGAACATGAGTATGAGCTCATTAGCCAGATGGCATCCATTTAAACCTAAATAAAAGGGGAGCTGTACTGGCCAGAGGAAAAAACCCTGCAAAATGTATTCCATTACCCAACACGGCTGTTGCAGGAGCCCAGATGGCCTCTGGTTCGCAGCAGGACAGGAACCCTTTGCAGGGATGAAGGGGAAAGGCAATTGTGGCTGGGAGGAATATCACAAGCAGATTTTGGGGTGCAGCTGGACCAGCCTGGCCTCAAACGTCTCTCAGGGGCAGAGATACTGAGGGAGATAGGAGTCTGAGGATGGGAAGCCCAGAGATGGGTAGCAAAGGGACCCAAGCCTTGCTGCTGAATTTGTGGTGCTGGGTTTGGGCAGGGAGGGCCAACAGCAAGAGCCATCCCCAGTGTGCTGCAGTCGCATATCACCGACACAGCAGCCCCAGACCCTGCTCTCAGCCCAGCCCCAGCCCTCCTGGGTCACCTTGAGCAAATCGCTCTCACCGCCTGCCCCGTGCCTCAGTTTCCCTGCCTGTAAAACAGAGATAATGAAGGTGACTTTCCTTTGAATGCTTTGGTGGAGGAGCACTAAGTGCTAATTACAACATCATTATTATTCACTCGGCTTCTTCTTTCCTGCTCCTCTTTTTTCCTGTGCCTGGTCTCCACTTTGCCTCCTCCACTTGTCCCCACTGTGCCTGCAGCATGGCTCTCCTGGTGCCACCCTACCTGTGTGCTAGCTGCCATCACAAGTGACGGTTTGGTGAGCGGGGGATGGCCAGGACCTAAGGGAGGTGGCAGTGCCATGTCATCGAGCAGCCTGGGAGCTGCCTGCAAACCAGAAGCTGACTCTTCCCAGTGAATATTTCCTCCCTATAGCCCTGAAAGTTAGTGCATGGTGCCAGGAATTGAAGCAGGCACAAGGTCTGGAGCCCCCCCTGCACTGCAGTCCAGGTACCCCCAAGTAGCACAGCCATCCCATTTCTGGGGACAGTGGCAATGCTGGGAGGCAGGACAGGACCTCCTGTGACCCTCTCCAGCAATCAACCTGCTCTTTGAAAAGCATGAGATGGTTTGGCTCACACCCATGCAAATATCATCACCAAGCATCACACTCTGCATCTTGGTCCTGCCAGGCAGCAAAGCCACCCGCCCTACCCTGCTGCTCCTCTTCTTATTGGTTGTTAAAATAATTGCTGCTGCTCCGGCCCATGTGTCTGGCAGCCTCCTCAAGGCTGGACCAGCATAGAGACAGGTAAACAGGCACCGCACTTAGGTAGCAAGGGATGGTTCCTGTCCCGAAGAACCAACAGTCTCAAGGGCGATGCTGTTTGGCCACAGGTGGAATAAGAGAGGAAGAGGCAAGGTCCCTGGAGACCCTTTGGCACAGTCAGGACACAAGCAGAGGCTCCTAGTGCCAGCACAGAGACCTTACTGCTTGGCTGCTTTCGCCCTGCAAAACCTCATTTCTTCTCAGAGAGGAGCCTGGCCACCAGGCAGAAGCCAGAACTATTTTAGTGCAAAAAATATAGCCAGAAAATGAACTTTTTCTCACTTGAATTGCTATTTGCCATGCAGTAGTATTTGCTTTGTTTGCCTGTTTTGCCCAAAGCCATGTTGACTATTTTTTTCAAGCACATAACAAAACCCTCGCAATTTCTGCAGATGCTTCTAACGCAAATTTCCACTTGCTGTATTTGCTCATTTAACAGTTACTCTAGCAAAAGCCAGCAGGCCAGCACGCGGGCGCATGGGCCAGTGAGCAGCAGCTCACCAGGCACGCAGCTCCCCAAGCTGCATACCCGCTCCAGTAGGGACCAGTTGAAAGGTGACAGTGGGGAACTGCATTTATTACACAGCAAACCCAGCAGCGGGAAACTTGATCTTCTGTGGAAAGAGGTTGGAGAATATCTGGGTTTGCCCCAGTAGTGAATCATTTCTCAGCAGCAGAGAGGAAAAAGGAGCCTGGGCAGGGGTGGAGGGAGGTGAGGGGGCACATGAAATGCAGTGGCCCAGCATCTCTCCAGCTGGAGACGCCTCTGCCAGCCTTCCTCACCATCCCCAGATTCTTGCCTTGGAAGAGAGCAACTAATTGATCCTTTCTTGCCTTGTCCTCCATACCAAGCATAAGGAGGACATGAGTCATGGTCACTCTTAGCAGAAGACAACTCAATGTAGACATGGTTATGGTCCCCTCCAGCAGCTCTTGGTCTAAATGTGTTTCCAGTTGTGCTTTCCCTGAGCTGGATCAGGCTATGTGGAAGGGGTTATGGCCAGAACTACATGAAGACAAGACCAGGAGCTGCCCCTGCAAGGACTGAAGGGGCACAGCAATGTGACATTAATTGCTGTGCTGTGATAGGCTGAGGACAGTCCCAAGGTGGGCAGCAAAAGTGGATCATGTGTCCAGGAAAAAGGTAGCGAGCCATTATCTGCTGAATAGTCCCAGTGTCCTCTTCTGAGCAGGCAGAGGGATGGATCCTTTTCCACTCTCCCTTAGAAGGATCCCCAAAGCCTTGGGCATGTTCACTGATAATTGATAGCTGGAAATGGCAGCATCAGGGCAGGGCTGTCCCCCACCTGGTGAGGGATGTGGGCTGCCCCTCAGCCACCTCCTTGCAACTCTCACCTGCCACAGCCCCCTCCCAGCAATCATAAATAAAACCTCATTCTGGAAGCAGGTAGTTCCCTGCCCTCTCCCCCCCAAAAAAAAGTGGTAGTTTCAAAAACTAGCATTTCCATGACAAAGTATTCTGTCAGGCAATTCCCCATCAGGTGCTCTTACAGGGCCTTGCTCTGAAGTGGTGATCCAGGGGAGCAAAAAGCTCTGTGAAGTCATTTCATTCCTGCACACCTGCCCTCCAGCGTTGCCCAGAGCCTTCCAAAGGAGCTCTGCAGCGCCTGTACTGCGGTGTGCCTGTACTGCAGACAGCAACTGTAGATGCCATGGTACAACCCCTACTGCAGACACCAGCTGTAGATGTCATGGTACACCTGTACCGCAGATACTGACGGATGACCTTACAGTACACCTCTACTTCAGATGCTGGCTGTAGATGGTACTGTACACCTACACCACAGACTCTACTGTAGACACTGCAGCACACCTGTCCTGCAGGAGAGCTCACAATCTGCCTGTCCCTGAGGCATGATGCTACACCTGTACTGCAGACACCAGTTGTGGCCATTAGACTGCACCTGTGCTGGAGGCACTCACAGCAGACATCTCCTGCGCCCTTTCAGTACTTAAAGGGGGCCTATAGGAAAGATGGGGACAGACTTTTTAGCATGGCCTGTTGTGACAAGTTAAGGCTTAATGGTTTCAACTAAAAGAGGGGAGATTCAGATTAGATATAAGGAAGAAATTTTCACAGTGAGGGTGGTGAAACACTGACCCAGGTTGCCCAGAGAGGCGGTCAATGCTCCATCCCTGAAAACATTCAAGGTTAGGTTGGACAGGGCTCTGAGCAACCTGCTCTGGTTGAAGATGTCCCTGCTTACCACAGGAGGGTTCAACTAGGTGACCTTTAAGGGACCCTTCCAACCCAAAACATTCTATGAAACACCCTTACTAAAGTCACCTTTGATTGCTTGGCCCAGCCCTCTGTAGCAGAGATCCTGCCACAGCTTTCCCCAGCCCCAGGGATCCATGGTGCCTCCAGAGAGGTGGCAGCCATCCTGAAGGGCACTGTGTGGTGCTGGGACAAGCAATGAAGCACTGCAGCAGGCAGGACACCCTCCATTCCCAGTTCCTTCAGGGATTGCACCACCCATGGGCAGCACTGTGGGCAAGAGCACAGCCCTGGGAGCAGCACTTGGGCCCCTAAAAGCACTGAGTGCCATCTCCTCCCTTCAGATCATCCTTGGCAGGAAGGCGAGGGAAAGGAGAGGAGAAAATAGTTGTCGCTTAATGCTGTACACTTGTTAACAGCTCTAAAACCTCTTGGCCTTACAATGCCCCATCAGCATTAAACTCCACTTTGCTGCTTAAGAGGAAGAGAGAAAAGAGGGGCTTTATCATCTCCTTAATACATGCTATCAGAAAGCCTCACCTGGAAAGCCAGAGTCTCTGCTGCTTGAAAAGCCTTCTTAAAGCTAATTTAAATCCCCACTGTCAACAGGGTGATTAGCACTGCCCCCCTGGACCATGAGCACCATGGGGATGACTGGGCCAGCTGAAATTAATTCGCTCATGGCTCTTGCAGACTGCAACTTTCCTCCCTCCACCTCTTCCCTTTCCAGTAATGAAGCAGCAATGCTGAGTAAGAGGATGCTCTTGAGGAAGGAGGCCCCCATGGCAGACCCCCTCCATCACTGTGCCTCTGCCAGCCCAGGAAGCACCACTGGATTGCCACGGGGCTGTACAGACCCCCCTGACCTTGTGGTCTAGGAGAGATGGACGGATGGCCAAGAGATGACCCTCAAAAAATTCCCCAGCTGCTTTGGTTGAAGACATGCCCCTGAAGGTAGCCATAGGCTTGCAGGGCTCCTGGCTCCAACACACATGCTGAAGCCTGGAGTTGCTCCATCTTCCCTGGATGTCACTGGTAAGATGTCTCAGTGAGAAAGGCAGTGAACAAAATAGCTCTCTATGCCTGTGGGAATGAAGAAAGAGGCTCTCCTGAAGGGAGCATAAGCCCAGCTAAAACCAGAGCTGCTTTCCAGGTGCTATTGCAGAGCCCAGGGGCTCCAGGGCGGATGGTATGGGGAGGAACAAGCAACACATGAAACATCTCAAACTGTTTGGGAGCTTGCCTGACTGGCAAGCTGGCTCCCAGGACAGGAAATTTCTTGCTCATGTGGATCGCAGCAATGTGCTTTGTGAGGGCAAGGAGCTGTGGAAAGTCCAGTGGGGCCCCAAGACTCCCAGGAGCAAGGTCCTTGCCCTGCAGCTGCAGGGGCTGGGGGATTTCTGCTCCAGGAGCAAGGGGGTTCCTCTCCTCTCAAACCACACCTTGCAGCTCCTCCAAACTTACCAAGTGAGCCCATCAGGACATTGCAGCCCACACACTTTGTCCCTGGTAGGACAAGAAACACGTGCAGGGGTGCTATGACCTGCCTCCTCCATGGCCTGAGGACAGGCAGAGGAACTGTCCTCGCCAACCACATCCTACCTCCATGAGCAATGTCAAGAGAGCATCACTGGCACAGGTACACCACGGGGAACCTCTGCAGCGACCCTGCCTACCAACGGCTCTCGGTCCCACAGCTATTGTAGGGCAATGCTGCTGCACCTGTCACTGCCTACCCCCTCTTTCCACTCAGAGACTCGAAGGGGGACGTTTCCCACAACCTGTACCTGTTTTCACAACTACTGTCACGTTAACCAGCCTTTCTGCAAGCAGAGGGCAGCGGGCCAAGCCCAGCCATCTGCTCCAGCAGTGATAAAGGACAACGCAAAGCACAGCATACTAATAAGCATCGCACGTCTTCAAAATTGGTGCCAGGAGAAAGCTCGGCAGGGCAGGAGGGGTCCTGATATCCCCACTGCAGAGGCTGCAGAGAAAAACTGCCCCAAGCCTACTTCTCAGGGACATCAGTGCCACCATACCAAAGCCCCACTCCTCTACACCCCACATCCATGCCCAGACAGCCTCCAAGACACAGGAAAGCTGGGACCAGCCATGGGAAATGTTATTTCTCCCCTCTTTTTACTCAACTTTCCTCTGCACTGAGCATTTCCTGGCTCCCTGCAGACAGAGATTGCAGGAATCAATCAGGTGTTCGCTTCTATTGAAGAAGTGCCAAAAATGGTGAGGTTTTTTTCTGGAGCCTCCATTCCAAGTGGGGTCTTGGCCTGAGTTTTTCCATAAATGCTTCTCCCAGTGCTGATGGCACCATGCCAGGGACAGACAGAGGAGATCAGACAGAGACAGGAGGGAGATGGCACATGGAAGATGCTCATCGTCCAGGTGTTTCCCAGTGCTCCTCCCTGGAAGCTGGAGAAATCACCCAAGATGGGTGCATTTGGAGGAAGAACCTGCTCGCTCTACCTCTCTATGCTGTGATTACTGTGGGAAGCAGCTCTTGGTGTCACAATGAGTTTTGGTACTTCAATTCCCAGTCTCCACTCATGAAAACAGAATATTGATGGGGAACAAAACCCCAAACAAACTACTAAACCAAACCCAAACTCCCATATAGTGAGCAAACAGCCCCAAACATTTTATGAAGGGCCTGTTGCCTTCTGCCTGGTTCAGTTTGTGATTTCCCCTTGCAACATTTCTTACTTTTGTCCATGGGGATGCATTCTGCTTTTTGCCTTGATGAGAATCTACGGCCAGGCTGCTTCATGAACTCCCTAACACTACTTTAAGATGAAAACAGCCTGAGCAGAGAAAAGCAATTGAGTGTTAAAATCAAGACCATGTCACGGTCACACACCATCCTAAGCAAACCAAAGAGAAAAGGGAGGACAGACAGAGCTTGTTGTCCAGACCTCCTTTATCAGCCAGATGCTCATGGTACAGCGGACATGGCATAGGGCAGTGTGATGTTTCCAATTCTTTCCAAGCCTCAGGAAGCTGGTCGCTGCTAGTGGAGTATCTGGGGGGGAGGTATGGCCATAGGAGCTTTAACATCTCCCTCAATGGCACGTGGAGACAGAGGGACAAAGGAGGTTGGCTTGAAATACTAAGATCGCACCTCCTAGTAGCCCAAACTTGCTCCTCTGCAGCACCAACACAAGGGGCTGGACACCAGCGTGGGCCCTGGGTCCAAGCTTGCTAACTGGGGTGACACCAGTGGTATCATGCCAGGGAGGTGAAGTGTACTATGCTGCTGCAGAAGCACAGAGGTAAGTGAGGCAGAACCACTGGCTACTGCCCCAACCCAACCACTGGATCTCTGCATCCCGCAGGAACCCTTCCCTCCAGTGCAGGGAGAACCACGCAAGCTCAGCCCCAGAAAACCTCCTCCTGGTGGTGATGTCCCCAAGACAGGGAGAGCTATACCTTACTCCCAAACCAACAAACAGCATTGCTGCTCAGAAAGCAGGGCAGGTTTGCTTTTTACCAGCATGTTGAGACAGAGCTGAAGGAGGGTGACAACCTAAAGCCAGTGTTGCTGGGGCCCAGGGACACAAGGAGGACTGGAGTGAGGAGCGCTGGAAGAGACCTTGGCAGCCCATCTTGTCCAGGGAGGGAATAAGACACTGGCTTAGCAGCTGGGAGTGTAAAGGAGGAAGCATCCAGTTGTACGGAGCTTGCTGGACATGTTCATTTTGGCTTGTTTATTTGTTTAGGCTTTTTTAAAGTGCTTGGCACAGGGGAAGCCACTCCAATGACTCTGACGCTGCCTCCCCAGAGATGCCTTGGGATTTGTTTTGCTTTGCTTCATCTCTTCTCCATGCCTGCAGTATGGGCTGGCCGGACGACAGCGCGGGCAGGGACCAGGCAGCCTCCGGGACCCAGGGAGGGCAGTGTGTGCTGCTGGAGGCAGGCAGGGCTCAGGATGCTGGGCACCATGTGCTCCCCACTGGTCTCTGCTTCCTGTCCTTCCTTGTCCAGGTCTCACAGGAGGTGCTGGGCTCCCTGCTCTGGAACCCATCCACCAGTTCCAGGAACTCACTCCATCCCTTGGCACATGGGTTTCCTTCCCACCACAATGGACCATGGGAGACAGCAGACTGCGTGGGGAGGGCATTAGGACAGTCCCTCCCCTGGCCAGGCTATGACCCTGCCTCAGCTGTCCCATCTCACCCCCCACCACATGGGGTGCAGGGGGTCCTCTGGGCCCTCACCAGATGGGGTGCCCCAAAGGACAAGTGCTGCTGCAGGTGGGTGAGTGGGATGAAAGGCACTCCACTGCCGGCTTGCAAGCTTGCCAAGCTGCTCTGCACGTGTGCATGTGTGTGACCATGAAATAGATAAACATGCACTGCAGCCGCCCTTGTCCTGCCCCGTTGTGCCCTTCATGAGCCCTCCCAGCCCCTCTGCACCCTGACTGACCCCACCTCTGTGGACCC
Source organism: Eurystomus gularis (assembly GCA_013400335.1). Lineage (NCBI taxonomy): Eukaryota > Metazoa > Chordata > Aves > Coraciiformes > Coraciidae > Eurystomus > Eurystomus gularis. The sequence goes on from VZZY01016901.1 coordinate 42,802, forward strand.
GGGCTCCCCAAGTTGACCAGCAGGTTTTGTAGGGGAGATTGCCATGGTGGGTCATGCCTGATGGCCTTGTGCTCATGGATTTGCATGAGCACCACACATGCCTCCACCTCCAAACACCCACAGAGCACTTGGGGCATTAATTTGCAAACAGTGCAATGGGACAGTGTCCTGGATAGTTGTCCATGCAACATCTTCACACCACGGACTAGCCTGGAGTCACCAGTCCACAAGTTGCTGTGGGGACATAGGCCACCCCAGGCAGCCAAGATAGATGCGACAGTGGGAACAATTGTCTTGCCCATGAACATGGGCTACCCCCTGCCTTCATCCCCACTGCAAGGATGCTGCCCAAAACTTGGGCAGGGAAAAGCACAGGATGGAGAGAAATGCTGCCTACCCTGCAGCCAGATGGGGTTTGGTGCCCATTGCTTCTCCCAGTTCCAGCCAGTTTCTCCCACTGCTCACTCCATGCTGTCCTGCAGGCTTCCAGCACACCCAATACAGTCTGCTGGGGACAGTCCCCAAATGCCACAGCACTACCCTTTTTTTTTGAGTGGGTAACTGAACTGTCTGGGGGAAACTGAGGCACAGGGTTGTTCTGTGATGCCCCAAGGACAAGTGAGGAGGGTGGTAGTGCAGGGAAGAACTAATCCTGCCCTTCATCAGCAGCTCGTATCAGGGCCAGTGATGCTGGAGGGGGCTTTCTGCTGCCAGCAGCCCCTTTGGTAGACACAGGGGTCCACCCCAGAGCTGAGCCTGGGGTTGATGGTGGGTCTGGGGGGAAGTGCCTGACCCATCTGCTTGCAAACACCCTCCTGGGAAAGCAGCAGGGAGGAATCAACACGTTTTTTGCTCTGACCCCCCAAATGACCTCACTTGCAAGTCAAGCCTTAACGTGTGCCAGCAGCTGTCTCACCATCACCACCACCTCGGTTTGCAGGAGGACCTCACTGACCACAGCCCCCTTGCTGTCCCTGAGCCTCGCATCACCTGGATGAGGCTCAGGGAAGGGGAAAAACAGCCACAATTGGCCAAAGTGCAGAGTCTCTTCCAAAGCAGCATTGCTGAAATGGGCTGGTGCCACCCACAAGCCCCAGGCTGGTGCCACCACTTGGCCTCCAACTGCTGCCGCTTCATGAGGCTCTGACTGCTGCAGCCCGGAGCTGGCAGAGCACAGGGGGCAAGGCCAGTGGGCCACCATGAGCACCTACTAAACCCCTTGGGGGGACCCTCACCGACCCTGGGGGTCCTATCCCAGCCCTGCAGACAGCATTTGCTGAGACTAAGCGAAGGATAAGGAGGGAAGAACGGAGATGATCTGAGGCTGCTGTGCCGAAATAAAAGTCAAGAAAGTCTCTTGCCCAAAACTGCAGGAAAATTTAATTATCAAGGACAAAACACCATCTGTTTGTGTGGACTGTGACCTCCTGCTGCCCTCGGGCTTTAACAGCTCTTAAATTAGCATGTTTGTTAGGGGGTATTAGCTGACTGACATCAGGGAAGCAGTTCCCATGGGGCTTCGGGGTGATGGAGCGGCTGTACACCGCAACGCGTGCCAGGGCGGCACGGCCAGCTCAGTGGCGATGGGGGAAACAAAACACCCCTTTGGAAATGAACACGGCTCTTGCTAGCAGCAATGAGCTCTGGCAAGCCCAGCATCGCTGCATGCTGCCACTGGAAGGTGAGCTGTGGTGCGAGAAAGTGTTTGGGCCTCAGCCTCTTTCCAGAAAAGAAAGAGCCAAGAAGACGTACACTCAGAGGAAGATTTTGCTATGTAAAGCCAGTAGAATTAAATGAATACTCAATATAGGAGAAATTGGATTAAAATTCAATTTGTTTCCAGCCCTGCAAGGAAGGGAAAATGCACACATTGGTATCAAGCTCTGGAACTGATTTAGTGATGTCAAACTGTGCAGATCCTTTCATTCATAGAATCATAGAATCACAGAATTGTTTACGTTGGAAAAGATCTTTAAGATCATTGAGTCCAACCGTTAGCCTAGCACTGCCAAGTCCAACACTAAATCATGGCGAACCATTTATTTCTCAGGGTTTATGGGTTATAGTATCCAAGGTGGACATGCCATCACCTTCCTGCCTACCAACATTGGATGCAGAGAGCAAAAAGTGGTCTGAAGTCAATCTGGCTATTTAGGAGAATGCCAGCTCAGCTGGGAGACATTCCACTTTGCAACATCCCAGCAGCTTTTTTTCTCCACTACCTGAGCTTTGCCCTGCCAGCTCTGCTCTGCTCTCAAGTCCCACAGCTGCCACAGAGGAGCCTGGAGGCAAGGGCAGCTGCTTCCAGCACTGCTCCTCCAAGGTACTTTTTTCCACCAGTAAACTGTCAAAGCCAAGTGCTAAACATGAATGCAAGTGGTCTTGTCACCTGCCCATGAAGACTCATAGCCAAGAAGCACAGATTCAGGCCTAAATCATCCTTGAGCAATTCTAGGAGCTGTGGCTCCATAGGTGGCCACACTGCCAGACTCTAGGAGCAAGCAGGTGAGTGCTCAATGCTCCTCCTGCTTGGCCCCACACTTTGTGCCACTGCCAGTGCATGTCACCCTGCTGCTCATCACCCTGCCCCACCCGCCAGGCTCTTGCTGGGCTCTCTGGGCTCCCTCTTCCTTCCAGTCCACTGGACCAGTGCCTATCTCACATTCCTGTGCCCTTGACAGGTCAGCTCCTCTCCAAGTCTGTGCCACATTCATACACCTTAGAACTATCAAAGGGTTTTGCCCCTGCACTCAGGACAAGAGCCAGCATAAGGTCTCATCATGTGTTTATGCCTCTCCTTGGGCTCACTCTCCCTCTAGCCATTGCTCCATCTCTTCTACCCTCGAAACCAGCCATGTTTTTGCTCCTTCCCACCTCTGCAGGCAAACCAGCCTGTATATGAAGAGGAGCCCTTGCAATGCCAAACTTTGCTCGGAAGTCTCTCTGCCAACCTACACCCCAGGAATCTCCATCCCAGGAGGCTGGTGCTCTTCAAACCGCCTGTCTGGAGCCTGTGCTCCTCCATCCCCTCTCTTGGGATGGGGCAGGGACCAGGCTGCCACCCCCTGCCCAGCTGGCTGCCTTCCATCATGTATGGATGGGCAGATGTGGGCCACATGTGTGCTTTAACTCAGGACCCTTCCTGCAAGTTCCAGCACCGAAGGAGGAAAAAAATCCAGCAGCTGAGAGCAGCCGTAGAGTCCCCAGAGTCCTCCAGCCCCCTCCCAAACTCTGGCTCAACTCCATCCACTGGGGCAAGACTCAATTTAGGGGAGGGCTTGTTTTTTAATTAGAAAATATTCATCAGCATTTAAAAATAAAATAATAAAAAGTGTCAACCAGCTGGGGCTGCGAAAGCTGGGGCGTTTTGGCTCCTGACCGAGCACTTTGATGGAAAGGCTCTTTGGAAAATGCCGTAGAAAATATTTAATTTCTCCCAAGGCCTGCATATGGGGCTCATCACCCGCGCATATTGCACAGGAATATTCATGTGCGCTGGCCTCCTGCTACAGGATGACGAGGGTTCGCCGGTGCAGCATGCGAGTGGGGCTCCTTCCCTTCTTTTTTTTTCCTTTGGAAGAGGAAAGCGCTGTATTTCAATTTCAATCCCCAAATAATTTGTCAGCAGCAGAACAAAGGAAAAGCTGAGCCAGAGTCAGGTCTACTCGTACTCATCAGCTTGCTGCGCTCACTGCAGGGTAAAGCCACGGTTGAGCAGCCAACATGGAGAAACATCTTTCTACCTCTGATTTTGCTCCTTTCTGGTTGCCTGAGCCCGCTGCGAGCAGGAGCCCGACCTCCACCAGCCTGGTAGGGCAGGAGGCTTCAGTTCAAAGCCCAGCTCTCCAGCCTATGGATGTGGAGATGGCTAACCCTAGACCTGCCGCTGGGCATATCCTCTGGCTAACACTCTCCTGCAAAACTCAGGGAGGGTGGAAATGCTTCACTGTGGTGACAGAGATGAGCCTGTGCCAGCAAGGGGATAACAGCCATGGCTTGCTGAGTTCCTCATCTCCCACTCGTGCTGCTGGCTCCTTCCCTTTCACCTCCATCTTTTGGCTCAGCAGCATTTGGGCTGAGGGCTTTTCTGCAACAAGCCAATGAGCTCTTCTAGAAGGAGCCAATTTCACACCAAGCATCTTTTCATCCTCTCACAGGGATGATCACCTCCAGCAAGTGCTCCTTTCCTCCCCTTGAGCCCCCTCTTTCCACGAGCCCTCACCTCCAAGGTGCTCTACCTCCTGCCCCACAGCCTGCCCAGGCTGCTCGACCTTCTTCAACCTTTTCTAAAGGTTTTGTGCTCCCTTTCCCTAGCTCTACCTGCACCCCTCATCCCCATTTAGCTGCTCTCTGCAGCTCCAGCACCTCCCAGTACAGGGTCCAAAAGCCATTGCCAGAGCAGATCCTTGCCTGGCCCTGGAAAAGCTTCCTCCTGGCAGATGAAAACTCAGAGTGCTAATTAAGAGAAACTGTGAAAGGAGAGGGGGTAGGAAAAGAAACCATCTGAGTTCACTGTCTCTGTGGCTGACGTGAAGCCGAAGGCAGCTCGGGGAGAGGGCACAGCTCCTCTGTGCCCTACAGTCAAACTGTAGTTCTTAAACACACCCATGAGAAGTATTAATCAAGACATCTATTGAACCTTCAAACCAGAAATCATGCCTAAATAACCGTGCACACAAATGTACACACACACACATGTATACTTCATTAATTTTGTTATTTTTAGCAACCTTTCCCCACCAGAGGGGAAATTTGATGCCAGGTACTTGCCTAGGTGGGGTCTGCAAGATCCACTATGGAAAAAAAAATCAGTGAAAGAAAAAGTCCTTACACCGCATCTAGAGTGTTGCACACAGTTTTGGGGCTCTGGTACAAGGTGGGCATTGCTGACCCCTAGCAAGTCCAGTGAAAGGCCATCAGAGTGGTGACTGGGACATGGGAGAGCACATGGGAATGAGGACAGGTTGAGAAAACAGTCCAGAGAAGGGATGGTTTGGGGGGACCTAACAGCAACCTGACAGCACCTATGGGGAGATTACTGAGATGACGGAGACAGACACCTTCCATCCATGGCAGGAAGATGAGAGACAACAGGAGAGGTTTGGGCTTGCTATAAGGAAGATGCTTTCCCATGACAGTCACCCGCTGGAAGATGAACCCAGACAGGCTGTAGGATCTCCAGCTTTGGAGGTTTTCAAGACCCAGATGGGGACACTAAACTGGCCTGCACTCAGTATTCACCCTGCTCAGAGCAGGAGACTAGACTAGAGACCTCCCAGGGTCACTTCTCGCCTGCATGGATGGATGGATGAGCACACCACTGCTGGGAAAATTTAAATAAGTCTCCTACAAATTCTGGGAGAGGGATGGTTCCACTCAGCACCCCTTTTGAACATGTTGGAAAGCAAAATCGACTGAACAAATCTGAGCAGCTCTCTGCCTGGAGACCATGGAGAGTGATGGCGATTGCCGGGCTGCAACGCAGCAGGGCTAGGTCCTGCGCCCAGCCCATCCCCATTGATGGAGACCGAGGAGATGGACGTCTTCCCCTCTTCCAAGCCTCCTTCTGCGGGGACCAACTCGCACAACACCGGTAAGTGATTAACGAGCGGCCAAGCCCGTCAGCGTGCAGGCTGCGTGCATGGGTGCTTGCGTGTGTGCGCGCCGCTCCCCGAGACTTGGCGGGGAGGGGAGCTGGGGGGAAGAGCGCTGACAAGCAGATGATTAATTGAAATGCAAGGGGGAGGAAAAGTAACGTCCGCTAAAACTATCAGGCGGCGCGAGCATGGGAAAGAAACTCGGAGATGCCGTCCCCATCCCTGCTCCGCACGCATTGCGCCTCCCAGCTCCGAGCTGCTCGCCAGTCCCTTCCCAGCTTCTATTTTTGCAGGTGCAATTTCGCATTTGAAAATAACCATGCTGCACACGCACATATATTTTTTTCCTCCCCAGTCCCCGGCTCATTGCACATGGAAACAGCAGCGATGGGAGAGAAAACCTCCCAGTCTGCGGTGCACGGCAGCAACTAGACATCCAAGCGCTCGTTACCCAGCGGGTCTGGGCAAAAGCACCCGCAGCCTGGGCTCTCTGCACCACCTGCAGCTTCCAAGTGGTGCAGGCTTGAAAACTCACATAAAGTTACCACTTCACGCTAAAATAATACGAAGAAAAAAAGAAGGAAACGAAAATAAAAGCGGCTGAAAGCTCAAGCCTGGCTCAGGTCCGAAACCTTGCTCAGAGTCTGTAAATTATACCCCAAGCGTTGGAGCTGGCATGGTTGCACTCTCAGCAAAGAGGGCAATCAAGCTTCTGTTCCTCATCTGGTGCAAACAGGCTCAGCTTGGGTCACCAAATAAATAGCATGGACATGCAAAGTGGTACAGGCTGCTCCCCTGCACCACTGCTCAGAAAACCATAGAGGGGGAAGGCAACAGGAAGGGAATATCCTAAGGAGAGGTCTAAAGGAGCAAGACAGGGATTTCATTATGGCCGAGGTTGAGGCTAGCACCCCGGGAACCTCCTGCCACCAGCTCCTCCTCCAAGGAGGAGGACCAAAAGTAAGGCCATAGGGTCCTTCTGCAGAAAGGAGAGAATCCTGAGCTTCAAAGCTTTGGGTTGGAAAATTAGGGATGTGGTCTCACTGGTGGCCTCTTGACGAAACTATAGAGCAGATGACAAACACCAGCCTCTTGCCCAAGTAAGCAGGGCTTTTACAGAGGCTAGCAGGAAGGAGATATACACTGGGGTAAAACAGGACCCAAATTTGGGCTGCTGGAGCACAGTCACTATCAGCTTTTCCTTGGCAGGCTGATCCCCGGCCAAGACAACCAGCTCAGAAATTTAACTCGGTGAGTTGTTGAGCACTTTGCCGCTCAGGTAACAAGCAGAGCTGTAGGCGATTGCATCGGAGGGCTTCACGAACCACTTGTACCATTGACATGGTTTAACAGACTGCTGTTTATGAGACAGAGCAGTATTTAAAAGACACATTTCTCTCAGAGCCGCACATAAAATTTGATAGCTAAATAGCTGTAAATGCTACTGAAGTCTGACAACTCAAAGAGGAATCGAGGGTCTGTCATGCAGAGTATCTGCCAATACACCCGGCCCCGCAGAGCCAGCGAGACTTCCAGTCTCATAAAACCTTTTTTATATTGGAAGTGAGAATTTGTGTAGCGCATATGAACTCTCTTTTATTGGGCTGGTGTGATGCTGAGAAAATGCAGTTAAAGTTGTACAAGTCCTCCTTGGAGCGCTATCGGGGTGCCTATAAATCAAAACCTTTATCCTGGAAAGGGTTTACTAAATAAATCTGTTTTAATTTGGGCTCACGCCGAGCAGCAGGAGCTCACAGTAGGAGTGGGTGCCTCGCCTAGACACTGCCCATTCACACTGGCAGAGCAGGGACAGCCCTGAATGAGAAGCACTCTGTCCTATCTCCCTACCTGTGGGGCCAAGAAGAGCATCCCAACAGCAGAGCATCCTCCAGAGCCTGGCACCCCACTCCTCTCCCCCAGTACAGGGGTTTTACCCTCCCATAACATCCATGGCCCCACACGATGCTTCCAGCTCACATCCCTAGCCCAGCTGCTGCCCTGAACCCAGTCCAGACCCCCGTGCCTACACAGCTGATTTGGAGAACTCCTGGGAGCATCCTGGGCTGGAAGAACCACAGATCCACCTTTGGCACCCAGTGGAAACGGAGTATTTCTGAACCTTCATGAAGGCCTGGAGCGCTCCAGTTGGGGAGGAAGATTTGGACCAGCTCCCTTATCCTCCAAAGACTCCTACATCTCCACTCTACAGCTGCATTAATTATTTCATCTTAGTCTGGCTTCCTCATTAAGCTAACCTAGACGGCCCGTGGCTGAGTGACAGCGAGCTAGTCTGCAAGAACCTAGGCCAGCAGCACTGGAAGCCATAGGCTTGATGTGATTTATGCAGACTAATATTACACATATCTCAAACACGCAATCTTTGGAGGACTCAAGGCTGTCGGCTGGACGGAGGAAAGCCCATGCAGAGCTGGCAGCACAGCATCCAAACCAAACCTGGGTATCAGCATCTCACCCTGCACTTGGTCAGGAGGGTTGAGCTTGATGGTGGGAGCAATTCCCTCATGGACGCCCTGGAGATGTGGGGAGCAGAAAGCCCCGGCACTGCTGCCAGCAGACCCGAGTGTGACACAAAACATCTGTGTCAAAGCAAAGGCCAGGAAGCACGACTCCTCCGGCACCAGCCGCAGGACAGCCCCTTCACACCACTGATGTGGCTGTGAGTTCAACTAATTTTGGCATTGGGCTGCCCTTGGGATGTCTGGCTTTCATGGGCTGTAAGAACAACGCTTCAGGCATGACACAGATCCCCTTTTTCCAATACCGCCAAATATGAGGCTTTTGTGTGAATCCACTGCCTTTTGCTGTCTCCACAAACAAGTGTCTAGAAATACTTCAGCCCCTTGGAAGCCTCCAGGGAAAATCAAAGCAATGAAGAAATATGAGTTGTTTTTCCATGAGCCCATTGAATAAAGAAAAAAAAAAAACCACCCTGAAAAACCCCGCGTTACTTTTCAGCCCAGTTTTGCCAGCAATACAGGTCTTTTTCCCACAGTCTAAGGAATCAACACATTTTCAAATCACTCCTGCTTATGGTATTGAATATCAGAAAACGATTGCCTTTCATTCGGCAGCTGTTTTGGGACACCGAGGGAAAAGGAAAGCAGTCTAAACTTAGTAAAACATGAAGAAAGGATTCAATGAATTTAAAAACTAGTCACAAAGGCTGGAATGGGAAAGGAGAGGTCTGCAAGAGGTGTGTGTGGAGAGAAGAGTTTCGGGGCCACAGCATCCTTCCACAGCCCCAGTTTCCCTTGGTGGTAGATGGTCCATCACAGCACTGCTCCACTCCTCTGACTCCCTGGAAAAATGCAGAGACGTGTCCTCATTTCCCCAGGAAAATCATGAGTATCTTCTGATTTACCCACCATCAGCCTTTCCAACATGTGGGAGTCCTGGAATCTCTATGCTGCCAGCGTGGAGTGGGCAGCTCCAAAAATAAACCAAGCAGCTTTAGCATTAAGAGGAAATCCAGTGGAGGGAATAGCAACAGGGAATGGAGGATTTGTTGAAGTAAGTTTGCCCTGAAGCACTGGAAGAAGACAAGCCCTGGTCTCCTGCAAACTTGTGCCACTTAATCCCCCCATGCTCCCAGCAATAGCTCCAGCCTCCTTCTGCTCATCCTGTGTTCCCTGCCTCAACCATAGAGAGGGGACCCAAAGCCCAAAGCTTTCCTGAAATGAGGGCAAGCTGACTCCGATGTCCACCACAACCAACTGCTCTTGGCCAGCAGGATAGTAAGCCTTTGCCAGGGAAGGCTGACAGCCCAGCAGACCGCATGGCCACCAAAAGGGAAGGACAATCAAACCCGGCAGGTATCAGCGCTCAGATGGGTCATGAGCCCATCAGTCCTCGTGAAACGTCCCTTATGATACCCCTGTGTGAGGGACCAGGTCAAGCCACCTTGTCCCCATCCTATCTGACCCCTGTTTCCTACCTGGCCCCTGCAGAGCCACAAAAAAGCCTTAATGCCACCAGGTAAGCAAAGCGCCACGACCGCCAGGCTTCTAACAAAGACAAACTGCCTCTCTCCTTCCTCCCAGATTGCAAGCAGATGTGTGCTTATATTACCTGCTGCTGACTGTGACGCTTAGCAAAGCGCCGTGGTCTAGGAGCAGAACGAAGAAAAAATGTGTGAAACGATGGAAGGGAGGATTAGTGGGAATTCAGCTGGCTCTGGGAGGGCAAAACGTCACCACTGCAGAAAACAAATTTCATTTCCAGTGCAAGGGGTCTATTCGTGACTCCTAGCAAAAGGGAAACCCTGACTTTGCTAAAGACAGCAATGAAATTAAGAAAGCCTGGGGAAAGGCTGCAGGGCTGGGTCTGGGATCCCCAAAGGGAACTGCTCCCAATCCACAGCATGCTACAGGAGCAGCCGTGCTTGTGTTACATAGCCTTGGCTTCCTCTTCCAAAGAAACACTTCAGGCCTGTTTACTCAACTGATGCATGGCTTGTACAACCTGGCTCCAGACTGCTCTGAAGTGCCTGACCCAGGTGCTGCCAGTGCTGGCTCCTATGGTGGGCTGCATGCGTTCATTCATGGGTTTCCCCAGTGGTGATATGGGAAGCCCACCAGCAGGCCCTCTGCCCAGGAAGGCACAGACACCCAGGGCCCATCTCAGAGGTGTTAAAAACAACGCCAGTGGAGGAAAAGCCTAGAGAAAGGTACACTCACTGTGCTGGTCTGCTGTGATGAATGACGAAAATGGGACCCCTGGGCTCTGCACCACCTCTGCCCCTACTTAGACCCAGCTTGCATTCACACTGTCAGCAGCCTTCCCTTCATGGAAGGTTGTCCAAAGTCTGCAGCACCAAGGCACGTCTTTGCACCAAAGGCCATGCTCCAAGCAATGCCTCCTTAGAAAGCTGGGATGTCGGTGCAGCCCAGGAGAGCCCAGAAACTGTGTTTCTACAGCACTGTAAGGACAGAGCTTGCTGCAAGGATCTCTGCTCTCTGGAGAAGCATCCAAGGGGGTCTTCCATCTCCAGGCAGCATCCTGCAAGGCAGGACAGCATTTTGCAAATGGAGCCATAGAAATCAAGTCCGATGTGCTCCCCTTCCCCCTCGCTGCTCCTGGCTTGCTCTTTGCCGAGCCCTTGCGGGTCACACGTGGTGTCCCACTTCCCGGCACAGCTCCACCGGCTGGAGCAAAGAGCAGAGTCAGACCCCAAATTGCAGATTACTGCATTGGGTTCATGAACGGGAAACAAAAGATCGGAAATCTCTGAAGTGCACAGCTGGAATCCACACCCCGATCATGTTTTTGTGAGATATCACGTACATTTTTAAAAGCTATCTAGAGAGGGTTCTGCTCTTAAACAGCCTGGCGGCTGCTGCACTGACACCGCTGTCTGTCACACTGACCAGGACCTTCGATTGTTCCCTGTCCCCTACAGGCCCTGATCATCTGTAGCCTTTAGCCTTAGGTTATGAAATCATTCAGGCAAAGTATTAAACGTCCTCTTCTGCATTCATTCAGCACCAGCTGTGGAGGGAGGGTGGGAAGGGATGTGCAACCCAGAAAAATCACGGCAGGATACTACATGCCAACACCCTGAAATGATGGTTCCCAGAAACCCTGGGCTTTATCTCTCCATCGTATTTATGGCCTCACAAGGTCACTGCAAGGGGAAAGCCCATGAGCAGCCATAAGATGCTCACATGGCACCACGAGGAACAGGAACCACGAAAGCACTCATCTCCCTCTCATACTGCAAGTGTATTTTCTTCTCCCTTCGCAGCTCCTGCAACAGCAACTATACGAAGCCTTTCTTTGCCCCTTTCCACATGCCAAACTTCTGGACTATAAGTGATCAAAGGTGAGATCAAATATCCTTTCAAGATGCTTACATTCCCTGCTCCTCAACACCACTGGTCTCCAAGGAGTCCCACAACATGCTGAAGGAGTCTGGGAAAAGGTTTAGGGTTTTGTTTCTTCCTCATTGCCTCTTCTTCCCATCTTCCATGCTGTCCAAGTTGCAAGCTGCCCTCTCAGCTTACCTCTGTTTGCTTCATCTTCATCATAGCTGACCATCTGTGAGCCCTTCCTGCCTGCATTGTCAGCGAGGAATGACTGGCAAGCCCTACCTATGCCTGCTGCTTCCCAGGCCTTCTCTGCCCCGAAGCAGTGATTGTGCCCCTGTACCCAGCACTGGTGAGGCCACACCTTGAATACTGTGTTCAGTTTTGGGCCTCTCACTCCAAGAGGGACATTGAGGGGCTGGAGGGTGTCCAGAGAAGGCCAGCAAAGCTGGTGAAGGGTCTAGAGCACAAGTTTTGTGAGGAGTGGCTGAGGGAACTGGGGTTGTTTAGCCCGGACAAAAAGAGGCTTCTCTCTCACTCCAACTCCCTGAAAGGAGGTTGTAGGGAGGTGGGGATTGGTCTGTTCTCCCATGTAGCAAGTGGTAGGAGAAGAGGAAATGGCCTCAAGTTGCACCAGGGGAGATTTAGATTGGACATTAGGAAAAATTTCTCTACTGAAAGGGTTATCAGGCGTTGAAACAGGCTGCTCAGGGCAGTGGCAGACTCCCCATCCCTGGAAGTATTTAATACTGTGTAGATGTGATGCTGACGGGCGTGGTTTAGTTAACCTGGCAATGGGTTAATGGTTAGACTTGATGATCTTAACAGTCTCTTTCAACCAAAATGATTCTATGAAGTATCACCCATTATAATCTTGTGGCAAGCATTTCCTCCAGAAGAACATGGTTTGCTCCATTCAAATCGACCTTTGAAAAGTGGTAGCTTCTTCACCTCCCTGCACACCTCATTTGGACCAGGAGAATGAGCACGAGATACTGCATTTCCAATTGAAACAATCAGCTTAGAAGCCCAGCTTGAAATTAAAGGTGCAACCCAGTGACATTCCATAACCAGCCCCCGCAGAGGGAGAATATTTTGGGAGCCTCTCCAGTGTGTGCCCTTTATGGACTGCAGAGAAGGTGCAATGTGGTGCCAGCAGACACCACGCTCAACGCATTCACTGTGCTAGGGCACAGAGCAGGACCTCAAACCTCATCTGGGTATTGCTCTTCTGGTATTTACTGTAAAACTGGGGAAGTGTTTTTGGAAAAGCCAGTCCAAGCTGACCTGAGACAGTGAAACTGGGAGCAAAACACTCCTCCAGCAATCATGGGGCCAACAATGTGATGCAGAAAGGACCTAAGTGAGTGAATGAAGGTGTCTGCTTTTTCCAGCACATATGTGGAGTTATTCTCACCTGAAATCAGCTTTTGGACAGCTAGAGAACACATGCTGTTTCAAGCCAAACATGCCCGGGTCACTCTCCCAGGCAAGGAGTTATCTCAGAGTTTATTAATGGGGAAAGTCACCCGTGCTGACATGCTTCCAGCATCACAGTGAGAGCAGCAGGGAAGGAGAAGCAGCAACACCCGGTCTGCTTCTCCCTAGGGATATGATAGAAAAAAAGAGCAAGGCCATCACCCGCAGCCAGGGATGCCCAGCACTGTCTGGCCGGCTCCAAGCCCAGGCTGCCCTCCCTCCCACACTGAGATGGGAAACCCATTAAACACTGCAAGAAACGAAGTCTCCGCTGCTCCTCCCTGGAGGCACTTTCACAGTCAACTTGAGGAAATTGTTCCTGATATCCAGCCTAAATTTCCCTTTGTTGATCTTCAGTTGAGCAGCGGAAAGGTGGGAGCTTTAATGAGACAAGCGGGGCCGCTGCAGGGGAAGGAGCCGTCAGTTTGAGCGAGGCAATGCACAGAGCTCCGGTTTAAGTGGAGCAGCTATTGCGAAAAGCCCAGAATTCTACAAACTTGGGATGGAAAATGTCTATTAACTTTCCCAATGGACTAACATGAGATTGTTCCCCCATTTTCTAATGCTTCTCCCAGTCCAGCTATTTGATTGGGACCAGAGCTCTGCAAAAATATGAAGGGCTTGTTCTTTTTTTTTAAGAGTTGCTGCAAGTGGAATAAAATGTTGGGCTTTGTGGCCAGATTTTCTCGTTTCATCCAATGGTAAAGTTTTTGCTGTTTTGCCTGATGGACACAGCTTCTCCTGCCCTACAAAACCCCCCAGAATTCTTCACACATGAGCAATGGCATGATGTGTGCCGCAGCAACTTGCTGCCAGTTCGTGTTTTGAAAATAAGATATTTTGGGGGGTGAGAAATGTGACATAAAACTGCAGACAACTGCTTTCTTGGACACGGCTGCTGCTCAGCATGGCACTGCCCACCTGAGGCACTTCACTTCCTCACAGCAGCCCAGCATGACACTGTACCACAAACAGGCACCAGGAGTTCACCAGATGCAAAGCCAAAGCCACCCTTCACTACTTTTTTCCCCTTTAGCCAAAGAAAAGGCTTTTCTTCAGCAGATGAGACACTGCAGTTCTCACAGGAGCATGCCCAGGATATGCTGATTTTTGAGTAAGGGGTATATAAAAGGATGATGGTGCAGCCAAGTGGGCTCAGCTGTGGGAAGAGCATGAAACCTGTTCCTCCCAGAAACAGGGACATCAGGCCCTAAAATTCCAGCTGGAGATACGTGCTTCAACAAGCAGAGGAGCAATGGTTGGGTCCAGGAGCGCTGGGCCCCTCCACCTTACTCCCGCAAACAGCACCCTATGACCTTGAATCCCCCAAACAGGCCAGCTGCTTCAGGGCTGCTCTATGGGGTAAAAAAGCTCCCAGGCTGTGCCGCACCACTGCAGCCAGACTCCTTTGCAGTGGGCAGGAGTTTGTGCAACACCCCCACAGACATCCATAGGGCCATGGAAATGGAGGCATCACAAGAGCTAGGCAATGCAGGGCTAACCCACCCTGGCAGATGCCTTAATTGCACATTGTTTTCTCACATGAAAGGTGGCTGCATAGCAGTAGAAGAGTGCTTTTCCACTCTGCTTTTAGAGCCTTGTAAAGGCAAAGTGGCTGCATGCTCCCTGGAAATGTCAGGGTCTGTTTTCCTGAGGACCTGCTGTCCATCAGGTTTTACCAGCAAAAAGAAGAGTATGCTCAGTGATGCCGAGCAAGGGGGTTGCATGGGCAGGTATGGATGCAACGAGCCCACCGCCCTCCCCTTGCACCCACGCCGGGTCAGGGTGGTGCACTGCCTCCCTGAAATCAGCACCCAACTTCCTGTGCAGAACGGGGCACAGGGGATGGCACCGGCTGACACTAGTACCAGGTTCTGCAAGCTCGGCAGGCAATGGTGCTATGCAGGGCACCCTGCAATGAACCCCAAGCACAAAGCCCTGGGATTTCCCCCGTGCTGCCTGTGTTGGTTTAGTAAGAGCTGTGGGGTAGCCAAGCCGTGCGGCCGGCCGCTTCTCCCCGCCCCCTCCCCTCTGTCGTGGGCCGTGGACAGAGAAAGGAAAAGAAGGTTTAAAAGTGCCTTTTTTGAGTTGAGGTAAGGAAGGTTTAATATATATATATAAGAAAGTAACATACAATGGGCACTTAGCAGTTAAAAAGAACAAATACTAAGCAGTAAGGAAAAGAGCAATACAAAAAAAAAAACAATACCAGAGAACAACGGCGAGGGACTGAACCCGACTGAACTCCAACTGAACCACTCCCAACAGAACTGGCCCCTCCCCGGAGGTGGCCCCGGGGCATGACGTCAGCATGGTATAGAATTACCTGGTTCCACACAAAATTAACCCTGTCCTGGCCAACCCAGGACACTGCCCCTTCAGTGCCCTTTGGTGTTACAGCAACACCCTTGTGGGATAAAGCTTAAGTACACAGGCTGCAAAGACTTCAGTAAGAGAGATCCTTACCACAACACTAAAAAAATCCAACCTTGCACTCCCTGGTTTCATTGCAGGGTTTAGCAGCAGGACAAACCTATGCGAAGGGGAGTGAAATAGAGATTTTCTCCATCTACCTCCGAAACGTCGGATGAGGGAGCACACTGCACGGTACATTGCAAGTTTGGGATATGGCAAGATACCAACTGCATTTTATGTCTTGCAAAACCACCTCCTCTGTGGCGGCTGAGATTTCAAAGCATAAGCTCCAACCTTGGTGATATTTTTTACATATTGAGTCACTGCCAACACTGGAAATAACAGGGGAAAAGGGCTGGGATTTCAAAGATTTTAATGCATGGCTGGATTTCCTAAGAACTGGGACAGCCCCAGCTGCCAGCCCGTCCCTCCAGCCCTTTGCCACTCTTCATTACAGGCACAAGG
Organism: Eurystomus gularis; assembly: GCA_013400335.1. Classification (NCBI taxonomy): domain Eukaryota; kingdom Metazoa; phylum Chordata; class Aves; order Coraciiformes; family Coraciidae; genus Eurystomus; species Eurystomus gularis. The sequence goes on from VZZY01016901.1 coordinate 58,583, forward strand.
CAGTGAAATTGAAATGATCTGAGGTGCTGTAAAGCACTGGAATGCCAGACCAGGCAAGAGGAGGATGAAGGCTTGAATGAGGATAAGGCACAGCCCCATGACACACACCACAGGTAGCCCTAGGGGTGATGAGTGTGGCTGAGTGGGCGACTCCTGATTTTTTACTACCCCCCTCCAAGGGAGGATGGCTTGAACAGGCTAGCCCTTTTTTTTCCCCCTTATGGAAACGATGAGAGCAGGTTCATGTCCTTTGCCCGTGAAGGTAAACATCCCAAAAATAACAAGGGGAGGACAGAGAGGGGACTGGGCAGAGGGCCTTTTCCATTGGTGGGAGCAAAGCTAGATGGGCAAGTGGATAGGGAAACACAGAAATCCTCCTCACACATGACATCCCGCTCCATCTGGTCCCTTCCAGACTGACCCTCAGGCTGAAGGTCTACCCCTCTGAGACACTTTACCAGATACATAATTCGATTCCCTGACTCTCCCCCTTCTCCCCACTAGGGAATAGCTGTCTCTTGATAACCCTGATTTGCTAAATAAAACACTCCTTGAAGGCTCCCCACAATAATATTTGCACAGAAAATTGACATTCTTCCTCCTCCCATCAGCCCTGATGCTGTTTGTTTGTGAGTTAATAACTTGGATGCTCGGCTGAGCTATTGATCCCTTCTCAGAACAATCACTCTTGGGTCCAAAATACACAAAAATAAAGGAACAAGCTAGTGATGGCAAAATGAACTTGGTCCTTGCACACGGCATTGGCATTTCAGGGGGACCTGGGTCCTTCCCAGTTGCTCCTGTATCTTCTTCAGACACAACCATACAAGGCTGGATTTCTTTCTCCATCCCTCTCCATTGTCAAGGAAGAGGCATTGTGGCTTACAGGTGGAAAGTCAGTTTTCATGACTCAGAATTATCATTTAGCTTTAAATATTCATCACCTAACCAGGGCTTTGTAGCAGGACAGCTGGTCCACACAGGTGTCTGGGGTAGAGATCTCCAGCAGCAGTGGTACGTGGGTACCATTACCTTCAGTTATAGGAGAGTTTTGGAGCTCCAGCTCATCAGCTGAAGGAGAAAGAGCAACACTGGATCACTCGCTGCATCCAGGGCAGGGTGCCCTCGGGCTTTTGTCGTATTAGACAGGGTCTGGCATGACAGAGGCAGTGCAAAGATCGAGGTTTCACTCATTCCCTCCTGCCAGCACTTGCATGGGAGCAGATCTCCCTCCAATACCCACTGTAACAAACCTCAGGAAAGGAAACAATTGAGGAGTCTGCAATGTCCTCGTCCTCCTTAACCACCCCCATACCAGCAGGGCATTGCACTGCCCCTCCCAGGGGAATCCTCGCCCAGTGCCCAGACGTGGTATTTTTGCTTTGCAATCTGCTCACATGCCTCTGGCTAATTGTTCTTCAGACTGCTCTTTTCAGAGGAGATTTTCATGGCAAACAATCAAATTTTCCCAAGTTGCATTTTTTTCCTTCAAAGCCTTTGATGTCTGGGAAAATAACAGGCAACCTCAACACACGGCTGAGCATCAGGCGAGGGCTGGGAAGCACTAAGCGGAAATGCATTTAGTTGTCTGGGTCAAAAACCATTTCCTTTGTTAAATGATTATTATTGTTCCAAGAGGATTTCAGTGGGAATTGAGGGTGCTTAGATAGATGGATTCACAGGTTTGCTGAGCTTCTATAAGGGTCTCTGTATCCTCCACCATAATTCTACATCATAACTTCCAACACCAATAACTCTTCTATGACTCCCAACAGATATTCCTGTGCCTTCCAAAGCAATAACTTCTCAATGAACTCCAGACCTGCCAAATCGACTGTTTTCCCCCTGTGGACGCCTGCTTTTTGGCCCTTCTCACCACCCCCCTGGGAATCTTGACCCATTTACCTCTCCTTCTGGTTCCAAGCTCAGCGCAAGGGGAGATGAGATCAGAAAGCGATCTGCCTCGGACATCACAAATAGCTCTGGCACTAAAAGCTTTCAGTCATCTCCCATTTTCCTGACTGCTCTCAGCAGCCGAGGATCCAGATCTGGACCTGCTCGCAACAGGCATCCTTCTGAGCAAACCTCCCCCCATCACACGCCGTCCTTTCTCACACTGCTCATTTCTTCCCACTCATACCTGAAAATTGTTATGAGCGTGTCGCAGGTCTCCCCTGGAGAAATTACTTAAGTTATTCACTGGAGCTAGAGAACAAACACTTATATAAGAAATAAATTGCAATGTACTTCTTGGGTCGCCAAGCCTCCCAGTTCAGCCGTAAGAGCAGTGCGCCAGGCACAGCGGCACAGAGCTGCTACCTCTCTGTGCACTTGATCTTAACGATGTGTTAATTAAGCTAAGGTTAGAGCTGCTCGTTACCTTATTATTTTTGGTTCTATCACAGTAATGCTCAGTGGCCTCAATCAGGAACAGGCTTTATTTTTTTCTCCTCTCTCCTTTTAAGTCACAAATTATTTTAAGATCTGGTAAAAATAAATGCACACAAGCAGGCTCTGCTCTTTTGCAGGGGATTTTGCTTTGCAAAGGAAGAAAGGTTTCAACAGTGTGTTTGAATCAAAAATGAACATATGCAAGGGGGGAAGAATGATATGCATCAAAAGTTGCTCTTTTTTCATTGAAAGGTTTTCTTTTAAGCAAAGAAAAACCCCAAAAGACTAATCTTGCAGCACTAGGTGCCGTGTACAGAGTCAGTTCGTGCTGCTGAGCGAATATGGAGCAAGCTACAAGGCTGCCCAAAGGAGGACAGAGGAAGGATAAGTGATTTGGCTCCATTTTCGGGCTCTCCAGTTGCTATCCCACTCGCTGACCTGTAAGCTCCTCCAATTGCTGGGGCCAAGCATGGTCAGTTGCCTCTCAGGTCATCCCCATCCCATGTGCATATAGAAAGCAAGCAGAGCTCCTGTGCCTGAAGATACAACCAAGTTTTAAAAGACGGCACTAAATTTGCTGGTGAGTGTTAAAGGAGCATGCCTTGGTGTGGGTCTCCCCAGGCCAGACTGCAGTCACAAGGGTGCAATGAGGTGACAGCTCTCATCAGACTCCTGATGAGCTGCCACAGGAACAGCCCTACCTTACCAGTGGGCCTGACCTGGGCAGCAGGAGCCCTGCAAACCATCTCAGTCTGAAACCAAATGGAGTCCAGGAGAGACAGGGAGATGGGAAGTGCCACAGAGGCAATATGGGCCAGTCCTCCTGACGCCAAGCAGGATGCCAGTGTCCATCCTCAGGGGGTGATACTGCTGCTCTAGGAAACCCAAATAACATCCCCTGTCTCTTCTTCCTCCCAGACAGTGGGAAATGAGCCACAAAAACCTCTCCAGATCTTTGCAGGAAGGTCTAATGCTTCTAACAGGGTAGTCACCACTGACCACCACAGCTGCCAGCTTCTCCTTACAGGTAAGACACTGATACAGGGTCAAGCTGAGGAGTCCCGCTGGGAGCACAGGCTGGCATCGCACTGCTCAGCTGCACCCCAGCGCCCTGTAAATGACCTGGGTTTTCAAAAGATGCCATCACGCTCGTGCTGTCCAGTTACTAGGAAACTATTAAGCCGACGATGGACCTCAGGACCACCATGGAAAGATGAGAAGGGGAGCCACCTGCTCAGCACAGTGCCCAGTTTCTCCAAAGGATTTGCAGCCCAACACTGTGTCTTTTGTTAAATGAGAGCCAGGACTCTTTTTCACCTGGGATTCTGTGAAATTAACCTATGCTGTTTCTGGCTGCTTCTGAAAACCGCTCAAAAACACGGTTAGGAAACAAAACCTCTAGAAACTGTTAGTGTTTCCCTCCCCTGTGCTGAAGCTGTCACTTCCCTTTGCATTCAGTGCTGCTATTCTCATGGGGAAAGAGCTGGTTCTGTCCCAAAACTTAACTTTTAACTTCAGAAAAACTCCTGAAAGAAAAAAAAAAAAAAAGCACCTTTCTAGGGGATAACCCATAGGAAAAAGGCTTCAGAGAGGCTGAGCAGTGCTTAAACGGATAATGGAGCATAAATAGCTCTGGGAACCAGGGCAAGAACAGACTTTTCCGGGGAGCATGGTGTCTCCTAAAGCAGCAAGTCCTGTCAGCTCTGGTTTTCCAAAGAGGTCTCACAGCACAAAGCGACACAGGCAGACACGCAGCAACTTACTCAGGGGCTCTGGCATCCAGGCTTTGAGCAGGAAGGCGCTGTACAACTGCACTAATTATCTGCTGAACATCTGTCTCTCCCCTACTACCGCGGGGCCGGAGGAGTCCTTCTGCATAGCCGAGGATTAGCGCTGGAAAAGATTTTGTTGACTGTGTGATTTTGCACAGGACGGGGAGAAAAAAAAATCCTGCAGATTCCCTGGAAGGGAGGTGTTTCAGGGCAAATTTCTTGGATGAAGGAGGGGAATTTGTGGTTGAAACCAGAGATCTTGCCGCAGCAAGCAACAGACATTCACCTTGCCGTGGGTGTGGGATTTAGTCCTTTGCACCAAATTTGGGGGAGCAGAAGCTCTGCCCCTGCAGTCTCCCACACCTCGAGCAACACCAGGACATGTATTGCACCATGGCCATGAAGGGGAAAGAAAGTTCAACCTTGCCTCCTCTGCTTCTCCCTGCCCAAAAGGCTAGAAAAGGCCAAAAATTGTGCATCCTTCTCGCTGTCTTGGCTGGGATGTGGTTCTCCCAAAATCCCTCTATAGCCAGGGAGAGAGGCAGCAGTGCAAGGGACCTAGGACAGGCTCCTGGAAAAAATCACTCCCTAATAAATTGAGGAGCCTCCTTTCTGGACAGGCGATGGAGGGGATCTGGAATTTCAGGCAATGCAGCCGAGTGGTGGGAATACATCCCTCATCTTTGGTCTGCATCCCAGCAATCTCAAGAGGAAAAATCTGCCCAACTTTGTGAGACATCTACCACCCGCATTAATGAGGTTTGTGGAAATCTCTGTGCAGAAAGCCTGACAGAAGCCTAAAAAACAAACCCGTGTTGAAGAGAAGCAAATCCCCTGCTGTTTAATTAGCACAAATGTCTTGTGAGCTGGGAATCTTTTTTTTTTTTTTCCCTTCAAGACCATCAGGGGCCAGAAACTTGCACAGTAACACAAACAAAAAGTCCCTTAAAATCAACTGGTGCTTTTGGCCAAGGAGAAATGGTTGGGATTTCCAAATATGGCCCATGGGAACATTTGCCCAGGCATTCTCGGGAAGCATCTCGGAGCCTGAACTGTCTCCCAAGAATAAAATCCTTCAGTCCCGCATGACAAAAGAGCCACTGCATGACAGTCGTGATCGCACAGTGCGCAAATTAAGCAATCAATCAAACAAGCCGTACCCTGGAAAACATCAGTACACGGAGTACAGCGTACCGGCAGCGGGCAAGCAGAGCTGACCTGTGGTTGCCTCCCATCAGACATGGGCTATTGTGTTCCCTTCACCAACATCACAGCAAGTGGGGTTTCTTTTTGCTTTCAGCCTTTTAATCCAAGTTTGGGGAGCAGGACCCTTTCTTGGAGAAAATACAGGTATCCAGCAAAAGCATTTGGTTTGGACTGGGCCGCTATATAAATCAATGGTTATTCTGTGGGGACGTGACAGAGCAAAAAATTAGATGTAAAATTTGCCAGACGGCGAGAAACGAGCTAGAAATTGTTTCTGTCTCTCCTGGGCTGGGGAGGGAATCCTGTCTAAAAGGTTTGGGCTTGTGTGTGTGCCTCCAGCTTTACATAATGATGTTCCCCTGGGGCAAAAAGAGAACAAATACTATTTAAAACCTCCCATGATTTCTTCTTTCCATCTCTTTTAATTGCTTCAAAGGACAGTGGTGCTGCCCATCTGTGGACTGAAACCCCAAAAGGTGACTTTCGGAGCCCTGACACCAGGGCTGAGCATCTGCTCAGCACCCAGAGGCCCAGATATGTTTGCAAACAGATTGGGCAAACGGCTGCATGTTTGTAAGTGTATTTTAAAAATCAGATCCTGTTGGCAGGCAACTCTTAGACAGCAAATGGGGCCAAATCCCATGAATAAATTGCTCGGAGCGAGTAGTTTGACGCGCCATTATTCATAACTAATGCAGTCCTAGTAAACAGAAAATGGAGGCCAAATCTGCTTGTATAGACACCAATGACATCATCTGTTTTCATGCTATTTACTGAGCAAAATAGGAGCAGAAAAGAGCTACCACCATACTCTAAAAGGGGAAACGGAGGTTTTGGAGGAACAAATATTCCCAACAGCTCTGGGGTGAGGTGGGAGCCTGGAGAGCGGGGATGCAAGCGGAACTCAAAGTCACAACAGAAATCTAGTCCCACCGGTGCAGACACAATTAAAATCAGCCAAGCACCTCTCCCATCTCTTGCTCAGGGTTGTGAAGAGCATGGCTTGCCTGAGCCATGAGGAGAGCTGGAGCTGCTGAAGAGGGCACAGCACCCATGGGGCACCCTCCCCAAAGGTGGGTGCTCTCCTCCCATTTCCCACCCAGCGTTTCAAGGCAGGTTATGAAGAGTTTTTTGGGAGCAGCCAAGCTGCAGTGCGCTTCCCAGCCTCTCCAGACTGAAGTCATAAGCAAAACAAACAAAAAACGCCAGGGAAGTGAAGCAGGAGCAACTGGCTACTCCTCCAGCCCAGCAATCACAGGCTGCCTAATACCACCATCAACCAGTTGGTTAAGGCAAGCACAACACACAGCTCTCATGGTGCTTTCACACAACAAAAAGTCCAGCAGAAGTCACTGCCAGGGCATACCATATGAGAAAAAAAACCCATCCTGACTGCAGAACGGAAGGGACCTTCGAGAAGGTGCAGCCGCCAGAGCAGCAGCTGCTTGTGAGAAGCAGGGAGGCTACAAACCAGAGCACAGACATGTTATTTCTGCCACATTTCCTATGCTCTTTAAAAACTATATTTATTCCAATTAGGGCAATACGTAGGAGGATTGTGAACACGGCTGTGATCACTCTTTCCTTTCTTCCTTTCCCAAATAGTGTAAATTTTAAAGACATTTTATTTGCAAGCTGCTGCTACCGTGAAGAGGCCAGCTCAGCACCTCCAGAATTTACCTTAGGGAAAACCAGAGCCACTGACCTGAAGACTGCCACGTTCATCTTGAACGCAAAGGGAAATACTTCTGCAAATGACAAAGAATATTTATTACGCTGCTTAAAAGTTACAGCCCATTTAAAAAATTGCCCTGATTTGAATCATTGCCTTTTCAAAATAAATACTATTCTTTCATCAATAAGCTCAAAATATAAGCTAACCACAAAACCCTTTGGAAAAAGAAAACATAAAAATGATATCTTTACACATTAATAACATCTATTGATCTAACTGCAAGCATATGTCCACATACATAATTTTACCATATCACACATCAATAATACTCTACACTTTTTTCATATTAAACAATGCTATTCCCATGAAACCAAAGTCCTAAGTATTTCCCTAAAAAGGCCCTTGCCATTTAAATGCACAACGGTTGCGTTTCAAAGTATTAACACTAAGAGCGTATTTGGTTACAGTATTATCCATTCATAAAGCGAATGGAGCAGCGTCGCAGGCATGTCAGAAAACAGAAACACTTTTATTTGTAATAAAGCCAATGGTATTTTCTCTGCCTCCTTTTGCTACTACCTTCTTCGCACCTCAGACCCGGAATTTATTAAGCAGCCAAAACAGCTCAGACCGAGCGCAGCACTGCCAGCTCTCTGCACCTCAGTCTTTTGGACAAGGCTGAGCACGCTATAATCTGTTTATTAATGCTTTGAAGAGGGCTGAGCAACAGGGAGGAAAAACTGGCAGATGACAGTATTATTTAGGCTAATCAAGAATATGATGGATTGAGGAGACCATCAAAACGAACAGCGGTGCCAGGCAGTGAGGAAGTCCAGCGTGGTGATAAATGCAAAGCACCGCACACTGCAAGGGAGATTTTGAACTAATCACACACATTGCTGCAGTCTAAATTAGCTGGAAACAGCTAGCAAAGTGATGTCAGCCTTCAGTCTGTGGCCATAGCTAAAATGGCAAACAAAATGTTAGGTGACATATAAAGACCCGGGATGATAAAAATACGTGATGGTGTAAGCCAGCAGTATGCCCTGACCTGGAATGCTCCAATCAATCCTGGATATCCTGTGTAAAAAGAGACAGGGGAAAAAGGTTTCTGTTCAGAGATGGGCAATAAAAGTGATGAGATGTAGAGAAAGAGCAGAGTCTGGGACTCTGATTTACAAAGGAGGTGGATAAAAAGGAAGAGGAAGGAGGCGCAGGGAGCAACAAAAGACAGCCGGAAAAATACGGCAAGGGCAGAAGAAGAGTCCACAAAACCGAAAAGGAGACTTGAAACTGCTTTATTTATGCCCATAAAGCACCTGGTCCACAGCCAGCTCCTGGGCTGTGCCACCTACAAGCATTTTGCAGACCCACAACCAAGGAGAGTTAAGAGCACAAATTAAATGCTTTCATTTCTAAGAAGACTCATAGGTGTGTGGTGAATCTGGTGGATGGTGGATGAAGGAAGGGCCATGCTAGGGAAAGAGCACCAGTGTTGAGAAAAAGGCCACCACAGCCAGCATGAGGTCCTATGGACAAGACCCACATCCAGCCAGGAAAATGCAACCTGTTCCACACAGGAGGTTGCTCACAGCTGCGCAGAGTCAAGGGTCAACCCAAGTCCTCCAGCAGGCAGGCCCTCCTCTGCACCTCTTAGCAGTATTTTAGGTATTAGTTGACCTGTGTTCTCTCTCTTCACATGCCTCCCTCAACCCTTGATGAGGAGCACCGTTTCCAGCACATCGTTCTGAATGTGATGTCCATATGGCTCTCCAGGGCAGAGCCTTCACCTTCCCTGACATCACTGCGATGCTCCTCAACACCGCACTCCCTATATCCACCAGCTGCATCCTCAAACCACGGTTGCCCAGGGGCAGATGGGTGGACACAAATCCTCACATATCTCCATCTCTCCCCTCTCTGTTTTCCTGAGGTCTGGTGATTTCCCAGCTGATGAACACATTACCACCTCATTCGGCAACGCCTCGGAGGCGCTCACGTTTCAGGCCCCGGCGAGAAAAAGATGAAGTATGAAAATCCCTTTCCTTTCCAATCCAGTCCTCCCAGCCACCGGCCAAGGAACGAACACAAAACGCCTCGGAAAACACACAAAGGACACCGGACGCGAGAGGCTGTGCCGAAGTCGCACCATATGCAGGTGTCAGGGAAAAAGGTCTCCCATCTCCCACGCCAGGCTCCTATCTCCATCCCACAAATCCTTCCCATGAGAAGCTGATACCTGGAGAGGACCATCTTCCCCTTCACTGGCTTGTCAGTGACCTTGACCAGGCAAAGAAGTAGTAGAGGATTCACTTCGCTGTGCCCATCGGCACCAAAAAGTATCTGGAGATAGTATCTAGACTTCAGGCCGACTTGGAGAGCTGTGCACATCAGCCCCTGTCAAAGTATCACCTCACCATCCAAATACCACTGGGGGCATTTTTATCCTAGGTATCACTGGAGAAAGCACAGTCCCCTTTCCTTCCCCTCACAGCTGCAGTCAAGGGAGAAAGGCATTAGGTCAGGTGAGGAGTTAATCACTACCCCAAGGCATCTGACATCCCTGTCTGCAAACAACTGCTTGTTTTTTTTCAGAGAGGGTGCAGCACATTAAAACCTGTGAGACACACTGGGAGCTCACCCCACTTCTGTGGCCAGTGGCTCTGGAGCTGCTGTTTTTGGTATTATTTAGGAAAAGTGAGACAAGTATCCACAGAGGTGATGGACAGAATGTCTAGTCCTGCTCTAGGAGAAGGGGGCATGCCAGAAGAACTTTACCTGCATCCAAGATCCTTGGGAAAAGGCATCAGCTCTGCCAGCACCTCAGGCCAACAAAGATCGATGCTCCTCAGGAAAGGTCACGATGCTCCTCCCTGAAAGGCTTTTTGGAAAGGGAAGGGGTTTATAGCAGTTATGGTACTGTTCCTCCCTCCAAAGTCCTTGTAACCCCAAGCAGAGCAAAAAACCCCACAGCTCTGCTCCAAGCTGGTTTTTCACCCCGTAAATAGAAACGGGCTGATCACGCCAAATTCGTGCAGGATTTTGTGGGAAGCACAAAAAAAAAACCCAAAAAACAAACCAGGACAGAGGTTTGTTTAGTAGCGACAGCCCAGTCCTGCCTCTTTGACATTTGCTCCGAATCAGTGAACTGCACAGCATTTGAACTTTTGTTTAGACAGATAGGCCTGTGTATTTAGAAATCCTTGAAACTCATCCATCTGCAAAGACAGCAACTCTCGATAATGCAAAACCTCTAGCCGGGATGCTGAGCTCAGCAGATCTCTCTACAAATGATTCCTATTAAAGTAAAAAATTACAATGCAAGCGTCTATTAGACAATCCAAGCCTGACATAAAAAAGGAATTAAAAAAACATAATATGTTCGTGCCAGCCATCTTTATAGACCACTGAGGAGCTCAGGGGAGGCATCAGGACACCCATTCTTTGATGCCTGCCTAAACCCCCCCAGTGCAATGCACACTCCACCACACCCGAGGCCATCCTGGTGCATACCTCCTGATGGGGGTCTGCTTGCCTCTTCAAGGCTCCTAAAGATAGACACCCCAACCTACCTGCCTGGCAGTCAGTTTGAACATCCACCTACCCATCGCATGAGGATCAGCTCTCCTGGCTCCAAGCCTGAACCTCCATTGCTGTGTTTTTCACCTAGGGTTTATCACCCCAGGACATGATGGCTGGTTTCCCAGGGAGCTTTTTGCATCTCTGAAAGCTTACAGATTTTTGGGGTTTTCTCTTCTCTAGCCTCAACACTCCCAAACCATGGCCTTGGGATGTGTGACATGCTCAGGTCCCTGGTTGGTTTGTCCATCACTAGCATCCACAAAGCATGGGGAAATTCGTCAGAGGTGATGGGTGCATCCATACATCAGCACTGGTCCTGGTCCCACCACCACAGGCAATGAGGCGCAGCCCTCAGGACCAAAGGAAAAACACAACCATCCTAATCATGAGCCTAAAGACCACCTGAGGCCAGAGAGAGTTGAAGAAGAGCCCCTGCCATGGTTTCCCCAGCTGGAGCAAGAGGGTGGGATGTGCTGAGGAGACCCCACTGGCACCATGTCCCCTCCCCTTCCCAGCACGCTGGGCAACAGCTGCACACTCAGGACCCAGCTCCCTGCCCCCTTCAAAGCCTAAACTAGCAGATTATCACGTTAACACTTCAAATGTTTAATTTCCTGCTCCAATTACACCAGTTTTGCAGCAGGAGAAGCAGGAGGGGGGAACAAACGAAAACAAGCAATGTGTTTCCAAATAAATCCACAGTGACTTTGAGACCACCGGGCTTCCCCCTCCGCTCTCTGGCCAGGGATGGGGGACTGGTGGTCATGCTGGCAAGGTGGTTGGATGTACGTATGCATGGGAACCACCTGAGTGCTGACCTCTCAGGCCAGCAGCGTGGTCGCTCTCCATCCAGCTGCTAAGATGAAAAGGTCCTTTTGTTCGGCAGCTCTGTCGATCTCCACAACAGTATGGAAACGTTTGCTGCACCGCAAGAAAAACAAGGCAGCTGGTGTTTGCACAGCAAAACAGTGCCCTGCTGCAGAGAGGGGAGAAAGGGGGTGGGGTAGGAGGAGGGCAAAAATAGTGGGAGTCGGGAGGGGAGGGCACAAAAGCACTGGGGAGTGATGGAGTGAAAGACGCAGGGATGAAAAGTGCTGATAGGAACTGAGGGAGAGGGAAGGCAAGAGCACAAAAAACCAGGGAAGATAGAGGGGAGAAAAGAGAAGGAAAGAGGGACGAGCAAAGAGGAGAAAAGCACTCAGGAAACTTCAGGTTGCAGCCGCTTGCAGGCTCTGGTGGAGCTGCCTCCACCTGGAAGCTCCCTCTGCCACATCCATCAGGTTGCTCAATCCTCCCCAGAGGACAAGAGAGATCTGGAGGTAAGATATCCCAGCCCAGGTGCCTTGCAGGGCAGCACATCTAGCTTGAGCTGCTTGCAAGGGATATTAAGAAAATAAACTCATCCTTCAGCAATCGCTCAGCCTGAAAGCCACGCTGGTCGTTTGTAGGGAAGAGTGTGGCTCTGGGACTCCACACTCCATGGTAAATGCACAATGATGGCTCTGCAGCATCCCACTACCCTCCAGCGGGGAGTTGGCACCTCATCACCCTCAGATGAGCTGGGGCAAGGGATCCCAGCCACCCGCAGAGCCGGGGATGCTTTCTTCTCGGTGCCCTTCCCAGAGGCTGCCCACGGCTGCTGTTATTTATAGCTCGCTGAGCACACACCACATCGAGCTCACCCGAGTGCATGGGGAAGGACGCAAGGAAAAAGGACCGACCTTGGGGTCGGGGCCAGGAATAGCCACCAGTGGCCAGAAATAGCTAGTGCCATGTTCGGCCCTGGTTCTTCGAGAGCCGCTGGAACGGAGCATGGTGTTTCCAAGATTTCAGCCACAGCCAGGAGAGGATTGATTTCTCCTTCAGACTCATGTTCCTCCCTCCCAAGACCCACCCATAGCTGCTCTCCAGCTCAAAAAAAGCTGTTGGGTGGACAGAGCAGGTGGGAAGGGGCAGGAAAGCAATCCAGTGGCGGGGGGGGGGTGACTGACCTCTGGAAAATGTGCTGGAAAAGCATGGAAGGCAGGTCGTGAGGAGGGAACGGGTTTCAGCACCTGCTGCTGCGAAGCCCGATGCTGACCTGGGAAGGGGTGACGCAGGGGAGCAGATTCCAGAGGATTTTGGCAGCGCGCAGTGATCAGCATGCAGCTCGATGACTCCTTTGGGTGCCTGCGAGAATCTCAGCACATGAGATCAACGTGGTCGGCGTGCAAGGCATAGAGACCATCACATGTGCTCCTCCATCCCCATGAGGAGGCTGTGAGCAGAGACAATTGCCTCCTCACCCCAGGTGTGCAAAATGTGGGCATCCTCCCCATCACTCCAAGCATGTGCATGTATAAATATGAGTGTTTGTTTGCCCGTGCAAAGCCAAAGCCTGGTGCATGCCGTTGCATCCAGCCCACACGCAAAGGACTTTCCTGGCTGCCCTTGTAGGACCTGTCTGCAAATGCTCTGGCCCCTGCCATGCCCTTCCCACTGCACACCTTGCTCCAAGCTCAGCTGTGCCAGATCTGCCTGCCCTGAAGCAGGGCTGGGTGCGGCTCTTAGGTCAGGAATGGTGGTAGGTATCCAACAGGGTCACTGTTGGTTACAAGGCCTGATTCTGCTGCCTCCAGCACCAGCCACCAAAGTCCAGCTGCTGCTAGAAGCAAATACTGATGATTAACCCTCAAGTATCATATCCGCGGGCCACCACCTGAGTGGGTAAGTGGAAGATGAATGTAGGCAGGGAAGCACGATGAAGCCCATGCAGAAGGCTGAAAGCCCTGTGTGAGTGGTGCTAGCCCACTGGCTAGCTGATCTCCAAATGAAACTGCCTCAGGCTCCCCTGCAGAGAGGAGACTCTCACTCCCTGCTAACCAAGAGAAGGTTTGAGCAATGCTTCTCCCATCCTCCCTGTGTACTGCCTTCCCTGGAGAGCTTCACAGCTAAGGAAGGGATGCTGGTGTGGCTGGATGGGTTAGGACTCCCTGCCTCCTCTTTTGACCCCACCACCTCCCAGAAGAAATGCAACCTGTCTCTTCTGCAAGGTCTCCCTGTGTGGCTGCTGCTTGTCCATGTTCCACAGTCATAAGACTCTTGCTCCATGCAGTGCTGAAGGGGCTTGAGTCACAGGCTGGACTGCTCATAGGCTCTTCTCCATAGAGTAACTGCTTTACCTCGAGGGTGTTAGAGCCCTGGAACAGGTTGCCCAAAGAGGTTGTGGAGTCTCCTTCTCTGGAGGTATTAAAAACCTGCCTGGACATGATCCTGTGCAACCTGTTCTAGTTGAACCTGCTTTAGCAGGGCATTTGGACTAGATGAACTCTAGAGGCCCCTCTAACTCTTACCATTCTATGATTCTGTGAGTTTAAAGCCCAGTTTCAGAGATGGAGGGGAATTCAGGGCCCACAAGCTCCTGCCCCTGCAACTGGACCATCACAACATAGACCCATGGCAAAGCATCCAAGCTCTGGAGGATGCTCTGAAAACTGTCCATTTGATTGCAACACAGCAGACAGACCTAGTGACAGATGGGGAGAATATTCCACACCTTGCTCCATAAAGAGCCTCTCCTGCTTAATTTCCTTATCTTGACACTGTTCTCCCCAGCCCCCTGCCGCTTTCCGGTACCAGGGCTGAGGATGGCCCTGTGAACATGACTGCGAGGAGCTGGGACAGGCAAAGCCAGGCAGGGAGGGAAGCAGCCCAGGGATGTCTCCCAGCCAAGGGGGATGCGTAGCATCGGACAAGTCTCACAGGGTGGCAGCAGGTTGTGCTCGCACAGCTAGGGAGAGAAGGAGGGCCAGAGAAGGCAGAGAGAACAAACAGAAAAATAAAGGATGCCCTAAGCAAAGCGTTGAGTAGAAAACACAAGGCACTCATCCAGAACATCCTGCCGCCTGCAAAAATACACAAGCATGCAGGTATTTCAGGGCGGGGAGCTTGTATAGGGCTGCTGGACTCCGTCCCTGTGGGCGTTGCCCATCATTCCCAGCTGTCCCTCCTCCTATGGCGGCAACATGCTCAGGTGTGCAGGGTGGCCTGCTGGATCCAATCCCTGCCAAAGTGGCCCAAAGAGCTGTAGAACCAGGCGCTGCCATGAGCTAACAGCAAGTCTGCAGCATGCACCAGCCGGAAGAAGTCATCCCTCCAATGATGCGGCACCAAAGGCCCCTCCCAAAACCCATCCAGGAGCAGCAGCATCTCCTTGAAGCTACTCCTGTTTGCGAAATGCCTCTAAGCTCAGATAATGCCAGCCCAAGGCCCTGGAGAGCAAAGGCTTAACAGCATCAGCTCCAGGAGAGCCGTGTCCCAGCAAGGCCAGGACAAGAGCAGGGAGGTCTGTGCATGCACATGCGAGGCAGAGCTGGCCCCAGGACACCTGCAGAGGCCTCCCCTCCACCCTAGTATGCAAAACTCAGCCTCTCATCGTTGGTTTTTCTTGTTTAACAAGCTACTGTCCAGCCTTGTAAGGCAAGTCCCAACAACGCCCAAATAAGCCAGAGTATTTTTGGCTACTCTCCCTGCAGCCTTGGGCTGGCCTTTGGGAAATGAACACCCTGCAGCCCTCTGTGCCCTGGTAATTGAAGAGGCTGCTGCTCCTCTGGGCCAGAAAAGGGATGACAGGACACGCTTAAAGGCTTGAATTCATAACCTTCAGCCTCCCCCAGGGCTCAGGTCTCTCCCGGTTGAATCGTGGTGACGGCACTGCTAGCCGGCAGCACTGCCAGCCATCTCCATCCTGGGCATCCAAAGGGCACAGCCAGCGTTTGGGCTTTAAGCTGGGGCAGAGCATGCTGCCCCTCCGAGCTGCTCGCAATTAACTGCTTTTGAGGCTGCGAGGAGACAAATGACTATAATTTAACAAATAGACTTTATCTTAAAACGAGCGCCTTACTCAACACCTATTGATTCCTGCTCCCCCTCTGGAGAACTCTCCGCAATTAAGTTGTCACATCCCTAATGCCCACGTAAAAATGAGCCAGCTCCAGTGTCTCCCAGAAAACCTCGCCTGCACAGGATTACAAAACCCAGCTGCCGACTTTCCTTTTTACCCCTGAATTAGCTGAGGTGAAATTTATCTCAGCAGTAGACAGCAGAGCTTTTATCTGCATCCCTCTGGCTGCCATGCAGCTCACAGACAGCTCGTGTTTCGCCCATTCTCTGCCAAAGTGCTGATGATTTTGCACAAAAGCCAGGAGGGTAGTGCCCTCCATGGGCAGGGCACAGGGGAGAGCAGAAACTCAGTTTCTGGGACTTGTAGACCTTGCAGAGCTGATCCCTGGCTGGTGGGACAGCGGGTCACGCTGCAGAGAAGGGGTGCAGCTGCTGGCACCCCACTGGCCTGAGGGGTTAGCACAGGGATGCCATGTGCTTCTCTGTCCCACAGCTTGTCCCTGCCCTGCTGGGAGTGCTGCTGGCCCAGGACACATTCTGACCAGCCCTGAATGCATGGCATTAGCACACCATGCCTCAGGTGTGCTAAGGAACAGCACAGGCAGGTCCCAGAGACATGGTGTGTTTATAACAGAGGGGAGCTTTCTTTCCTGAGAGCAGGTGCAGTATGAGAATTGCTTTTTCCCTCCTCAAAAGGCCAATTAAGCTGCTGTTTTTAATACCCTGGCTGGGATCATCACCATGACACCAACACGTTTCTCTCACTCCCCAGCAGAGTGACTCGGAGGTTTGCATGCCCTGCCAGGGCTGCTGTGTCCCCTGGACCACCCCCAGGGACCCCAGTTAGCCAAGGGGAGATGGAGGGAAGGTGAAAAAATCCTGGGCATGCAGTAGCACTGCAGAGTGTGATCCAGCTCCAGGACAGCCAACCGTATGTGAAAATGACAAGATTTTGCATGTCCAGCACCCTAGCCCAGCTCAGGGGAGGATTTCTATCCCACTGCCGCTCACTAGGAGACAGGGGAGGGCAGTCGAGGGGAAAGACAGCACTGAGAAAAACAGCAGCACAGGGAAATAAGCCACAAGAGAGTCTGTGGTGCCAGAGATTAGGAAGGGATCTTTGAGATTTAACAGAGATTGGGGAGCTAGACCTAATTACACGCGACACACTCGGGCAGTGAGCCACCGGCTGCTGCTCGTTTCACCGATGCAGCGTATAGATTTGATAATTGCTGCCACGTAGTGGGGATAATCTTCTCCTCACCATCTCCCAGCACTTATTTAACTGCAGGGAGAGTTGCAGCCGGCTCTGCAGAGAGCCCTGCACCCATAAGCAGAGCCAGGAAGGTTTAGGGGCGCAGATATGTGCACCCAGATTTGTGCTCAGCCCTGCAGCAAGGGTGCTGGGCGGCACAGCTGGGCAGGGTGTGAGGCCATCTTCATGGGTCCCCTGTGGGAGCACCCAACCCCAAAAATCTCCTTGCAAGGGAGGACTTGGTCCTCTTCACCGGTGAAGCCAGTGTCATTTATTGATAGCGTTGCCTTGAGGCAGGCAGGGGACTAAGCAGATGCATGAGAAAGGCTCTGCAAAGCATAATAAAAGCAAGAGGAAAAGCCACACTCATAAAACACTGAATGCCAGGAGTTAATAGAGGGCACCAGGGGTGCCATGGCTCTCTTCTCCACCCCAAAAGGACCTCAAAGGAGCTCAGCATTGCAATCTTTTTACTCGTGGCATGAAACACAGGCATCTCTCACTTGTTCCTAGGAAGACAAAGTGGCCCCTGTGCCCCACACGAGGGGCAGGTCTAGGTCCCCACCGGCACTGCCAGGAGGGTGATGGCAGGCATGGAGCGGTGAGCCCCCCCCGACCCCCAGCTCCCATCCTCTCTGGAACGTCAATCAGGCACCTGCCAGCACAGCCAATTCACTTCCATTTGGAAAATTAAAGAAATAAAATGAATCGTTTGCTTAATTTGAAAGGGTGGCAGGAAGCAAAGACGCCTTGGGCCCGTGCCAGAGCTTAGAGGTCTGCTGCTTCTGGCTTGACTGCAGGGTTTCACTAGAGGAAGCATCAGCCTCTTCCCTCCTCTGCCTGCTGCACCAACCAGCCTCTGCCCAGGGGGCTGTGGGGGCTCCTACTCTGCTCCCACCAGTCCCTGTGCACCAAAACTGCAAGCACAGGGGAACTCAGAGCAGTGATTCCCCCCACAAACCACATCTGAGGGCCACAGGGACCAGCTGCCCTGGGAACACTGCCCCACCACCAGCTGGGAGGGTGAAACGGCCGAGCCCACTCAGCACCACCACCTCCTCGGGGGCACCTGGGACTTGGGCTCTGCATCTTTGGGGTGCTGGTCCACCGTGTGAGACGGGAAGGAGAGAGCAAAGGCAGTGGGGAAAATAATGGGGAGGTGCAGGGCAAGCACCCCCAAAATATGTCTTATCTCTACAACCCTATGGGCTCAGCTCTGGAAATGGATCTACATCCCAATTTTCATGATTTTGGAGACATCACAGGCAATACTTGCTATTGCTCCCTCTCTCAGCTCTGGGGCAAACTTTTGCTCAGAGGAGCTGGCCTCATCTGGGCTCTGCAGCCCCAGAGCCTGTAGGATCTGCTCCTGCTTGTTCTTGGGAAGGAGCCACCGGGAGAGGACCCTGCCCTTCATCCAGCTCTCCAAGACAGGATAAGCTCTGAGCTATGTCCTTTCCCCTCCCCAATGTGTCTTCCTCACTTGCAAGACACAAATATCATCTCTCATTGCTTTTTTCCTCTTCTCCCACCCCCAACCAAGGCGAATCCCTAAATCCCAGCTCTTTCCTGCCAAAGACACGTGCACCTGCAGAGCAGCTGGTGCCAACATCCAGAGCAGAGCCAAGCACAACAAACGGGCTAAAGAGCCCTCACTGCACAGAGACCAGCTTACAAAAAAACCCGTATTTCACCCAAACTCTATTAAACTGTCCTGGGTTATTGCTCCGTTTCCTTTCCCACCACTGAGGATCAAATGAGATTTCTGTGGCTACACAGAGATGGCTCACATGTCTTCCTTTCAGCTGCCCCTTCTGTGCCCTGCACGGGGTGAAACCTGCCATGGGGTGGCACAGCTTTGCATACAAATAACTTCCCCTCAATGATGACTTTTTATATTGAGGAAAATACAACCAGGAGCGTGTTCCCATGCACAGTTATCCAAAAGGGGCACCCAAACTCTGTGCAAGAGCCCAGGAGAACCCTGCAAGCTGTAGTCTCCTTGCAAAGCCCAAACTACTGGGTTACACAGGCTTCAAAGCCAAAAGGGACCGGTGTGATGGTGAAACCAACCGGCATGGCCCTGCTGTGTCCTGACACTCTTCAGCCAAGGGTGCCTGCAAGCTCCAAACCCACTCTTTGTGCAGCGATTAATACAACAAGGCATTAACCAAGGAACAGGGCATCGCTCTCTTCCCCTTCTCTGTGAGCGTCCCTCAAGCTTCTGGGTTTTCCTCTGGTAGACTTGAAAGCCAGCTGCAAACTAGACTCCTTGTTTACAAGTCGGAGGATTTAAAAGCCACGCAGGAGATTCAGGGCACGGCTCCCATTAATTTCACCAAGTTTTAGACATCTAAGACTCAGCCATCAGTTTCTAACTAAAAAGAGACTTGCCTCACGGCAAAAAAATAGCCAAGAAAAATGAACTTTGCTTCCACAGGCTTTTCAAAATAGATCTATCTGAAATGCAACAGTTCTTGCACGCACTCGGCAGGCTTTGCAAATAGGTAAGGGCATTTGGAAACTAAAATCATGAAAATTTCTGCTGCCTGTCTTGTCCCACAGTATCTGCACACACACACACACCCCCCCGGCTCAGCTATCAGCAGTGTCTGTACAGGAAACACAGAGAAAAAGTCCAAGAAGTTTAATGAACTGTCACAGCTTAACAAACTAATCCCTGCTTATGCTCACCTCATCCCAAATGAGAAGCTGGGAAAAAACAAGTGTGCAACATAAGGCAGCTATCGCTTATCTGCTCTGTTGCTCTGTATGGGCAGATGATTGAGTTGAGACTCCTGGGTCACGGTGAGGCACCGCTTGATCCTCCGCAATGCATGGCCAGAGCCGAGCAAATACCTCACAATAATTTCCCATGAAAAGTTTGCATCTGTTTTCCAGAAACACTTCAGCTAAAGGTAAGAGATGTGCATGGGAGCAGCACAGTTTACGAAATGCTCGTGGAAAGATGGCTTTGAAGTCTGACACGAACATGCATTTGGCTTGGGTGAAGAATGACAATCCTCACCCTTGTGCTATTAATTCATGGCACGGGAGCTGTCTTCTTCCAAGAGCAGGACCACAGCTGAGTGAGCCAAGGTGTAGGCAGAGCTTATGGACAAAACACAGGAGGTGCTTTTCTCCTGCCTGCTCCAATAAAGTTTTTGCAGAGGTTTTGGGGAGAACACTGTGCCCCCAGAAAAACCTAAAGCAGGAGCCACCCACACATCAGCTCCCCCTCTAACTCTGCAGAGAGCCCAGCATCTTCACCCCAGCATACTTGTCCTCAAGAGGCAGGGCTGGGCACCTCCCCAGCAACCAGAAGGAAGAGTGCAAGCCAGGTTGCTGCTGCCGAAAACTCTGGGCAAGCTGCTCCTGAGCAATGTAAACATTTGCTGGCAGGAGGCACTAGGTAAATAACTCGCAGCAGTGCAAACAACAGCAAGCAGCATTTTCTTGGTAAAGCAGCAGCCAGGCCCTCAATCAAAGCTCAAAGCTGCATTTTCTTAGGCCCTTTATTGAGCTATCAGAAGGCTTTACCTCTCCCATTTCCCTTACAAATGCGCGCGCCCACATGCACGGGCTCCTGGTCCCCAACATGAACTGCTTCCTAGCAATTCCTGGAGCAGAAAGGGGAGAAATTCGTTGTGTGAAACATCAGCTGCTCCTGACCAGCAGCTCCAATCTTCATAAAAGCCAGTGCCTGAACACAGCATCATAGTCTCATAACATGGGCAGTGTTTCAGAGATGCCTGCAGGACAGCTGGTACGAAACTGGAAATGACAGCAATGACACCGAGACACAGGTTTAGCTGAGCAACCAAGCCTGGGTGCAGATGCTAAATCAGCTGGTAATCCTGTATCTCAGCAAGAAGGTGGGGTTTGTATGGGGTTTGGTTTTTTTTTGCATCCACTAAAGGAAATATTTTCTGATATTGCAAAGAAAATCCTGGTTCCAGCTGACGCTGGCTTGCTCTAAAGTAGTGGAAATACCAGCTACGTTGTCAATCAGTCTCACAGTGGTGATATTTTGTCCCCTCCTTCTGTACAAGTTTCTAGGAATAGGTTAAAAATTTTCAAGAAAGATTAAAGTGCACAGAACAGCAAGAAAGGAAGGAGCTGGGGAAGCTGGTGGTGGTCTCCAGGGGAGGGGTGAGGAGGTAGGAGGTGAGGTCACACAGCGCAGATTTGCTTTTCATGTCTTCTCCAAGAAGACATCCAGTGGCTTCAGCTCAGACCCTCGTCGCCACTAACACAACACCCTGAAGAAATGATTCTATGCAGGAAAGCAAACAGGGCGACAGGATCTGCTGCCAAACCTTTACATCTCACAGGGGGAGAGAGGGGGACGCAAGAGGAAATGAAAAACAAATCCCAGAGCCGGGGATGTGCCGAGGGGTGGCTGCGGTGTGGTGTTATCTTTGTTGGCAGGGTGGGCTTCGCGGGGGTCACCATGGGAGAGGGGATTAAGTGCTCGCATCCAGACGAGCGGATGTGCCTCTGTAAAGCCAGCAGGAAAGAAGAAGCTGCTCTGAAAACCAGTGGGATGGCAGGTCTCACCGGGATAGCTTTATCCCTGTGGGTTGCATGGTTGGCCAAAGCATTGGTGGGACCTGGAGAAGACAGCACATTGGTGGTCTCCCTGGTTGGACTCTGCTGGTCAGGCTTCCCATGGAGGGGACAACCCTGTGCCCACCTGGTCTGGTGTAGCCAACCTAGGAAGACTGAAGGGGGTGCACATGGAGGAAGAAAGGGAAAAGGAAGAGGTGAGATGATAGCATTAAAATATAAATGAGGTAAGATGGCTATGTAGGTACTTTTAAACCTACCCAGATGGGAAGCCACAAGTAACCAGGTCCCCACACACCATTAGCACATCACTTATTAATCACCCATTAATGAAAGGGCTGCAGATAGCAGAGTCCCATCTTTTACCACCACAATATTTTTCAGCTATTCCTCCTTCCCTCTACAATTTTATTTTAAGAAATTCCTCCAAAAGCTAACACCCAAGAGCTGCACTTTCATTTCTCTTTCCCTCTCTTTCAACTGAAGCTTTAAAAGCAACAAACACAAGCAAAAGCAGCTCCACAGCAAGTTTCCATCTAGTTCTTTTTCCATGCAGGACTGGCTGTGCACTGATGAAAGCACAAAGCCCCTTTGGAAACTTGCACATAGCTTCTCTCTCCCGCTCTGCCCACAAAAGCACATTCAAACCTATAACCTTTTTTATTTCAGGCAAATTATTTGCAAACAAAGCCCAAGCCCAAGCGTTAAGTCTCTATTACTATTTGCTGAAGAGCTTCAATGGGCCAGCAAGTTGCTTGCAAAAGTATCCGGTTTTCATCAATAACCTCTGTGGCTGACTGCCTCTTGGACTGTGGGTGAGGCACCTAAAGAATAATTCTGCATTGGTGTTGAAAGAAACAGCACCTATTGCCAATGTGGTATGTTGCAAGGTATGATGAGTACCTATAATGCCCTTTTCTCCTTTCAGAGAAACAACTTGCTTTCTGGATTCAGTAACAATTTCATCAAAACCACAGTCACAAGAGATGCAGTTTTGGAAGAAGCAAGCAACTCATCACTCTGCTATTTATAAAACTTTAAAAATACATGTACAAACATAAAAAACACCCCCCCCACACACCCCGCTCATACACATACCACCTTATTTGATCAGATCTCATAAAAACCAGATGCTATCTTGGAAACTAACTTCCCTGGGAAAATAAACCACTTGTAGTAAATCCCAGTGCCGGCATGGGCAGCTGTCCTAGGACGCTGTCTGCACAAGGCTTGCCACTTTGTGGAGTCTCTGGACAAACAGGGTAGCGTCAAAGTTCTCTGCAAAGCAAGAAAAAATGGAGGGAAGCCATGAAAATCTCACAGCAACTGCTAGCACGGAGCTGGGCTCAGTGCTGGGGATTTGGGGTGATGGAGGCAACTAGCAAATAAAAAAAAAACAACCACAACCCATGGATGTCAGCAGGTTGTCAGTGTCTCGGGAGGCACCACCATAAAATCCGCACTCAGCGAAGGGCTTGCTGGTCGGCAGGAGGGCTGGCGAGAATGAAAACAATGCTTGGGGTGACAGTGGAGGCTCTGCGTGGGGAGGCTGTCAGCGCTCAGAGGTGGTGGAGAGCCTCTTGCTCCGACAGCCCGGCCTCCTGAGAACCCAAGCGGGATGGGAGCAATTGCATGTGGACTCGAACATGCATGGGGCCACTTTCCTGCAGGCACCGAGTGCTGGTGGTCTTGCAAAGTCAAGAGCCAGTTGCATCAAGCTCCCATCAGCCGGGCAAACAGCACTAGTGGGATGGAGGGTCAGCCCCGGCACTTGGATGTTCAGCGAAGCTTCCCAAGCTCACTGACGGAAATGAAAGCGCGCTGAGCGCAGAGGGATGCCTGTCCCGGATATTCGGCGCAAGGAAGAATGTGGAGTTCTTGGAGCGGGCACGGCCACCCGCAGCTGTGCAAACAACCCTGTGGAGAAGGTGACTTACCTTGGCCCCTGGCCGAGATTGCAGACCCCCCGCCTCCAGGAAGCCTTTCCCTTGCCAAAAGACGGGACAAGCAAAGCTGAGGGCTGTTTCCCAGGGGGAAGCTGCTGTCTCACACACCAGCACGTTAAATGAGCTGGCTCGGGTTAGGACCAAGCACCGATAGCCACCATCAGCCTGACCCAGCCCAGCACACAGCAGTCACTCCTCAGTTTTACTTTATTCCTTCAACCACAGCGAGTTTCTGTGCCATCAGAAAAGCCGAGGCAGCGACCACAAGAGAGAGGGCTTGCTGCACTGCTCAGGTCTCATCCCCCAGCACTGGAGCCCAGAAGGGATCCCACATCCACTTAGATGGGCAGGAGGAATGTGAGGCCCTGATCCAAGAAAGCACATGCTGATCCACCAGCACCCAAGTACTCCCAACCCCTGTCCTCTAGAAACTCACTTCAGATGGTGAGAGAGGGAGAAAGGGAGAATGATCTGCACCAGATTCGAGGGCAATCAGACACCCTGGAACAGGCTTGACGGAGGTCTCAAAGGAAAATGCTGTGCTGGAACCTGGACATGACCTTGAGTGTAGGCAGGGCCCAGCTCTGTCCCCAAAACACCATCTCTGGTGCTGTAGGCAGGAGAGGAAGAAAAAGGGCTGGCCAAAAATTCAGGAGGTGTGGGCCGTGTTCCTGGCTCCACCACAGCTTCCCACCCTGCCTCTGGATGTGCAGAGCCCAGGAAGCGTGAAGGTGCTTCCAGCTCTGCCATCCCCAACTCAAAGTATAGGGAAAATACTTAGTTTTCTCCTATTTTGCCTCCCCAGACTACCTATTGCAGGCAATAGATGGAGGCTGTAGGTCCTACAGTAAATAAAGACGGAAGTGTTTTTATCACCCAGTTCCATGTATTTTTCAGAGATGGTTGTGAGGAGGAGGAGGGGGCGACCCAGCACAACCTCTAAATCTTTGTTTCCCGAGGCTCCCTCAGCCTGTTTCCTCCCAGGCTTTGTGCTACTTTAACCAATTTTTATTTTTGGAAAAATAAACCATAACGAGTGGCAATAAATACAGGCAGTTTTAGAGGGAAGCTGCTGGGAGAGCCTCAGATCCTGCCGGTGATCTCCTGACATCACTGAAACCCCAGGGCCCACTTCTCCCCAGTGGGAGACAAGGACCATGATGGGACAAGGATGATGGTGGCATCCCTGCCAGGTGTTCCTCCTGCCCTGGCCAGGGAGCAGCTCCCTGAGCCCCAGCCAGGAAGGGGCTCTCCCCAGGCTCCTGGGCTCAGCACAACTTTTCACCACATGCAGCTATTGGATCCAGATGGGGAGAGGAGATGAAGAGCCGCCAGGCTATCATGCAGCAGCCACAGAAAAAAGGCCATGGGGTGTCGTGGCTTGACCCTGGGGATGGAGCCTGGTCCGGCGGCCACAGAAACCACCAGCTGCAGCAGGCTGGGCAGATGGGGGCTTCCCTCCCCAATATCCCTGGGAAGGGAGAGAGATGCTGTGCTGTGAAACAGACTGGGCTAAATTCAGGCTTTTCAGGGTCAGGACCAGGGATGCTGTTGTGTGACGGAGTACTAGGTTATCCAGAGCAAGTCAGCCCCTGCAGCCACCCAAAATCCTTCTGCTCCGAGGGTACTCGTATCAGATGAGTACATCTGTCATATTTTCCTATGTCTCAGCTTAAAGAGCTCTCTTATCCCTTGCCAACAGGAGCTAGCAATGTCTGAGAATCTCAGGCAATTAATGCCAATTGAAAAAGAGAATAAATATTCAAGTTAATCAGAAAAATAAAAATGAGAGAGCAAGGAGGACCCTTTAACCTGCTAGTTCCTGCCTGCCACTGGGAGGACCATCTTAAAAGGATCCCACAGCCAGGTCATCACACAAAACCCCATCTGCAATCACATGGGCTCATCTTCTCAAAGCCCTTCTACAAGCTTTCAGAATACCTTCGAATAAAAAGCATGCTAAATGGTCTGCTCAAGATGGTGGGAACCAAAAAACCCAAAAGCCAAGAACACAAACCCTTTGTTCAGCTGCAAACGTGGCCACAAGGACACAGCTGACCCACAAACCCAACACCAAGCAGCACATGAGCCGATGGTCATCCCTCACTGACCACCACAGCCTCAGCTCGTCTTTACTTCACATTTCATCCATGATGGAATCTCCTCGGTGTTTTCTCACTCTGGACTATATAAGAGAATTTTACAGAAACAGACAAATACATGACAGCCACTACCCTGAGTCCACCCTGCTCACCGCAGTTCAAAAGACACCAAGCACGCGTATTTCCAGAGCAGAGCAAGACAAGTTAAAACAGCACAGAGGAGTAAGCCAGACCACACAGAAGAGAAATGGGCAGGCAAAAAGACCAACCTAAAAAGCCATACTCTTAGGATGGGTTTCAGGAGATGACTCTGATAACTGATATTTTATTTCGAAGCCAAGGAGTGTCCGCTTTTTACCAGACTGGCTCTGGTTACCCTGATGGGGTATAGCCCTTCTGCCATATCTCCTTCATCACGCCAATTTGGAACTATAGCAGCACCCAAAGTGAACCTCTGGGAGCCTCTCAAATTTGTCCTGGGCTGCAGAGATCCCACAGTGCCATCTGTGGGGCCACTCCATCCAGCTTTAGCACTTCCAAGGAGGTGGCATACCACCTTGGCATTGGCAGAGTCACCTGAATCTGTTCTCAATGCTAAAGAAGCACAAACACCAAGCCCCCCAGCCAACTAAACCAGCCCTTTTGGTAGCAGAGCAGAGGGTTAAAGTCCCAATTACAGAATTGGAAACACAGTTACCCAAGAGAAAAATAAACCAATTACAAAAAAAGCCAAAAACACAATTCCAGATTATATTTAACACTCAAATTCCTCCTTAATTGCTCCAGTGTCTCAGCCAGTTTGCAGGGGAGGAGTGGGGACTGACAAATTAGCTCCCCCCAGGGCTGCTTCCCCCTGGGGAGCTTTCCCAATTTACATTCCCATTGTGTTCTTTAATTAGTACATTCCTACAGCTTTTCTGAGAGTCCCAACACTTCCAGGGCTGTGACAGTTCTTTATAAATAATAAGTAGGAGGGAATATTCACTGTACCCGGCTTTACTCCTCCCAGTGTCCCAGTCGGTGGCTGGCAGCATTTGCAGGGACCACACACGGTCTAGAGCAGCCCACCACCAACAGCCCCAGAGGTGGCCTTCAGTGGGGACCTCTCCTTTCTGCTTCTTCTTCCCACCTTGCAAGCCTCTTATTCAGGGTCCCGCTTCCCGGACGGGCTTCTCCCAGGCAAAGCGTTTGGACTTGATGGTATCCCCATAATGTGGGCCCTAGGAGAAGGTGGGGGGACACCTTGAGAGAAGGTCCCTGTAGGCCTTTGGCTGTCCAGTGGCTAGGAGTATGTGGCCCACAGGCATTACTGGCTCAGCCAGGCTTTGTGACTTGGGCTGTATCCAGAGCCATCCCAACCCTGGCATCAGCGAGCACACAGCGTGCCGCTCCTCTGCATCAGGACCCAGGCAATACCCTCCAGCCTACCATTTCTGGCACCCTAGGGATGCATGAACTACTTCCTTAGGGACAAAAGAAGTGGGGAAATTTATTTATCTGCCACATATCAGCCAGCCCTTGCCAGGAACAGGGACTGGGCAGAGCCCAGGACCCCTTGCCACCCATAGTAGTAGGAAAGCCTCCAACACCTTTAGTCTCGCAAAGGTTTCACCCAGAGAACCCTAAAAACCAAACGGGAAAAAGGCCCGAAGTAAAGACAGCTCAGCTCAGCTGTGCATCAGAGGCTTCAACCCAACATTTTCCCAAGTCTCATTAGGGATGATTTATGAAGGCTGACACCATCATTAACCTCTGACCACGTCCCCACTGCCTGCAGGGCATTTTGCAGCCTGCCCATGACTGTTTGGCAGCAACGTGGGGGGAAGATTCTGTTTTTTATCTCCCCAGCTAGCACAATTCAGTGCTTTGAAGAAGACCCATCAGATCATCTTACCTGCAGCAACTCGGACGCTTCAGCCACGCTTGCTCTCGGGACAAGCCGTGCACACAGCAGTGCTGCTCGCGCCCTGTGCTTGCACACACACACAGCACTGCTTGGCACAGGCAGTGGGCACTAATAACCCACCATTTGCAACCCCATCTGGTTCTGACATGTCCATCATTCAAAGACATTTGGCAAAGACCTTGGGCAACCCATTTGCAGAGTCCGGGTCAGTTCACAAGCTCATGAATTCCCAAACTATTTGCTGGTCATACCCGTAGCCAAGCTGTGAATACGTTTTTGGCAGATTTGAAAGGAGTTAGTGTCTTCTGAAAACACCTGCCTTCCGAGGCTGCAAAAGCCCATAGATTTCCACTCCCATTTTAAAACCCACATCTAGCCTTCCCAGAGGCAGGAATAAGATGAAAACTTGACTTGTCTGCAACTATAGAGGATTCCCCACCTTTTTAGCAATCTCACGGGAGACCAAGTGACATCAGAGCCCCTGAGCCAGGGCTGCAAGTCTCACCTCACCACCTCACCCTTCCCTGACCATTCAGGGCTGGAAATCGGTCCTGACCAGAGACCACCCCCAGTCTCTCTGCCTGGCCCCTCTCATCCCACTTATGGTCTACTGTCTCTGCTTTCAGCTGAGCTCCAACCCCAGAGCAATGCCCTGGGAGGACACGCAGCAGCAGCCTTGGGAGCACACTCCTGGTCCTGCAGCTCCTGCATCAGGGTAATACACCAGCTGGAGCCCCATGGTAGACCTGGAAAAAGCACACTCAGCACCTTTATTTCCAGCCAACTCATATCATGCTTTCCTCTCCCTCAACCCACCGGAGCTGCAGCACATTGCAAAGTGCAGGCCACTGGGGTTTAACGTTCCACACGTGCAAAGACGAAGTTTTTCCTCCCACCCTGCAGCCAAGGCTCTGCTCTTCTCCTCCTCAGCTGCCTCGCTCGGTGCAAAACGCCACTGAGGTTTGCTCAACCAGTGGGCAATGCTTCCCCACAGCAAAGGGTAGCCCACGAAGCTCTCTGAGGTTCGCGTCGCACACCCACTCAGAGAACGAGCAGGAGGCACAGGCGGGGGAACAGGAGACGTGGTTTGTCGGAGACAGTTCTGTGCTTTTGGCAGGACTCGAGGGCATTTGTTTTGAAGCTGTGTTTACATGCCTTTGATCAGACGTGTTTAACTTTTCTGGTGCATGACAGCAGCAAAACAAGTTTGATACAAGGATAATGAAACACATTGTGCGCCTGTACGTGTAAACGGCTATAACAAGGCTGCACACATCAGTAACTCAAACTGGGGGTGGTGGGGGGAGTGTGAAGATAGGAAGATGCATCATGATGATGCCAACAAGCTAAATGTATTTTAAAAACAAGCACTAACCCAGCAAGAGCAGCTCAATCTCAGCTGCTGGAGTTGGCCAAGTGGAGTCTGCCCTGGGACCAGTGCAGAAGAAAACTTACTCCAGCATCACAGAGAGCTTCTCCTTAGCAGCTGAACAGGGTAGGAGCATCAAAACTTGGGAGGGCTCAAGTCTTGCTCACAGTAGCACCCCAGGGAACCAGTATGGAGCAGCCCAAGCCTTTCCAACCTTTGAGGTTTATTAGCAACTCTCAGTCAGAGCCATCTTTTGAGAAATGTCGGCACAAGACCAGAGATCAAAAGGAAAGGCAGCTTCTAGAGATGTTCTTGAAATAGCTGCTCTCCGAAATGCTAGGGCACACCTGGCACAATTACCATGGATGCATTTGCATATGTTTAGACTAACTGGACCACTAAACACCCTGCTATCATTTCAAACTTTGCAAGGCAGTAGATCTCTCCCAGCACGGCAAGGAAACACAGAGCATTGCCGGCATCCTTTCAGCATGCGAGGAGAATACAGGACCCATGCGTACAGCCGTAAACCAGGAAACGTTTCCAGGTGTTGCAGCGTGAACAGCCGCATGTCAAACAGCTAACGCAGTCCCCGACATGGGGCAAAGCCTCAGCACAGATTGAGTGCTGCTCCCACGGAGTGATTTGGATGCAATAATCTTATTTTGGAGGTTAAAAGGGACATGGAGGAGTGTGAATGCTCCAGCCTTGGCTAGAGAGGAAACCCAGGCATGTTTAATTTACTAGTGCAAATGCCAGCACAGAGACTTCATAATACAGTCCCATGCTGACCGTGCTTCAAGATGAGAGATGCCACCATCTCTCCGTGCTTAGCACAGCAAATGAGTGGAGCACATTGGCACAAGAGGTTTCCTAATGGCATGCCACCTCACTACGCAACCTGTCAAGCCGACGCAGGCTTAAGCAGTGGATCTTAGTTGGCAATAGAGGGGGAAGTGAATACTCAGCTGTGATAAATATTTAACGTGCTTTTAGTTCTGAAGAACTGTAGCACTGAGGCCATCATCCTGTAAGTGAAAACCAAGGTTGATTAATGGGGGAAGGTACTTCCATTTATGGGAGGTTAGGATCAATCCCAATTCTCAGCTATTTGTTGAATCTTTAATGCTCTTTTTCGAGAGCAGAGTTCCTTGGTGAAGGGCAGCGTCCTAATAAGGCTGCTTTAACAGCATGGATGTTAAGGGGGTATAAATAAAAGCCCCCTGCGAAAAACAAACAATGAGATGAAAAAGGAAGGTTTCACGTGGTGACTGCATTTGGCTGGCTTAGCAAAAAGCAATTTTGAGGTCTTCTCTCTTCTTTGAAGGATGGGTTTACTTCTTTCAGAGCCTGTCCTGTCTCTTCAGAGCTGAGCCCAAGGTTACCCCCATAGACCTTGGGGTTACCCTCTCTGCCAGGACAGACAAAATGCTGCTTCGAGAGGAGGGAGCACCAGTCCAGCCCAGCAGCCCATGTCTGATCTTTCTACAACCTTCATTGCATGTTAGAAAGGCCTCCACCTTCTTCCACACCTCAGCTCTCTTCTCAGATCTGTTATTTCACCATCTCATGCCCTGCCTCTTCTCTCTCAGAGCAAGGTAGCCCCATATCACCTTCTGTGTCACCAGCCAAGACAAATCGCCTGCCCCTGCAGTTATTTCAGCATCAACCACACCCCCTCTTGTGCTCTCAAACACCTTGCTTCACTTCTTTCTCCAGGGCACCCAGGCTGAACAGACAGCTTGCACTTGCAAGGCATTTCCCAGGGGTGCATCAAGGAGAGAGCATCCCTCTTTGTCCCTTTTGAGTCTTCCATTGTATCACCTTCCCACATCCCCCTGGTCCCACACTCACTTCCACTAATAAATCTGCCTCACCATCCAGTAGGACCAGCCCTGCTGCCTGTAAACTAAACTCTCCCTGCACATCTCTGCTTGCTGGCCATCTCTCCCTTGCCGACAAACAGCACAGAAGCAAGACCACAGACATGAGCCTTGTAATGAAGATAAAGAGCCACGTAGTCTTGCTGCCCCTCTCCATCTGCCCGCATCTTTCCGGTTGCATTAAGCCTTATGTTGTTTCTTGTCTGAGCTTAAACATCAGCTGCTTCCCAGCCACACCGTTCCCCTTGCCGGGGACAGTGAGGCCAACGGAGGAACAAAAGGGAGGGGATGAAAAGTGAGCCAGGAAAGGTGACAGCAAGAAGCAGAGAGGGAGAGAGTGAGTTCGCAGCAGGGGAGATCAAAGGCAGTGGAGCCAAGTGCAGGTTCCCACAGAGGGGCTGGCGCATCCCTGCTGAGCCATTCCGGATCCATCAAACCATCAGCTGGAACAGAGAGGGTTGTCTGAGCTGAGAAAGGGTGCTGGCTTCTTCCCAGGGTGATGACAACTGGGACAAGAGGCAATGCCACCCTCAGGCAGGAGCCCAGAGCCTCCCTGGGCCCCAGATTTTTTCCTCCCTCCCCAGACTGCAAGGGGACCTACCTTCAAAACGCCTTCTCTCCATCCAGCCCTGCATCTGCTGTGATGTAAGCTGTGTGTAAGCTGCCTTAGAGGCAACACAAAAAATGAGACTGACCCAAAAGCAGGCAGTATGGCTGGACAACCTCCCTCCAGAGCTGCAAGTGTATAGGCTGGAAGAGCGGGACAGAGGGCTGTGCACACACACTGTACATACCTTCCTAATCCCGGGCCACTTCTCACCGACTGTGCACCAGGATCCATCATCTCCACCCCCACAAGCTCTCTCCACCGTAATTGTCTTTCCCCATCCACTGTTGTAATCAAGGATTAGGAGTAAAGATACAGGCTAAGCCTTTGCTGCAGATTAACCTGCACATTGTTCTCTGTGGCAACACAAGTGCCAGACATGTGTCCTTGCCTTGTGACAGGCCTCAAACATGCTTCCATGTTGCCATAAGACTTTCAGAGAGATTCTATGAGACATCTGAGGAAAGGCTGAGAGAACTGGGTTTTTTCAGCCTTGAAAAAAGAAGGTTTAGGGGAGACCTTATCACCATGTTCCAGTATTTAAAGAGTGGCTACAAAGATGGACTCCTTTTTACAGGAGTCACATGGAAAAGTCAAGGGTTAACGGGTACAAGTTACTCCTGGGGAGATTCTAATTGGACACAAGAGGAAAATTTTTCACAACGAGGACAACCAGCCCTTGGAATAATCTTATCAGGGAAGTGGTCGATTCCCCAACATCAGACACTGCTAAGCTTCAGCTAGACAGGGTACTGGGCCATGCTTTTGCCAAGAAAGGTTGGACCAGGTGACCACTGAGGTCCCTTCCAACTTGGTGTTCTATGATTCTATGACCTGTTCCTCTACTCAACCTTAGCAAGCTGTACCAGGCCCTCCTTGAGCTCCCAGAAAAAAAGCAAGGAAGTGGAAGTATTCTGCTGCATCCCTACAAGCTGGAAGAGACAGAAGCTGCTATGCAACCTGCTGGCACTAGAGGAAAGATCAACACCAGAGAACCAGCCACATCCCGAGGGGGACAGCATTACACCCAGTGCCTCTATAGAACTTTGCATACGCGCTGTCAAGCAGCAACAGGCAGCTTCACCGCATGGCAATGCCAAGCGGAGGAAGGATCCTCCCAGCCCAGGGAAGGCACAACCAAGCCCTAGTCTGCAGCCAAACTGCCCAGGTGCTCTGGCTTCTCGCCCCAGACCAGGACGCCCTTTGGCAGAGCCACGTGCTTAGGAAGACGACGGCTGTGCAAGCATTAGAGACAGGGCTGCTTTTGTTTACAGGCCGCTGGCAATGGCACTGTGCACCCCACATCCTCCCTCAGCCAGGAGTGAGCTCCAAGAAAGGAAATTACACGAGCCAGAAGGTTTGATGGAATGAGCCCATTGGGCGGCTTGAAGATAGCTATTAATGGAGAGCTTTCTCTAATTGCTTTTGTATAATCTGGGGCTGCTAGGCGGAACTGGGTAATAAATGAAATCCAATTACATTTTCTCTCAGTATTTATTTTATTAAGTAGAATTCATCAGCTGATGAAGGGCCCCTTGAGGTAATGGCTCATGACCTAGTGGAAGGCACTTTTTTTATTATTTTCCCCACTTGGGGAAGCAGATCGTTCAGTTCCCCAACGAATGCAGATCGCTCCCCCTGCTATTGTGGCAAGAGTGACAGGTCCCAGGGCAGGGGGAATCCCGCAGGGCGCCCACTACCCACACTGTCCTTCCAAGTGAGATTCCTCCTCCGACTGCTGGAGTCCTAATGAGCACAACTGCTGATCGAACCTCAGCTTCAGAGTGCCAGCCAAAATGGAGATGGAGCTATGGTGCACAGCTTGCATGGTGTGCTCCTGAGGGGTACAGCAGGGATTAGTCCCACTGGGGATGCAGCAAGACTCAGTCACAGCCCATGTCTGCTCCCCTGGAGATGGTAGATTTTGGTGCCAGTGCTGTTTCCTTAGGTGAGCCTCCCATGGTTGGCTCAGACTTTGGGCTCAGTACGGGACTATAGCTGTGAGCACCAGCAACATGAATCCATCACACCCAGCCCTGCACTCATGCACATCTGTAAGGACCAGGCTCCTACCGCTCTGCAACATGGCACCTCAACCACCACTTGGTTTGAGACCCAGTTGCTGGTGGTACAGACCCCGTAGTGTCCATGAATGCTGCCTAGTGAGGCCATCAAAAGCAATGGTGTCGCAGGGAGGTGCCCAGCCAAGCCTCAGGCCATCACTCACACAGTGGTGCCAGCAGGCAAGGCATGCCAGGGATGTCTGGTGCTGGCACAGCTGCAGGACAGTCCAGCTGCCAGGCAGGGTTTGCTGGAAGCTGTGGCACCACAGATCCCAGGCCCTGGCACTAAGTGGCTTCTCTGGGTGCAGGAGGCAAAACCAGCATGGGTCAAGAGGGATTGCTCTAAGTGTGTCCATCTGAGCTCCAGCTGGCATCCCTGTGGAGCAGTGGTGGCCACCATGGCACAAGTCCCTTCCTCCTCCTCCCTCCACATCAAAAAAGGAGCAATGGGGCTGGGGGTTGCCAGACAATCATTCAGTCTGGTACAGCATTGCTGCCCATTTGCTGGTGCCACAGTGAGGGCTCCTCCAGCATAAGCAGGCAGGATACTCTGGGGATCTTGCAATTGTCTGCTGGGCTTTTCACCATCCCTCTTCCCATCTAGATACTGACATTGGCCCCTCGCTCCCAAGCCCACCGCTGACAGCCGTGGTTCACCCACCTTTCACTGCCATCTTCTCATACAAGCAATTTATCACCCGCCAGTGAGCTCTCGTTACAGACGACAGACTCCAGTGTCCATTAATTAATGGGAAATACTTAGAGAGGCATACACACATGCACAAATCTGTCTGAGCAGCTTCCTATGGCACCTACCGTGGGCGTATCCATGTACTGCAACAGCGAGCACAGGCTCCGGGAGCAGCAGCAGAGGTAGCCAGCAGCAGCCAGGCTCAAAACAAAGAAGAATCAACGCTACAGAGAGAAAAATACCAGCCATGGAGGTGACAGAGTAGCGTGGTTTTATTCCTGAATTAATAAGAAACTACTCAGTTTAAGGGATCAAAAAAACTGATGATGATTCAAGAATAGTGGGCTGAGCAAGCCATGCCACAGCTGCTGAGGCTCTGGGGTGAAGGCTACTCCAGAGAATACCTCCAAAGGGCTTGCATGCTCTTTGCTGCAGACACAAGATAATGCTTTGCCTAACTTTGCACGGGGGATGAGGTGTTGTTGGCTGCTGTCCCCACCAAGCCTCCCATGGGTCTGCTGAGGCAGGATAAGCTCAGTCGCCCTGCACAGAAGCAAACCCAGGGGTGTGGGAGCTGCCTGTCCACAGCCTTACACATCCTAGCCTCTGGCTTAGCAGCACCGAACAAATGCTTGCCAGCGCCTGAGCCTTCACACCGCTGGGTGAACTAAAAATAAATGAAGTACGGGTTCGCAGCGAGCCAGCGCCAGATTTAAGAAGTGCCACGTTTCGCTGCTTCGCTGCGGAAGCCAGGCACAGAGGGTGAGGAAAAAGGGTTTCAGAGGGATCTTCTGAAATTCGGCTGGCTTTTTGATTTGGGAAGAAAATCTAAAACCAGTTTGAAAGGAGATCTAAACATCATGTCAAAACCTAGCCCTTGATCTTTTTCACAAGTGGGCTTTCACTTTCTTCTGCTGAGGCTCTTTGCCAAGCACAACACAGAAACACAAGCTATTCCCATTGATCCAAAACAATTTTTTACCAAATAAGCCATTCATCTGAAATCTTTTTGCCCAGCTCTGCTATAGGAGAAGTTATCTCCTCACAGCAGCCCCAAATTTATGCTGAAATGAGCATTTGTGACTAGCAGACAGACTAGATTCATAGTGAAATGCATCATCAATAAATCAGTCAATCACTTATCCTGCCCTCAGTGCAGGGCTAGAGTCTTGAGTAACTACTCAGCACTTTGTCAACCTTTACTCCAGCAAAGTCTGGGTAAGAGACCTCAGGATTTAGCCTATTGATTGCTTACTATTGTTTGTGATGCCCTACATGCGTTAGACATGCTCCCTTCAAGCAAGATTAAATACCTGGCTTATGGCATTGGGATTCAAGGGAAATTATCTTTTACAAGCATGGGAACAGACAAGTCAAATTGCGTTGTGCAATCGTCCATCGTGGTGCAAAGGTGACCTGAACCCCCTCCATCTTGCTGCCAGGCAGGGTGGCACATGGCGGTGCTGGCTCTCTCTAGGGCTGGCGTAGTGAGTCCCATGGCTGTAGCACATTTCTGCTGGTTAAATACAATTCTGGCTGTGGCTCCAGAGCCTCTGCGGCTCTCAGCTCCTCCAGCAGCATTTTGTTGCAACAACAATAGAATGACAGCTCCCCAGCAGCTTTGAGTAGCATCTCCAGCTCAAAGGCAGCCTTAATACCTCTGCCGATCTCAAGCCTTTCAGTTTTCACATTCGTTTGAAGTTAAGCTGATCTAACTTGGGTGAGTGGGCACAGACGGAGCCACTCAACCAAAGCCAAAACACCTCGCAGCAGGGCTGCCGCAGACGCTCGGCAGCAAAGCAGATGCCCCACTGCCCCAGGGCCCGTGCTTGTGCCCATGCACCAATGTGTATATTGAATGTATTAATATAGATTGGCATAATTGGCCATCCTGTCCCACCAAAGAGCAAGCCTGGGACATTTCCCTCCCCCGCAACCATAAAGCAAGGAAATACAGTAATCATTTGCAAGGCAGAACACTTCCTAATAACCTTCTGAATGCTGCCCACCCCCTCCGCCCCAGCAGCTCCCTCCCTCTACCAGGGAGGCAGAAAAATTGACACCACTAGCCTTCAGCCTCCAGATCCAAGCCTGATGTCCAAGCGAAGCCAGGAGATAATCCAACTGTCCCTAGAGCACATAAGCAGAGCACTGAAAACCAAGCCAAGAAAACAAGACTGGACTCCTGCAAATAACTTTCTTACAGGAGTCACTGATGGTGCTCCCAGGATTTGCCCAGAGTGGTGCCCTGGTTGGGATGACAAGATGATCTCAGCCAGCCCAGGGCAAAAGTCTGCTGCTTCCCACCTCTGGGGAGCTGGATCTGTCTGTTCTGTATGGTACAGGTTGCTTCAGGGTTTTACTGATTGCTGGTGCAGAGGTAAGCACAGGGACACTGTCACCTCCCCAAGCACCCCTACCATGGGCTGAATTTTGCTAGGGATGAAAGGTGCTCAGAAGGAAGATAAAGTCTCACTTTCTAAGGATGCTTCTTCCTGCTGACACCACCCAGCATACAAGGGAAGAACCTTCAGCAGCTGAAAACCTGCAATTCCCCCAGCAAAAAGCAGCCTTGCAGAAGCACCTAACAACTTTGTGAGGGGAGAAAAAAAAAAAATCAACCATTAAAAAATCAAGGATTTACAGCATCCAAACTCAGACCACCTGCCACTCTCTTGACCTTGCGGCATGCCCATGCACAGGAGATGGCACACCTGATTCCCAGGCTTCACCCACACTGATTTCTGATGCTCATCCCACCTCCTGCATCACCTTCTTCTATTTCTGCCTCATGCCCGACCTCCCCCTCTCCTCTGGGTACTTTTCCTGCTGCTGTTTGTTCCTGTCCTTTACAGCTCTGCCTGCTGTCACTTGCGTAACCTTGCCTGTTTGGTAATTTGTGGCAATAAAGTGTCACTGTGGGGAAAAAATACAGCGTCGCAGCAGCATATAAATCTTTGATCCATAAATCGTGCTGGCCCCCACGTGCATGCCCCTCCTTTTCGAAGTAAAGTGCAACAATTTAGGGCAAGAGGAAGAAAAAAGAGCTGGTAATATGTGATCTTACTGAAGTGTAGCACTGAGCCGTCCTCGTTAGGAGCTGTAACGAATGCTAAGGGGCTGGTGTGTGCTGTAAATTGCCCTGGAGACATGGGGCCTCAGTGGAGGCTTCTTCAAGCTATCCAGAGCTTAAAAAGAGTCATCTTGGGGGGAAAAATAATACCATAGACATTGCTAAGGGGTGCCATCAGCGCTGCAGTCTCCCTCCTCTATGAACAGCCCCGCTGGTGCTGAGCACACATGACCCTAGGAGCACCATGACCATGGAAGGGATCCAGGTGTGTGCAACTGAGCCCCTCACTCCTCTTCCCACCCAAATGTGGGATTCTGCCCCTCTCTATCGCAGCCGAAGACCTCCTCCAGCAGACCCCCCACCAGCACCCACTCCCCTGGGGCATTAAGGGGGACCACAAGGAGGTAGGTTTGTAGCTTTCCCCCTCCATCTGATGCAGCAGATCGCCACTTTATGCAGACATATGCCCACCTCTGGGCCAACAGTGGTTCCTCATGGCTTAGTGGGGCAGCTTCCACCCCAGGCAAATGCACCCCACATTTGTGCTCTACTGCACATGGGGCATCCACCACCATGGTCCTCCAGGAGCTGCAAGATCTGCAGCAGCCATGACACCATCTGAAATGGCTTCAGAGGAAGTACAGTCCCTCCTGGTGATGGTTATGTCTTTTAATTGGAAAAACACTGCATATCTCCATCACAGCCCTCATTTACTGAATGATCACCTCAGTCACACAGCAGCTCAATATCACTGGCCAGCTGTAAAAAGTCACCTCCAGCACTACTGCCACCTCTCTCCTGAGCCACCGCTCCTGTGCCAGACCCAGTAGATAGTCCCTCTCCCACATCCACAGTCTCCAGTGCACTGGGGTCTCATCTACCACCCATCACACAGAACAGCAGGAAGCCCTGCATTAAAGCCTTCTCCTGACACTGACATCTTTCTTGACATCTATGGCCCACCTGAGCAGCTAAGTAACACTCCTGTGAATATAAACAAGTGGGGGGAAAGTGCATTCACTAGACAGATAGCATAGGGAAGTGTCATCACCCGTTGAAAGCCCATATGTGGTTTTGTAACAAAGGTATTTGCTTCCTGTCTTGCCTGCTCATCAGACGAATATATGAGTGAAGCTAAGCAGCACCCTGGAGACAGACTAAAACCAAGCAGAGAGCAAGGGATGCTCGGAGCACTCTGCAGGAGCCGTGCAGACGAACACATTATGAACACCTTGGGGAGGAGAAATCTCCTCTCTCCCAGGCTTGGGAATGGCACACAGCCAGAGCTATCATGCAACTATCCTGCACCAAATCAAGAGGGCATATAAAAAAAACCACAAAAATTCAGGTCTTGGTGCCCAAACCTGCCCACAGACAACTCCTTCCCTTCTGCAGCCACAATCCACTGAAGCCTGAAAAAAAAAAAGCATTTATTGTGAAATCCCCAGCTCATTGCCAGGGTGTGGTGAAGGCTTGGGCACAAGGATATCCACCCCATGGCAGCATGGGTTCTGTCAGAGAGTGAGCCCTGCAGCAGCCCCTGTCCTGGCACAAAGGTGCCAACAGCACGCTGGGCTGTGGGAGCAGCGGGCACGACCAGCAGGTCACACCACACTTGGACCACATCAAGACACTGCTCCTAATTTTGGGAGCCCCAAGATAAGACACCTATTGATTAACTGGAGAAAAGTCAGCAGGGGCCACTGAGATAGCTGGGGGACTTGTTAAGAAGACTGAGCCAGAGTCTTCGCAGCAACACATTGGATCACAGAATCACAGAATGCATTGGGTTGGAAGGGACCTTCCAAGGTCATCTAGTCCAACCCCCCAAATATAGCAAGAAGATGAGTGATGTGGGCAGCAGCTGAAACAGAAGGTTCCCACTGGATGCAAGGAGAAACTTTTCCCTCCTCATGAGCCCACCAGCACTGGAACAGTGGCCCAAGCAGCCTATTCTCTTTCCATATGCAGGGGATTTCAGGAGCAGGCTGGACAAAGGCCCAAGCAGCCATGTCCAGTCTCAGTCTCCTGCTCAGTGCGGAGTCTCTGCTGGACTTGCAACCTCCAAGGTCTCTTCCCAACCAGATGGTTTTGGAAGCCTGTTGTGAAAAACTGTGGCTGCAATGTCACATCAGGCCACTGCTTCCTGGGGTCATAACTGAGGGAAATCTGGCACAGTGCCTTTAACAACTACATGCAAAGCTAGGTATAATGAAGCCTTTGGCCTTCTCCCATTCCCAGTTTCATAACCAGTCTGACAGAGCAATGTACAGAAGAAAATGAAGAGCAACTCTACCATATGAGTACAGGCACCCCTTCATGCCAGGAACTGAACCTGGAGTTGTAGCCCATTTCACCTCACCCTTTCCACCAGCCCCTCAAAAACCATACACTCACTGAAGATGTATGTGTACAAACACTGCAAGACCTGTGCTAACTTGGCCTGAGGAACCACTCCAAAAACAGAGTTTGCATGGCTGGTACTGATTCAAATGTCCTTGATAGTATTTGATGAAGGAGGAAAACTCATGGGGACTGAACATGGCAGTAGCCACACCCTGCTGCTTGGGAGGTTTAGGGTGAACAGTAGGAAAAAACTCTTCTCTGGGAGGGTGGCACAGCTGAGTCCCAGGTATCCCAGGATATAGGGGATGTCCATGCTTAGGCTGTGACCATTCAACTAAACAGTCAGACTGATCCAACGTAGCGGTGCTGGCAGTTCTGCTCTGAGGACCTCTGAGGCCCCTGAGGGTCTATGAAGATGAAAGAAGAAGATGAGAGATCACTGGTCACACCTTGTCTTGGTCACTGACTCCACAAGCACCTACAAGACCTCTCAGTCACTTCATTCTTCCCATTAAAAAGCATGTCCCTATTTGGAGGAAGGGCAAAGCCCGCGTAGAAGTAGCACCACTGTGGGCTGTACCTGTAGGGGACACACCTAAGCCAGAAGGCAGAACAGATTCCTTCAGACTCAAACACTCCTAAACACTCAAAAACTGCATAACCAAGTGACAGCAGCAGAGCTTTGGCAAGACATCTGTCCATCTATAAATAGAGCTCAACCGCGTGTCCTTATCGCAGGTCTTTGATGCGTTTGGGGAGAGTATTTTTCCCCCTTCGCTGCTGAGTCCCATGCAGCACAGATAATGGGCTTGAATCGATCCAGCTCAAGTATTACTAAACTTCCTACCACCGTGGCAGCACGCCAACCTCAAATAGGACAAGAGAACATGTGTCTGTTCAGAGCCAACCACAAGGAGCAGGCAGAAAATTGCTTTAGACTTTAAAAAAAGGAGGTGCTTTTTGCATCAATCTACAATGTATTTTAGAGGTTTAAGAAAGTCAATAGAAACAAGATATATCATTGCTGCACAAGAACCTGAGAAGTTGTATTCCTATTTATGCTGCACACCAACTGCAGGCTCATTGTCCTGCTGCTCCCTGCCATGGTCCCATATCACTACTTCTCCAGCAGCAAAGTCAAGGCAAGGGGCTCCCTTCACTGCTGCAGTTCAACACTCTCTTGGTTTTGCAGGACAACTTACCCCTGGGGCCGGTTGGGGTCTGAGATACCCTAAAAGTGTCACCACTGCACCTTGTGCCTTGCTTGCAGCAAGAGGACGCAGGGACTGCTGGCAGTGGCCAAGCTGACCTCCCACAACCTGGTGCTTGTCTCCATCCACATGGGCTCAGCATCTAAGTTCACTCAAGTCTCTTGGGGTGCTCCAGGCACTGCTGGGACAATCCGTTGGGATTCATTGCTCAGCTTGGTGTTGCTGCAGATCTGCACAGGGCAGCAGCCTGCCATCTGCAATGTCATCCCCAGAGATGTGACAAGCCCATAGACATGCCTGCCACGTAACCATCATACCTCTTACACCATCATGGCATGACTTAGGGAGACCTTGCACGGATCTCTTTGCAAGCCCGCTGCCCCCTCCAACCCTCCTGGCTCCACCACAGAGCACTACAAAGCACATGCAGAATTTTTCTCCCCTTTTTTATTACTATTAAATGAGCCAGATGACATGCCTTATCAAATGAGACCTAAATCATGCCTGCCTCTCCCTAGATCCTGTGTAATTCGTCAGCCATTAAACATGCAATTAGGCTGCATTTACAAATCCGTAAGAGGCTGTCACTGGCCATCCATTGCTCATGGGCAGGACTCCTCACCTCCCTCCAGGGGAGCCTGTCCCAATGAGCCACCAGGAAGCAGATCCCACTGGACCCGGCCACATCCATTTCACAGCCTCCATGAGGCACAAAAAGCATCTCCTAGCTCCCACCCTCTGCCTCAGACGGGAAAGGATAACATCTGTGTCTGGACTAGAAAGACCTGGCTGCACAGCCGCGGTGAACAGGCAAGGCCCCTGAACTGCAGGAGGCAGCAGAAAGGGTTGTCAAGCCCTGGAACAGGGGCTTGGGCCAGGGAAGTGATAGAGTCCCCATCCCTGGAGGTATTTAAAAGACGTGAAGATGTGGTGCTGAGGGACATGGTTTAGTGGTGACCCAGCAGTGCTTGGGTTAACATTGGACTTGATGATCTAAAGTGGTCTTTTCTAAATAGAATGATTCTAAGCCTGGCTCCAGCCATCCTTCTGCCCCAGAGCTCAGCCTGAGCATGGGCAAAAAGGTCAGGCTGCAACATGGGAAGCAAAATACAGCTTTCTACCCTCCCTACAGGGCTAAAACATGTGCAAACGCCTGCCACACCTCCCACCCAAACCCCATCAATGCTCCTTTTGGGAGCAAACTCAGGTGAAGAAGTCCATGGCTGTGAAGAAGGGCAGCTGAGGCATCCAGGCTGGCAGGAGTACCAGCCTGCTGCTGCTTCTCCAATCCCCTTGCCATCTTCCTGTCAGGTTCAAGCTGCTCCAACAGCACATCAGCGGGGCTGGGCTTTTATTCCTCCGCTGCCGTGTATGAGCGGGTGCCAGGGGACGTATCATTCAGCAAAGCCGAGGAAGAAACAAGCAGCGTTAACCATTAGCACGTGTGTACGGAGACCCCTCGTAAACTCTTTTTTCCCTTGCTCCCATGTGCTTTGCTCTGGGCCACTAAATCCAATTCAGCAGCGCTCAGAGCTTGTACCAAAGCTGTGACACATTTGTCAGATCCCTGACTAGACCCATGGCTAATTTTACAATGCTAATTTATCTCGCCATATTTTATCACTTTCATTTCATCCCCCCCGGATCCCATTACTGCCAGTGTACCTTGTAGCCGGCA
Organism: Eurystomus gularis; assembly: GCA_013400335.1. Lineage (NCBI taxonomy): Eukaryota > Metazoa > Chordata > Aves > Coraciiformes > Coraciidae > Eurystomus > Eurystomus gularis. Next base: position 100,789 of record VZZY01016901.1, read on the forward strand.
TGTAACAGTAATTGGTATTATTAGCGACATACCCTCCTCGAGCTGCTCTATTTGCAGAGCTGCGAGGAGTCCCATGGGTGATCCGGTCCACGCTGAGGATGGGAAGGAAAGGGGTCCTTTTCCCACACCACACCATGGATGCCACCACTGGGCAATGTCAAGTGCAGGGCATTGTTTCTGCAGAGCATCTCTGCACACCCAGACCACAGCCTGCTCCCCACTGTGGCTCCATCAGGTGCTGCTCACCTCCTCGGTCCCTTAACCTTGAGCTTTTAACTCCAGAGCCAGTGTTCAGCCTTGCACACAGGAAGCTCTTCTGTCCTTGCCTGTGGGTAAGAGGATGAAGGACTCTGCAGATCTATCGTGAAAGGGGCTGCAAAACACCCCTGGGAAGCATGATGTGGGAGGAGAAGGCCGGGGAGCTGCAGAGGGAAATCTCATGAGACTTCACATTGTTTTGACCAGCAGTCTCTCCCCTTTGGTGTAAGCTATTGCTTTTCCAAGATCAAGATAATTAAAGCCATGCAGTTTTATCTAAGTGGGAGGCTGCGCTAGTCAAATGGTGACAATTCCCACTTCAGATGTCCTTGCCTGGCATTTAGAGACTTGTTAAATTTTAATTCATCATTTTCATTTCTCAAGCACAGCACTAGTAAGCACCAGCTTCCCCAGCACAGCTCTGCAGGGCCTGTGTCCCCAGATGGGGCAGCTCTATCCACAGGCCCCTTCCCTGCTCCACCAGGATCCCCATGGCTTGGAGAAGATGACCCCAAATCTCTCCTCAAGCAACACTGTGGTATCAGAGCCCCATACAAAGTATATTTGCAACAGTTCTCAGAGGTGGAGCAACCCTCTGACCATGGCTGGTGATGGTGGTGATCTCCTAAGGGGATTCAGCCCTTTTCAGCAGAGCATATCCCAGGGAAGTTAATCACATCTGTAATGCTGCAGCCCCCAGTGCAGAAAAACAGAAAAAACATCCAGCAAGCCTGAGAACTTGAAGTTGTGCTTTTCTGTGAGAGCTAGCACCTCATCTCTCACCACAAAACAGAGCTGGGTGACACTTACCTACTTCAAAGTAGTTCAGCCACCAGGGGACCTCTGCTACCTCAGTTAGACCATGCATCCCTGAGCTGCTCTAAGGGCTTTCAAGTTGAGGGGAGGTCTCTATGGAGAAGCCTCCCATGTGCGTTTTCCAAGCTGTTCACCCAAACCTGCCCCTCAACAACCTAAATAACCACTGTCAGCACGTGCCCTCTTTGCACGGCATCCATAGGTCTGCTCACGCATCAGAGGCAGGAGCAGCCTTTAGCCACACATTAAAAATGCCATCCTAGTCAAAAGGCACATGTCCTGCAGTCCCACCACAGCCAGGTAGCCCAGAGCGCACCAACCAAGGACAAATCAGGTGAGCAAGCATTTTAACCCACCTCTTACCTCTTCACCAGTCCAGAGTCCTTGGGACGTCCCCAATTTCTCATCAACGTCCGGAGGATTCTTCTGGCTGCTTGATCAACCCTCGCTGCTCAGATCTGGGATTTTCTTCAACAGAACAGAAGAGACAACCTGTCAGGTTACCAGGTGGAGCTCTACCATCACTATGGCTTTAGAAAACAACAAAGGAAGGGGGGGCATCTGTTTTCCAGCCCTAACAGCTGGGGGTAACCAGCGTAAACATGAAGCGAGCTCATCTGAAGAGCCCTCCCACATGAGCATCACAGTCCAACCCCAAAGCACGCATTTGCTTAATTATTCTGATTTAGAGACATGAAAGGGGAGAGGGGAAAAAAAAATACTGAAGCTTGGGGCATCTCTGATCTTCTTTAAAGACAGACAGCAACGCTCCCCAGCCAAAGCAGCATAGCCACACTAAAATGTCAGCCCAGAACCAAGGCATTTGCCCATGAGGTCTTGTGCTGCCTGAGCCCTAACCCTGCAAAGTCTCACACACGTGTTACACCGTGCAGGGAGAGGCCAATCCGACTGAACCCGGGAGTGTGAAGAAGAAAGCATGCATGTATGGCTTTGCCGCACGGACACCGAGGACTGGAAATGGGTGAGAGACTTCCTGTGCTACGTCTGACATGCTGCCTAATGAGATGGAGTCTGAGGCATCACTGCAACCAGCAGTGCCTTCAATTATAGCAGCAAATACGCGTTTTGTGTTAGACAAACAAATTATCGGTTGAGATCCATGCTTATTATCTAGTTCTTGTGGCTGAGCGTGTGCTGTTCCCCTTCTCCTTTTTAAGTGCTTTGAGGAGAAAAAAAAAAAAGTCTTATGGTTCTGCATTATTAAAAACAAAAAATAGGAGCCAAACTCCAGTGGCAAGAGGAAAAGTTCGGGAGTTGCTCCTGCAGATACAATTTCCCAAGGGTGACAGAAACTCCAAGCCTGAAACACCACATGCTTTAATTAGCACCCAACCCCAAGCTGATGATCTTCACCAGAGCCCTCCCTGGGACCTCATCCAAAGCCCAGGTGAGTCACCAGGAGGATGCCACAGAAACCCAGACTACAACCCTCATCCACCCCCTACATGCCTACAAAACCTAAATAAATAAATAAACCCCCCAAACTCTGCTGGGCACTTGACGGAGAAACCCTCATTTGCAAAGCGCTGGGAAATAATTACAAAGTTTTCCCAAAGCTTAAAAGGAGGGAAGCGGACCGTTTGTCATGCCAGCCGCCATGGTGTGCCGCAATTTATCATGCTTGTCAGGTGTCAGCCACAGAGAAATTTAACTCCAGCTGCCCCGAGCCCAGCACCCGCCATGCCCCATCACTCAAATGCTGCTCTGCCAGGCACCCCAGAGCTGACAAGCGACTGGCAAGGAGGGGAGAGGCCTCCCCCTCACCAAGCTTCCCCTTGCTCTGCAATGCAAATGCAACTTTTTACTTTTATTTATTTTACTTCTTTTTTTTACCCACAGATGAAGCGGAACAAAGGACACTAGGCTATAGCAAGAGGCAAGGCTACCTACCAGGGACTCACTTGGGCTGTCATTCCAGCATGGCAGGGCTATGACAAGAGAGATAGGTTCAGCACTGAGCACCCTTGGGGAGGTTTTTGCAGCATCCTCTGCTCAAACTGTACCTCCCCGCACATGCCACACATTATACACTCATACAGCTGCGTTTTTCAGAGGCTCACAACTTGGTGCAGGGAAGGTGGGTTTTCATGGCATCAGCAACAAGCAGAACCCTGGCACTTGGCTGAAAACTTTACCCGTAACTATCAGACCCAGTCTTGCAGTGCAAAGATACTAGAGTTTCTTCGCCACAACAACTGTAAGAATTTTTCTTGCTTTGTTTTTTTTGGTTTTGTTTTTATTTCTTAAGCCGTGGATAAACTCATGCCTTTGTCTCCCCCAAACTGAGTTCTGAGAGCAGCTTAAAACCCTCTTTGCTGAAATTTTCCAAAAAAATTCAGCCGGAGGCAGAGACATGTGAAGTTTCAGTCCAAATGGTTAAAGGCTGGCGTAGTTTCAAGCAACTGAAGACAGGGGCTTATAATCAGAAGTGTCAGGCAACCTTAATTATATTATTTCCTGAAGGAAATAGTTTTCCCTGCCGAAGTCCAGAAGTTATTAAAAAAAGTTGACCTCACTGGAACCAATCAAGATGGAGACAAGAAGCCTGTGATGGATTTTTAAGGAGGCAGGCGAGTTTATGCATCTGTATTTTGGGGGTCAAGGATTTTTAGGACAGGTGTCCATCGACAACCTGGCCCTGCGACAGCCCTGTGGCCAGGAGCTAGGACGTGGAGCCTCCTGGTAGGGAGACACAGGAGAGCCCCATGCACCCAAGGAGGGTGCTTGCCTGCACCCGGATTGATGGCTTTGCCAATGTGAGTGAAGAAAAACAGCTGGCTGCTTTGTAGCTGTCAGGAGCACACTGGGGTTTTGTCCATCTCTTCCCCTGCACCCATAAATAAAAGTGACAGCAACTTTATTTAGGATTTCTTCCAGTTAAGAGGCGATGGAAGAGAAGTGAAAAATGAAATTGTAGCTCAGCAAAGGCGGAGAAGGAGGATCCTGGAGGCACAGCAGCCCAGGCTGTGCCATGGCCACAGCAGCCTGGGCTGGTGGCACCCCTTGTGCTCCTGAAACCTGCACCTCCTCATCTCCATCAGTGCATGCTTCTCCTCTGCCCTTCCAGGTAAGGAAACCCCATTTCAGTTGCCCCTGTCTCCTGCCACCCATCAACCAGCCAGTGCTGGCTGAGAGGCTCAAGCGTCTGAAGGGAGCCAGAGCTGGAATAACTGTGTCTCCTTTCCTCCTGAAAGAGTTAAAAAAAACCCAGAAGAATTCAGAGGAGAAAGTCACTTTTTGCCCCAAAATACAATCTTGTACTGATAGCAGTAACAGCAGCTCCAAAATGCAGCTCAACCCTGCACAGCTTGCCAGCATGGCCAAGCAGTGAGTGCAGCAACTCCACCAGTATCCCATACCACAAGAGGTCCTGGCTGTTTTGGCTGTAATCTCCAAGGAGTCTTTTGCAACTTAGGAAAGACCTCCTTTCTACAAAAAGCATGGACAGAAACTCAGAAAAGCAAGAGAGAAGGTGATGGCTGCTCTGTGAGAGGGCTGAGCATCCAGCAGAGCTGGCCCCAGGCAATGCCCCAGCACAGAGAAGCACAGCCACGGTTTCAGCACCTCTGGTCTGGTCTCCTCCGGCTCCCTGCAGCATCTCCTGGCAGCAAGAACCTCGTGTATCACAATGGTATTGCAACGCACGGATAGATAACACAAGGTTTGCTTCAACCTTCACCCTGCTTGCACCACTGCTGAGCCAGAGCAATGCCACACGTTAGAATCCTGGCCCCAACAAGGGCTGCAGGGCTTGCACTGTGGGCACCATGTGGTCGGTTCCCAGATGCTTAGGAGCTTGACTGGAACCAGACTGGAGTTATGCCATGCACCTTCACCTGCACACAAACACACTCAGGGCAGGGGTGCAAGAAGAGATCCACCATCCCTGGGGACAGGCGCCCACCTCATCCAGAAAGGTTCAGGGTGGAAGTTGTGTGCAGCTCCCTGGAGGCAGAGAGGCTGTGAGTGACCTCATGGGTTTCTTCCACCACTGCCCTCTCCGCTGCTGTGAGTCAGAGATTAACGACAGGCCATTTGTCAGCACCAGTGGCATCATCGCCAATCTCATTTCTGAGCAGACATCTGACCTTGCTTGCATTCCCGAGACCCGTGTTACCGCACAACTCAGACAGCCTCCTGACAGCTCCCAGGGGACACAACACAAAGCAGGAGACCGGGCTGTGACACAGCCTTACCCTGACTCAGGATGCACAAGACAAACCTTTCAGCTGTGGGATGAGTGGTGAGTGTTCACAGGCTTGTCCCACTGCCCTGCCTTTCTCCCATCTGGTACTCTACCAGAGTACTCTTGCTGAGCACTGGATTAGGTTATGGAGAAGGGAGATCTGTCCCCAAGGAGGAGGGCTCAGGCAAAGCTAGCGTTGCCTGAATCTCAGGAGGGGAAAGAAAAAAAGAAAAAGGATCTTCTTCCCCCATGCCTGCTGCATCCTTTGTCTCAGCCCCATGCTACCCAGACAGCGAGGGGGTTCAGTATGCACCCCTAGCTGTGGTACCCAGACCTTCTCCACAACCAACCATGACCCAGGCTGAATTTTAAGGTAGATGTCATGAAATGAGGATACCAGACAAAACCTAGACAGAGGTTCATCCCACACCCTGCATTTCTGAGCAGAGCTGGCATCTGCGTCCTGCAGATCAGATGACCTGTGCCACAGGGCCCAGCACCCCTCTGCCCCAAACCAGACCATGTTGCTACCATTCAAATCTACTATGCAACTGCCACTTAGACATAAAGCTCTGGCCCTCACACCTCAGAAGGGAGTACTGAGACCGCAAGAGGTACAGAGAAAGGGAAACAAAAGAGTTTCTACATCAGAACACAGCAAGGACACCAAGACTTTTCAGCCTGAGAGGAGGGAGAGTGAAGGAGGATGAGGCAGGACTCAGCCACAGGACCTCAGGCTAGACACACTGTGTTGGCCAAACCATGATGTTTGCACAGCTCCTTGCTAAATGGCAGGAAACAAATGATTTCAAGAGGAGCAGGGAACATTCAAGGAGAACAGGTCCTCTGACAAATCCTGGTCATGCTGCAAGCTTTGCCTCAATACAACCCTCTGCCTTAGACAGCCAGATGCTGGGAGGACTGCATCCCCACTGGGAGAGACGAGACAACCACCAGAACAGCTCTTCCTCCACACCGAGTCAAGCCAGTCCTGGCTCTCATACTTCTCATAAGAGGAACGAATTAAATGATGTGGGACTGGGAAAAGACATACTCAGTTAAGATTAAGAAATCAGTGCCATTAAACATCATTAGAATAATATGCCCAGAAAGCTTCATAAAAGGAGATACCGTATGATTGAATGCTCTCCAGACCCTCATTTCACACAGACCCAAAACACCAACCGAGAGTCTCTTCTAACAGTCAACTCTCACAACTATCAGAAGGTTTTTTTATTTTGTTTTGCAGAGTCTTTGTCCTGAGGAGCATTTGGGGTTTGAAATTGAAACTACAATTCCTTTAGTTCCTGGGGAAGGAAAAAAAATAAAAATCATTTTTCATTAGGCTGAAGCAAATGGCATTTTTGCTTCTCAAAAGTATTTGACACAAGTCTGACAGACTCGACCAGACACATAAATAAAAGATTTAAACCTTCTGCTTCAGAGCTTAAGAAAAACCTGCTGACAGTCCCACACCAGTACAAGCTCTCTCCTATGGGTCACACTTCCCGGGGGCTGCCAGCACCGTCCCGGTGCTGATGCTGGGACAGAGGGCAGGTACCAGCCACACCAGCCCATTCATGCAAGTAAAACCCCACCAGCCCACGTTCTCTCACTGCACACTGCTGTCTCCAAGGCTGGATCATGCCCCCCAGCTCACGAAGCAAACAGCCATCTCTGGTGGCAGGGAGGCGAGCAGCATTGATCCCCTCCCTCTCCTGCCACCATCCATATCCGATAATGGCATCGACCAAGGAGGACTGGGTGCTTTATTTCCTCGGCCACCCGGGCCGTGCGTCAGCAGCCATCGGGCCTCCTTCCTCATCCGTCCTGTCAGCGATGCGGCCGCAGACACCGTGACAAGACGCAGAGCAGTGTCGAAGCCCATTTCAAAATCCTTCTATCCTATTCAAGCCAGAGAGGCTTATCTGCATGGATTTATACTGTTTGCCCCAATATTTAGCTACTGAGCTGACTAATCTGTGTGCAAGAAAAACCCTGGTGGCTCAGAGGCTGAGCAATCTACACTATTCATCATTTAAATCAGCTATTGTCTTAATCCTCTTTAAAGTACTGTATAATACATAAAGGAATGGATGTCCTATATGCTTGGGATATGCAGAAAAAACCTTAGGCTGAAGCTCAGAAACCTGGACAGAAGCTAGAATGACAGATTCTACCAAGCCACGGAGGAAAATGGAAAACTGTTGCACCCCCTGACAGCTGGTTTAACAACTTCTTGCTCTCTTCACCCCAGAAGCCTTTAATTATTTCCTAGCCAGATTCCTACAGCAACACATAGCTGCCCTGTCCTCTCCCCTCACCAGAATCCTGTTATGAACTGGGGACCCCAAGCTGCGCCAGCCCATGCAATGTGATCTTGCTAAAGCTGCTGCCCCGAGGATAAGCATCTCGGGGACATCCCAAGCCAGCATCAGCCACAGCCGCACAGCTCTCAGAAAGGCAACGGCTCTGCAGAGCCCACTGTTGCGCTTTGGGCCCTGCCTTGCAAATAGGCAGGCTCAGGTCAAGGATTAAAGTCCTCTTTGCTATCCGGGATCATGTCGCGCATTGCTGCGGTGCCCGGCGGGAGGATGAACAAAGAACAGGTTTCTTTATGGAAACAGCAAGGAGTTTGGGAGGAGAAGCAGGGCGTACAACAAGGCAGTAGCAAATGAGGCTTTAGTTCGTTGCCTGCCAGAGCTGAGGGAGCTAATAAACAGACAGATGAGAGCTAAATTGTCTTCTGAACCTCTGTATCAGTATTCACATTACAGAGGCTGCTTCCAGCAATTCCAGCGTATTAATAATAAATGCTACATAATTACAGCAGACTTGCTTTTGTCCTCTCTTCCTGTTTACTGTCAATGTCTGCTTAACCCTGTGCAGCCCAGAGCCAGTCCTCCTCTGGCACCAGCCCCTCCACAGGTGACATGGCCCTGGCACCACTGATGGGTGCCTCTCCCAGCTCCCTCCTGGGCTGGCCAGGGCACAAGGGGAGGCGAAGGAAGCTCAAGTGCTCATGCCAGTCTGCAGCAATCACCTTCTACCCGTCGAAGCCATGACAATGTTGCTGCAGGACATGAAAAAGGAGTATCTGGGGTCTCAGTGGCAGCCCCAGGCTATGATGAGCTGGGCATCTTGCAAACAGCATCTCCAAAGGACAGAGAAGCACCGAGTCACCAACAGCTTCTTAATAGCAAACAGGGTTTATGGTCTCTCCTGGTTGTAATCTCCTCCAGACTTACAGCCAGAGCTGCCTTCCCTACAGAGATGTTTTGGAGTTGTCTCTGCCCCAGCCCATCAGGAACCCTCCCACTGCACCCATGGTCGCAGGGTTGTCAGTAGTGACAGCTCCCCAGGATGCACAGCCAGAAGCAGCAACACTGCACGCTGCTGGGAGCAACCCCAGAAGGAAGCAACCAGGGCAAGACACAGGAGACGACCCACAGGTCCAAGTCCGGCACCCAGGTAAGGAAGAACAAAGTTTTTGTGTAAACAAGTTCCAGACCAAAATACCCTCCAGCTTGTGCAGCACTGCAGCCAACTTCTCATGCTCCCACCTTATCTGCCACAGAACAGGACCACTCGGACCTAGCCACGCTTCCTGAGTGTCCTTCCTCCTAGGCAAGCTGTACCAAAATGCCATGCCCTGTCTGATCATTTCATGAGCTGATTGAAATGAGAGTTAAAGACCCTCTGGCACTTTCCCCCTGAATTTTAGAAGCGTTTAATCCAAACTAGCTGCAAACTGAACCACGGAGCCTGCTTTGCTTCCCACAGGACTGTCTCTGTAAGCATTTCTTCCTCCGTTGCAGGCAGAGAGCATCAAAACTCTGGAAAAGGGTCCACGTTACCAGCGTAAAAGCTGTTTATAGCAGAGCACAGGTTTAGTTTGCACCTTTCAGGCTCACTCCCTCCTCAGCCTTGCAGGGAGGCTGCCATGCTGCCTAACATGGTTTCAATAATAGAGAGAACAAATACCTCAAATGGGGTTTCTGCGAGAAGAAACCAACATGCGAAACAAAGTGTGCCTGCTTTCCTGTGCCAATTAACTCAGCTTCTGCCCCGACTGCAGACCTTTCCAGACATGAGACCCATTGGATGGCAAATGAATGCTAAGCAACTCAGATGCAAATCTCTCCCTGCACAGAATGAGTTTCCAGTGCAAAGGGAACACTTCGTTCGAACAGCTGGGCATTGAGACAAAGCCTGGGGAAAAGAAAATGGAAAAAACCCAACTCAAACATAGCTACATGACTCCCACAGGGAAGCCAAGGTTGAAGTGATATAAGACTGGCTGTCGCTCAGACACCGGTGTCCCACCCAACCTGGGACATGCACAGCATCCCCCAGGGCTGGCATCCTGCCACTATTCTCCGATGGTTCCCATGGCTGCATATACCCACTTCACATTTTTTGTGCTGTCTCCTCTGCAAGATGAAGCATAGAAGCATTTTTCTCCCTGTACATATAATAGTCACTTTTTGGGAGTTCTCAAAAAATGAAGCAGTAGCCAGCTATTCAGGAATAAATGCAGAAGAAAAAGAAACACAGCTTTTCTGACCTATGATGAATACAGGCGCCAAGAAAAGCAAGAGGGTCAGGCTGTGCCGGGGATGGAAGGAACACACGAGGCAGGAGTCCTCTGGACTGCTTACATGGAATAGGCATGTCAGAAGAAGGATGGAGCAGAATTGGGAGCAGGAAAAAGAGGGGTCATCATCACATCAAGCTCTTTCTTGTAGGACAGTACCAGGAAGGCTAGTATGGGCGGTAGATAGCCACAGAGTATGAGGATGAGCAAGGGGTGTACTGATACACCCACCTGCTGGGTGGCCCTAAGCTGGTTGTATCTCTTGTGGGTTGCCTCTCTCTTCACTCACTGCCACATCTGGCAGGATAGCCCCAATTTATTCACTGCAGAAACCTTTGCTCCCTGTGCAAAAGGCACTCGGCAGCCTGGAGTCCCACACACTAACACGAGCTGGTGCAGCTGGGAAAACAATAAACCACACAGACAGGGAAGGGAAACCCACCAAGAGCTGCAAGGCAGATGACATATGTCAGCCCCAGAAAGGAAGATCTTGAACTGGACAGCAGCTCTGGGACACACACAACCTGTGCTGCTGCAGGAGCTCCCACATGCAAAGGCAAGGGATGGCCCTGCCAGCTCCTTGCAGCATCCGCCAGACACACGGACAACCTCCAGCACTGCTGGGCTGGCTGTCACAGCAGGATTGCAAGAATGGGAGGACAGTGAAGCATCCAGACTGCTATCCCACAAATCTCAGGGTGCTCCTCAGCAGCTGATGGCAGTATGTTGCAGGCTGCATGAGCCTCTTGTGTCAGCCCCCTCTACAAGCCATTTTAAAAAAAGAAAGCAGGTTATTAATTACAAATTAAGCTTCTAATTGATACTAAGCTCTTTTAGCTCCAGGGGAAACAGAGACAGAATTGTGCCATTCACACCATGGCTCACTGATTGCAACTGCAATATGAGGGGCCTGAGCTCCCCAGAAAAGCTTCTGGGGACACAGCTGCACCACTTCCAGCTTGAGCTGCAGACACCAGCCCAGAGATCTCTTAATACTTCAGTTCTTCCGCCCTGACCTGCCTCCAACCACTGTGACAACCAAAGGTTCAAACACCCTCTCCGAGGTGATGGTCAGACCCAAGTGCAAATCCAAAGTCAGCATCCGCAAGCACCAGCAATTGACTCCACCAGACTTTTTCTGTAACAGAGCAATTAGGGGTCACTGCCTCAGGGCTCCTCCCAAATACAGATCTCCTTGCTTGGAGGGAATGAACAGTTTCCCTAACACCACATCCCAGCAGCACTTACAGGTTTGCACAGCAACAAGTCCTCATTTTGCTTGGCTGTATGTGGACTTCTGCATCTGGCAGAGGACAAAGAGATGAAGCAATGCAAGAATCAGCTCACACCAGAAAGGTACGATCAGGCCAGCTGAGATCCTAGAGCTGAAGGAACGCCTCTCAGCTTTGCCTTTTGGAAAGCTCAGAAACACAATGCAGAATTAAAATCATAGGATCATTTAGGTTGGAAAAGACCTCTAGGATCATCAAGTCCAACCTTCATCAAGCATCTCCCTGACACCTAGCATCTCCCTGACACCTACCTACACCATGCCTCGAAGCGCCACATCTGCCCGTTTTTTGAATGCCTCCAGGGATGGTGACTCCACCACTTCCCTGGGCAGCCTGTTCCAGCGCCCAACCACTCTTTCAGCAAAGAACTTCTTCCAATATCCAGTCTAAACCTCCCCTGGCGCAACTGGAGGCCATTACCTCTTGTCCTGTCATTAGTTACTTGGGAGAAGAGACCAGCACCAGCCTCACTAAAACCTTCTTTCAGGTAGCTGTAGAGAGCAATGAGGTCTCCTCTCAGCCTCCTTTTCTCCAAGTTAAACAATCCCAGTTCCCTCAGGCACTCCTCATACAACATGTCCTCCAGAATTACCTCCTCTCTTAATAAGTAAGAGGTAGTAAGTAATTAAATAGTAATACAAATAGATAATAAATAATAATTCCTTAATAAGGCACAGTAAAGCTTGAAGTATTGCACTCCCGTGCCCCAACTTTGAAGCACATGGGAAGCACCTCTCTTGCACAGGGAAGCGCAGCACTTGCCTGCACCTTGTGCAGGGGCTCTGCTGGAGCAGGGTCACTTCTGCTGGGTTTGGCCACAAGCAGCCAATGATGAGGTCTCCATCCATCCACTCTCGAACCGCCCTTCTCCTCAGGCAGCTCAATTAAGCCTAAGGAATTACACCCAGCACAAGCCACGAGCAAACACAGGAAGACTTGGCGACCATGGTGCTGTGCAAGCAGAAGGTGAATAAATAAAATTGACTCAAGTTGACAGAAAACTGCACAGTGAAGCTCCTTAGAAGATGCCAATTCAGTGATAGAGATTCTATAGTGAAGCATCTGTTTAAGTGACTTTGGCTCAAAAGGAGACAAAAAGAAAACATGACAAAAGTCAATTCTTCCTTTAAATAGGAAGAACTCCAGAGAAGATTCATGCTATTTCAGCATTCCATAAAAAAAAAAAAAAAGTTTAAACAAGAAGAAAAAAAATATTGCTAGTTACCAGAATGGATTTAGGATCAGAGTTACAGAATAATGTAGGTCAGCCCAGATCTCAACCTAATGCCATGCAAGTGGAGCAGGACCAGCCAGCTCAGGTCACATAGGGCTGAGAATCTCAAAGGCTGCACCTTTCCCATCTCTTATTCCTGTTTCAGTGTTTGACCATACTCATAGGGACAAGATACTTCTCAGTGCCAGATAGATAATCAGATGCTCCAAACTGAGCTGTTGTCTGCTGCCCTGTCCCTGAGTGCTTCCAAACATGAGTCCATCTCTGGCCCCTCCTCACTCATGGAGGGGCTCAAAAAAGCACCACCCACACCCACAACACCCTGCTCCACCTTCCCTTCCCCAGGCTGCACAGACCTGCTGCTCTCAGCATCTGTAGCATCATTCTTCTCCTCCACAAACCCTCCAAGTTTCCCTGCTGACAAGCACCAATGAGTTTTGACATCATATTCCCACGAGGGATGGTGTTGGGGAAATACTGTAAACCAAGACAGACTGCACAGCTTCCCAGAGGGCAAGAAACTCTTCCCAAATCTAGTCATAGCCATAACCAACTGTCACAGTTTTCCTTCAAAAAACAAAGAGCCCTGCTCCACTGTGGTGCAAACAGTTACTGTTCCAACAGTTTCCCCGCCCATGTTCCTTCAATTTGAAGTCAATTACGGCAAGGTTAATGGGGCAGAGAGGATGCCAGTCGGCTGGGTAATGATGTCAAAGCACCTGGCATTGCCTGGGCAACAGCTAGGCAGCAGGGATGCAAATGAAGGCACAGGATTGCACTCGGTCCCTGGAAACAAGCTGATGCAATTGAGCGTATCAGCATTAATGAACATGGAAATAATGATGGAGCACCCAGAGAAACAAGACAGTGATGGGGGGTGGGGGCTGGACCCAGCAGACAGAGATGGCTACAGGCACCATGTGCTGGGTGTCAATGTGAGTGGGCTCCACAGCGCTGACCTTCCTCCAGCTGTTCATCTAGAGGTGCTTCCCATTGCTTAACACCCCAGCTTTGCAAACCTAAGACCAACCATGTTGTTCTGCTAAAGTTTCTCCTCCAGCAGCACCTGGCTTCTCTCCAGGCAAGCTGCAACAAGGAGAGCAAGACAGGAGCTGCATGTGTCAAGAGGCCATATCTTAGAGTAACCTGGTAAAGATGGGACCAAGGCAGAAAAGACCCAAGGGGAGCAGAGGTGCTTGAGGGCATTTCAGTGCATGAAGCCCCGACAGCTGGCAAGCAGAGCAACAGGAGCTGCTACGTAGGATGTTGTCTGCCAGGACAGCACTTGGCACAATGTGCTTTCACAGACCAGGACTACAGGGCAGTAGACAAGAGTGCTCCAAGCTTCAAACACCAGCAAGCCACTTCCAGCTTTGGTCCACCACCTAGCTGCTGTATCTTCTCCCTAGTCCACAAGCTCCACCAGATCCCCTTCAGCACATTTACTACTTCAAAAACTTTCACTCCTACACTGCAATGTTTAAGATCATTTTATATCCCTGGCCTTTAAGCTTACGACCCCATTCACACTCCAGCACAGCTGCATTGATGTAGCTACCTTTGGTCCCCAAGCAGAGGCCATCCGCCCCGGCACATCCCAGTGGCACAGGCGGGCTGGTGCCCCACACCCACCCGCTTCAACTCCACAGCCCACCCTCAAAACATGCTCCAGGGCAGCAACAGCTCCACCAGCGGCCACAGTGAGGTGCCACAGGGGTTCTCCTGCCCCAAGAAAAGCTACATTAGATGGGCAGGGGGGAGCTGACAGCTTTTGTCACACCAGTGACTAGCAGCGCTTGCACAGTTGAGATGCAGCTGTGCAAATGAGACCCCAGCAACCACCCCCCAGCCCCAGGGATTCCCCACAGGCATGAAGAGCGGTGTCAGGGACACAAAGCAGCCGCCGCCACAGGGGAGCAGTTGGGTCACGCATCCATTTACAAGGTCATCGACCTGTGCCTCTTGAAAGCCCTTCACTTTCTCTCGAGGCAAGTCAAGGTGACTTGGACAGACCCTGCTGCTGCTGCTGCTCCTGCTCTCACCGGTGCCCTCTGCTATCCCCTGCCCTTGCGCTGGGAGCCCCTCAGAGCCAAGAGCATCCTTCTCCACTCCCTGGAAATGGCCCAGCAAAGCAGCAGCTTGTGCCATAAATAACACCGGCAATGGGCAAGAGAGAGCAGCCGTGGGCTCTGCAGAGACCAGACATCCCTGGCCAAGCCATGCCCAGGCTCTGCAGGACACAGGGCTTGCCTCGACCCAACACCTTCCAAGCATCCTCCCTGCCCACCACAGCGGGACCAGGCACGCCTGAGCTCACAGCAGTGCCATATCCTATGCCAGGTCTCTCCTTGAGTCCCAGCATGTTGCTTTTATATGTCAGCAGTAAAACCAGCTACACAGAGGGAATTAAATGGAGGAGGGGGAAAAAAAAAAAGGAAAAAAAAAAAAAAGAAAAAAGAGACGAAAGAGAGAAGAGACAGCTCTGCTAACAGCTAGTCAGCCAGAAGTCTGCGAATCCATTTGAAATGTGTAGGGCTTAATTTAACTTAATGGTTTTGTCAAACATTGGCACTCTGTTAAAAGCACAGGAGAGCTGGTAATCCAAATGCCAGTGGCTCTGCCTTTGCTAGTCGAAAGAAGGCTGCTGTTCAAGTCCCCAGATAGATCCATCTGGCTTGATGCAGGCAGCAAGCATGGCCCTGGCTATTGCAGTCACTCATGAAGGCAACTCTGTATTTACTTAGCACTGGCAGCAGCCCTAGCTTTGCCCAGAACGCAAAAACAAACACAGCCACTGCATTTCTGAGCTTGTACACGTCTGAAGGCAGCTCCAGGCTTCTCCTGAAAACACAGCTCGGTCAGGGGAAGAGAAATTTGCAACTTTCCCTCGGGAAGACGAAATGAAATATCTCAACTACGTGGACTTTGGAAAGAAGTTGGAAGAGAAAAAGGAAAAGAAAACTCTTTGCTCACAGGCAGGCAGAGAAAGCCACGAGCTGAGCTGCAAAAGCTGGTTCCCCACCCAGCCCTGCTCCCTCTCCTCTCTCCAGCAGCAGTAGGTCAAGGGCCCCCAGCAGCACCCATGAGATAGGATGGGGCTGAAGCCCACGGGAACCAGGCAGCACTAGCTCTGCTGCTGTCAAACACTCTTCCAGAGGAAAACAGCAGTAATATCAAGCTGCCATTTAAGATGACACTGACCCCATCTCTACATACAGTAAGGACAATGCAGAACCTCCTCATCTGCCCTGATGCCCTATGCTGGCAGCAGATAGGGAATTCAGGACACCTCACATGCTGCCTTCTGGCTTTTTCCCCCCACAAGGCACCAGTGGATGACCTGCAGCATCTGGCACTGTGTGATTCAAGCCACCGAGACACAGGCACACTAGGGCCAAGGACCAGGGCGTTCTCCCCTTTGCAGTGACAACAGTCCAAAAAGGTCAAGCTTGCTTGTACTGTCTTGGGAGAAGGATAAAACGTTGCTTTAACCTTGCAACTGTCTGCAGGATATCAGTCAGCCACAGATCTCTCCTCTGCACCCACACCCTCTCATGTACCAGCAGCCACCACAAACTGGTGAGACCAGAGACATTGGGAGCACAGCTCTGCCCACCTCCCCAGCCCCATGTGCTCCAAGAGCAGATCCCAGACACCTTCCCTTCTGCAAGGCAGTCTCCATTTCCCAGCACATCCCTCAACCCTACCTCCAGCTCAGTGCAGAGCACCCTCCCTGCCACATACCCCTGGCAGCAGGGTTTGTTCAAAGGGCCAGCACTAGAGGAAGCACGGCTGCCAACCCCCAGACCCTTGGGACAGCCCCAGAGCAAAGGGCTGCAGCGGGAAACAAGCCCTACACTCCAGGGCCATGGGCATGTCCCCTCCTCCACACAGGGCAGGTGGGGAAGGGGCTCCAGGAAAACTCGTGGGGGGAGAGAAGAGGCTTTGAGGCTCTGCATCCCCTTAAACCTCCCCCTCCATCCCAGGACCTGGACTTCTGTTTGATTTAAGGCGCAAATGGAATCGAGTTTAAAGGTCTCAGCCTGGCCCTTGACTCCTTGGTGGGAGTCTTTCCACATCACAAAACCACCAGACAATTCAGCCTGATTGACAGCCTTTCAGGCAGAGGGGCCCGGGGCTGGAGGAAGGGGAGGGGGCCGTGGGTCAGGGCTAAGTGGGGCAGCCGGAGCCATGCATGGGGCTGGGAGAGCAGGGGATGGCTGCGAGGTGGGTACAATGCTCAAGTGCTTCCACCGGAAAAAGGTTTCTGGGGAAGGATGAGAGAGGCTCGAACAACCTTGAGGGATGCAGTTCCACTAAGTACTGGCAAAAGCCAAATTGCAGATAGCACATACAAGGGGAAAAAAAAGAAAAAAAAAAAAAAAGAGAGAGAGTTGGTTTAATGCACTTTTTCCCAAGGTAAGTAGATACCAGTGTACACCAGAGAAAGCAAGGAGCTGAGGATAAGGTAGAAGGGGTACCCCAGGCTTAGAGGGAGATGAAGCGTCTGTGACAATCAAGACTCAGAAGGGATGAGGGACAGGAAAAAAAGTGAGGAAAGCCAGTGCTCAATGACACTGAGTTCAGCCACTGAGGCTGCAGTCAAAGGCTGAGATGGCAGCATGGAAGCACACACAAGGGCCCACACATGTGGACACACACATCCTGTGCCGTGTTCTACCTCATTCCCCATCCCTGCTCTCCAGCCCCAGCAAAACCCATCCCAGCGAAGGGCCAACACCAAGCTTCCCCTGCAGCAACAGGCAGGACCCCTAGAAGAACCAGCAGAAAAGGTGAAGTGCTTCCTCATCTCCTCCACCCTCCTCTTCCTCCTCACACCACAGCTTAGGAAAATTGGGCACAACCCATGGCTCCAACATGGCTTTTCCTCCTCTAGCAGGCCGAT
>VZZY01016903.1:0-43078 GCA_013400335.1 Eurystomus gularis
CATTTGGCCATATTGAAACTCATGCAAGTAACCTCAGCCCATGTATCCATCCTGTCCAGACCCCCCTGTAGAGCCCTCCCACGCTGAAGCAGCAGATCAACATTCCCTCCTAGTTTGGTGTTGTCTTCAAACTTACTGTGGGTGCCCTCAATCCCCTTATCCAGTTCATTGATAAAGATATTAAACAGAAGTAGGAATATTAAAATATCCTCATAATAATTAAATCAGTTTACCAGAAAATGAGCTTTATGCAAAATTGTGAATTTGGAGTTCTTCTTATGTTGTTTCTAAGGTATATACAGGTTACGAGTTTAAAATTTGTTCCACAAGCATAAAGAATAGAATATGTAATTGAAAAGGAAAGATCAGACATTTATACAGTCATGATTTAAGCACTTGGTTAGGTACCAAATTCCAATATTAATAAACCATATGTTGATTCTACTTTAATAGGGAAATTACAAGAAATGCCTGTCATATTTAACACAATGCTGAGGTACATTTTCATCATCATTTTCACACCGAACACTGTGTCTTGCTAGAATCGCAAATTCCACCCAAGTGATCTCTGTGAGAAGAACTGGAAAATACTTTAGAGATCAGACAAAATGTTTTGAGGCACAGTCTGCATAACTCATGCACTTTGCAATAAGCACTAATATATAACTGTTTTGCTTCTGAAGTTTTGAATCTTCAGCCTACCTGATTTAAGGTACTCTTTACTGCCACACAATGTACATTATATCAGGGATAGATGATTAGTTACAGATTAGCTATGGATCCACTTTCGCAGGATACATTTTTGAGTGCCCTAGGAACATTTTCACAAAACCCCACAATTTAGTAGTTTGTTTTCTGGTGTTATTAGTGTATTTCAGAAAGAGCTCCTAGCTTTAGTCTGCATATTGCACAAGCACATACACCTATTTCAAGACAATACTTTTCTCTGCCTCCTAATCGGTACTCACAAAGTCCTTGATTTATCCCTATAGAAAAAGAGCTATTTTTAAAATAATGATCTTCTGGGACGGTCTAGAGAAATCTTTTGAAATTATGGATACTCATTGCTGTGTCATGACCAATACTAAAATGTTAGGAACAATCATCACCTCTTTTCAAAATGCCCATTTCTGCAGTCCTTAATGGTGACTTCTAGGCACAATGGTAATAAAAGTAAATAAATTTTTTTTGCAAATGTGGCTTATATTTTGTAGGATGACATAAGATTTCCTTTCATCTTTCAAGATTTTATCAGCTGATTAGTGAGTAGATGACTTAATATCAGGAAATAGTAGGCTAATAGGCTCACAACAATAGAAATGATGCAGAAGTAATATTGAAAATAGAGGCAGCCAGAAGCAAAGAGCAGCAAAAGGATTTATAAGTCACTGACACAGACATTTTTATTCACAATATTTCTCTGGTGATCAGTGAGATGTTGCAAATTCCACAGTCCACTATGATGAAGCTATTTAGTAAAAATGAAAGGATTATTTCTGTCAAATGTATGAAGCCTCCAAATGAGCCATAGGAAGAGATCTGAGCACTGGGGATTTCTCTAGGCTTTTGTAAGAGTAAATTATTTAAGTTTTAGCACTTTATTTCTAGCAACTTCTTACTTAGCAAAATTCTATGAAGAAAGTTTGTTTGCACTGATATGCATGAATAATTTTTTTAAATTATAAAAAAAATATTTCCTCTGATTTCCATCCTGTCAAGAACATTCTCAAAATATCCAGTCTATACTGTGTATAGACCTCAGTCTATACACAGTAAATTACAGGACTAGGGCCTATTATTATCTTTTCTGGGCTTCTAATAAATGACAGCATCACACTTTCCCAAAGTTCCATCCTTGGTGAGTTTGTGAGTATCTGACACAAACCCGCAGAGTTTTACTGAAGTCTGTTTTCCACATCCTCTTACAATTACTGTGTTTCATGTCTCAAAGTTTACTCCCATATATTCTGTCTAGAGGATAACATTAGCTTCATAATCAAATGACTTTATTCTTTGGCAGTGCTTTATCTTAGTGCTTTTAACATATTATCCATCAACTTAAGCAGTTTTTCCTCACCATTTTCACAGTTTACTTCCAAGTTTCTTAACCTGATGTCTTTCCTAACATTTACAGTACAGTACAAATCTATCTATGGCTTTGCAGTCATAATAATGTTCATGTAGTTAACTGGTGACCAAACTTTATTTTTAAATAGAAGGGTGTCAAATTTGCAAACATTTCACTCCTGTATCAAATTGGCAAACATTTCATTCCTGTATCACAAAATGATCCAGAGTATAACAATTTCAGTTTAATGTATGTTATATATAATCTCTCCTTGAGTGAAAAAATAACTCTGATTATGATAATGACCACACTAATATTATTAGATGACTTGCCTTTAAAAGTCCAAGAAAATGAATAGTTTGAAATTTCAAATAGCCTCCCCTCTATTTATTGAGATACTCAAAGGAGTTAAAGGCAAATTTATTGCTTTAACATCAAAAGAAATAAAACTAATCGATATTTTTCTGAGGAGAGGCAATTACATTTAAGAAAGTAAAAAGGATGGTTTCCAAGCAACTATGTTCAGCCTACATACATTGTCTATTCATAATCTCTAGTACAGGAAATGACAGGCTGTCACCACAGAACAGAGACATGCAGAATTATCCATTTCTTCCCTGTGTTACCTCCTACAGGAGAGCAATTATATCCTACATACACTGATTAGGTTAAATAACTGCAATAAGTTTGAAATATGAGCATGTCTCTGAGTACTCACATAATGCAATGAGAATGCTTCCACAAATATAGCCACTTACCTCTAAAACATCACTGTGGTGGACAAACATCTCTTACATAGCTCCCTGGGTAAAGATGAGACTGAGTTCCCCCAGAGTTTCAGAGGTAGAATTAGCATTTCCGTTTGGCCCATCAGTGTTGTCATTTACAAACCACTGTCTCAATCTTGCAATTATAGCAGATGGGCAGATTTTTGCCCCAGCATGAAACACCATTAACTTCACTGAGGCTCTGCATGGGTGTAACCTCCAGTCTATACACAGTAAATTACAGCACTAGGGCCTATGATTTTCTTTTCTGGGCTTCTAATAAATGACAGCATCACACTTTCCCAAAGGTCTGTCCTTGGTGACTTTGTGAGTACCTGACAGAATTGAAGCCTAAATGAAGTCAGTTAAGAATTCTGCCATTAAATTCTATGACAACTTCAGTAATTTCTTTATAATCTTTATGTCTAAAAGAACCATGAGATTAAGGGACATTTACTTTCAAAATCAATTTGGAAAAAAAAAAGAGGAAAAGCTTGAAAGCTGATATTGCTGCAATTTTAGCAGTATGGCTGAGATAGTAAGAACTGATTCCTCTGTTGCAATGATGACAAAAGTACTTGAATGCATGCTCAGGCAGCATGTTTCCCACTGTACGCAACAAACAGATACTGTAAAACAGAATTCGAAATTTTGTAAAACATTTCATGTGACCATATTTTTTTCCCTCGTTTTTCCAAATAGATTCCTCTTGTCATAGACCAGAAGGAATAGAGAAATTTAAAAATAGCTGGCTTAGTAATTAGTTAATTTAAGGAAAAGAAGGCACACACTTCCTTCTATATTCCATTAAAACCACAAAACAACAAATATGCTGAAATAATCAGAAAGATATACAAATGAGAACATCAATGTTTGCTTGTCTTTAGAACATGGATTTTATTCTCAATTTTCATCCATTTTTTCCTCCTCTGATTGCAGAAAGGCTCTTCAGAGCTTTTTTTCTTTTCCTTATTACTGCATTCATGCAAGTTTGTCCAGTCAGGAAGCTGGAGAGGAAATTGCAGGAACAGAGGTATTTCCCTCCTTGTTTTGTGCTAAAATCTACAGATCCTATACAGAATTCAAGCTCTGTAAACATCACTATGAAAGGAGTTAGAGAAAGGCCAGGAGTGTTGGATCTGTTTAGAAAAGCAACAGAAGCTACATTTACTCCAACACAAAATACTATTTACACATAAAATCCATTTTCTTTTCAGATGGCAAGAAAAGCTGCTTTCTAGGACTCCACAAAACACTGATCAGTTGCTTAGGTTGGGCATAGGGAACAAGCATCTTGTACCCATATTCCACTTCAAATAATATACCCTGAAAGCAATTGAAATCTAGTTGTCATGAATGTTTGGAATACTTTAACAAACAAATTTTCTGAGGCCAACAGATCAAACGATGAGGATTTGTAGGGCAACAAAGCCGGTGAGTGGTCTGAAAAACATATGAAGAGCAGCTGAGGGAACTGGGACTGTTCAGTCTGGAGAAGAGAAGACTGAGAGGAGACCTTATTGCTCTCTATAACTACCTGAAAGGAGGTTATAGAGAGGTGGGTGTTGGTTTCTTCTCCTAAGTAACAAGCAATAGGACAAGAGGAAATGGCCTCAAGTTGCGCCACGGGAGGTTTAGATTGGATATTAGGAAAAACCTCTTCACTGAAAGCGTGGTCAAGCACTGGAGCTGGTTGCCCAGGGAAGTGGTGGAGTAACCATGCCTGAAGGTGTTCAAAAAATACATAGATGTGGCACCCTAGGACATGGTTTAGTGGTCATGATAGTGTTGAGTTGACAGCGGACTTGATGATCTTAGGGGTCTTTTCCAACCTTCTATGATTCTATTTCGGGAGAAGGGAGGTTCAGTTATATAAGGAAGTGTTACTTTATGCTGGGCTTCTGAATTAATTGCTAATAGCTAATTAATTAGTTTTACATATTTACTAGTGATTGTGTGTTTCTGGAACTAGCAGAATGCATCATTTACATATACAATTGTATGTACTCCATGCTTCATTTAGCATACTAAAAACCAGAAAATAGTCTACAGAAAGTACTGAGGGTAATACCCAAGGGTACTGAAGGAGCTGGCAAGTGCTCACCAAACAATTTTCAATCATTTATCAGCAGTCCTGGCTAAACAGGGAGGTGATGTCATGTAGGATGCACAGAAGAAGCCTAACTGTGCTCCCTACAGCCCTGATGCCCCTGGACTCTGGTCTGAGCTGGGGGAGGAAGAGGCATGGACTCTGCTAGAACTATGAGGGATTAGTTTGGTTTGAGTGGCCCTGGGTGCTGGGGCAGCTCCTGGATTAGTGCCAGGTTGGCCATTTGCTTGGTTTTGCTGAGTGCAGTGCTAGTGCCTGTGGCCTTTCGCCTCTTGTGGCCTGGAGCCAAACCCTTCATGTTCCTGCAGCTAACCTTCCCAGCTTCAGTATTGAGACAGTAACTGTGAGACTGTAGAGACAGGACAAGGCAACTTGAAAAGATTTATTATTGAGAACGTCCAACAATGTATTATTGCTTATTACTATACTAATGTGTTTCTACCTCTATGACGCTCCCTCACTCCCTAAGAGCTCTCCTATTTCTAGTCCAGCTCCTGTTGAGGGCCAGCCCTGTTGCCAGCAGCTGTGGCATTTGGTCTGCAGGTGCAGATTAGGCAGTGGCAGTGGGCTGGGCCCCATGGTGGCCCTGGCATGGAAATGACAGAAGCTACTGCCCATACGGCCACCATCAACCATGGAGCACAATATGGAGGCAGGCCAGCCCTGGAGACCTGCAGAGCAGCTAAATTTGGCTGCCCAGATGGAAATGCAGGGAGTCCCATGGCTGATGTGAAGAGACTATTTGGGGTAGGATTTGTGAGACAGTGTGGTGAAGCCACGGAGGGAGCAGGAGTTGCCTCCTGGATGTAAGCAGGGCTGTGGCTGTAGTGCCATTTTGGTGGGGATGGACTAGCACTGCCCATCTGGATGGTTGTGTCAGCTCATGGCTCAGTGTGGAGCTGGTGGTTGCAGATGTCTGGGAGTCATTCTCCTCCTCCACAGCTCCTGCTGCCAGTTGAGCACTAGGTCACCTTCTTATCTTGTCCTCTTCCTTCAACTTGGTGCCTAGTGGGGATGCAGCTGGCGGCTCTCTTTCTGTCACCAGCACTTTGCACCTGATGAGGTTGGGGTAACCTGATGAGGTTGGGGTAATCTCTCTTTAAAAAGGGGTTGTAGTAGAAGAGAGGCTACAAAATGCAAAGGAGAGGTGTTAGCTGCCATCACTGCAAGAAGGAGAAAGACAGAGATCTGATAACTAAGCATTTGCTTCAGCAAACAGGAGAATTAAAACAATTAAACAGGACTTAACATTAAAAAAAAACCAAAAAACCAACATTAAAAAGGACTCTCAAGGGCATTTTAAACCTCAAGTTTGGGTTGAATAAAATGTTAGGATAGGATTTTTTAAGTAATAACCACACTTGTTTTTTCAGCCTCTGGGAGCAGAGAAGTGTATGATTCCCAAAAGCTTAAAAAAAGGTGGAGAAACCCAAATACCACTAGTTTTCAGGAACCTTGGGGTGGAATGGACATGTTGGCAATAACACTGATGCTGACATTATCTTCTTAGTATTCAGCAGACGCCACAAGAAGATGTAAATGTTCAGTAAAGCCAGACACAGACTAAGCACAAAGGATGGGATGATCTTTCCATTTTACAAGTTCAAAGTAAGCAGAAATAAACAAAATATGATTTATCAGCATTTCTACTCCTCTGAAATCCTGTATTAAGCATTTCTGTAAATGACCCACAGGACAAAATACAGTCATAGAGTCATAGAATCATAGAACGTTAGGGGTTGGAAGGGACCTCTGGAGATCATCAAGTCCAATCCCCCTGCCAAGCAGGACCATAGAATCTAGGGCAGGTTACACAGGAATGCATCCAGATGGGTCTTGAAACCTTCTCCAGAGCAGGAGGCTCCACAACCTCTCTGGGGAGCCCGTTCCAGTCTCCGGAAACCTCACAGTAAAGAAGTTCCTCCTCATGTTGAGGTGGAACTTCCTGTGCTCTAGCTTGTATCCATTGCCCCTTGTCCTATCGCAGGGCACAAGTGAAAAGAGGTTGCCCCTTTCTTCTGGACACCAAGCCCTCATATATTTATACACATTAATTAGATCCCCTCTCAGTCTTCTCTTCTCCAGTCATTTGCTCTCATCCACATCTCCTACTTTGTAAAGGCTTTTTTCATCTGAATATGAACCTCTCTCCCTTAAATGTCCTGAGGTTTCTTTCATGTATGGAGGAACTGACATACATTGCCCAAAGAAGAACCTGCTGCTGCTACTGCTTGCAGCTCCTTGATGGAGGGAGATACTAGAGAAACCCCTCCCACTCTGCAGGATCCATAGAGGTTAAATTGGAGAATAAAGCCTCTCACAGATTCACTTTCAAAGATCTCTAGGGGTCCCTTCCTCCCCAGCACTTCCTTTTTAAACTTCTTCTGTGATCACGATGCAATTTCTATCATCAGCCCATCAGACTGACTGGATGCAATGGCTGCCAATGATCTTCCAGAAATTCTTGAGGAACAGGTGGGCTGAAGGCTGGTTGGTGTTGGCACAAACCTCCTTCCAGAATTGACAGTGTATGATGGAGGCCCAGGATTTATCAGGCAAACCTTGGAAGACATTTTCTTCTCTCACCACAAGAGGTCCAGTGGCAGCATCCCCAGGTGCTCCCGTGTCACCTCCTGAATGATTAGGAGAAGTTGAAGATGCCCACCGATCTAGCTCCTCTGGGTCAGAAGCCTTAGTAAATGCTAGATGTAGACCAGTTGAAGCAGGTCCAGAGGAGGGACACAAAAATGACGAGTGGGATGGAGCACCTCTCCTGGGAAGAATCACTGAGGGTGTTGGGATTGTTCAGCTTGGAGAAAAGAAGGCTGCAGGGAGACCTTATTGCAGTCTTTCCATAATTAGAGAGGATCTATAAGAAAGATGGGGACAATGTTTTTAGTAGGACCTGCTGTGACAAGACAAGGAGTAATGGTTTTAAAATAAAGATGGCAGATTTAAACTAGCTATAAGGAAGAAATTTTTAATTATGAGGTTGCTGAAAAAATCAGGTTACCCAGAGAGATGGTAGATGCCGCATCCCTGGAAACATTCAAGGTCAGGTTGGACAGGGCCCTGAGCAAGCTGATCTAGTTGAAGATGTCCCTGTTCACTGCAGGAGGGTTGGTCTGGCTTACCTTTAAAGGTCAAACCATTCTATGATTCAATGTTTCTATGAAGGATAATCACCTAAAGTAGATCTGAGAAATACCTGGCTTACCTACAAGTTTTTAATCTAGTTACATCATCATAAATCATGAAAGTGAACAGCTACAGTCATTTTCATAAGTGCTCTTGTCATCAAAACCAGAGGTGCCTTGAAATTTTGCTTGAGCCCTTGACAAGTCAAGGAAAGTGAATGGAATTAAATGAATGATGGTATGTTTTTTCTTACACACAAAGATCCTAGGGAGAGGAGAATGTGAAGGCGGTGAAATCAACAGTGACTGCATACTCAAAGGAAAAGATGGAAATAAATTATAAAGGATTAATGAATAATCATTGATCAAAGGGTCCAGAAAAAAATGGCTTGCAAGATAACAGAAACCACCAGTTCATAATGGACAAAAAATCCTTTCACTGCTACCTAAGTTTTTGTAAATTTTTTATGATTTGTGTCTACTTCAAAATTTAAAAAGCAGATAAACTATTAGCATCTTCCATGTACTGTAAAAGTATTTTCCTTCCTTCTCATTAATGGCAGTCCTTCATGGTCAGCTCCTTGTTACAGTCATTAAGTACATACGATATGCATATGACACAGTCACAAAGTAGGACACAGTCCATGCCCTGGAATGCCTCATCAGCACAACTCATGTTCAACTCCTGTATCCGTTGCAAAATTAATTGGTTGTACAGATAATTCTGGCTACCCTGAAGAACAGAAACAATGTTCCTCAGCAGAAATACATACAACAGAGAGAGGATGCCAAGTGTTGTCTTAAATTTAGACATCTGCATTTTTGGCTAGTTAGGTTGTGGCTAGGAGCATCTAAGGAAGCTCTTCTGAGAGTTAGTTCAGCCAAGATATGTAACAGCTCCATTATGATAAAAAAATCACTAGTGTGCTTGCTGTTTTCCTGTCAGCAACAAGTTGCCATTTCAAATGTGTTAATGGAATCACTTTCTCTTAAGTATCAAAACAGCTTTAAAATAAAAAGCATTGTACCTGAGCTTTTACTATAGATTAGTTGAATAAAAATAAATTTCTTAGATTTGTAGAAGTGTAGTGTTAATGCATAGTGAGGCAGAGATGTATCCTCAATATAAAAACCCTGGGTAACAGCTGTTGCTATGAAATGACCAGTAGAATATTTTTTCAAGCATTTCTTCAAACAGCAGAAGAATTCAGAGGTTGTACAAAGAAGCTTAAAAAAGAAAGCCAGAGCAAGAGCAGACAGCAGGAAATTTGTTAATTCTGTGCTCTCATGATTTTTTAAGTTATTACAGATTTACTGCTGCTGAGAAAGTCTTTTATTCTAATTAGAGATGAGCTGGTGGTGTGCATCCATAGCAGCTGTTGCAGTGTCAGTCTTATGTTCTCAGTTATCAGACCAGGTGGCGAACTGGAGAAAGAAAATAAAACAAAAACCTCCCAAAAAGTCTTCTCCCTGCTTTTCCTTTCTAAGTTTCTTAGCATTTTTGTGGAGAAAATATACTTTACTGGTGTTCAACATCAAGCTCTTCTCACCACACCAGATCTAGGACTCAAAATGAACTGAGCATTAAGTCTTTTCCCAGCATTAAGTCGCCATCTTAGAGTTGATTCCACTTGACTTGCAAGGAATCCATTTTACTGATAGGCTCCTGAAGGCTAATAGACGGAGCTTAGGGTTTCTCCGACATAAAATGCAGACCGTGCAGAACTTGACAGGTCAGGAAGACAGATCTAACGATCCGTTTATCATAGGCCATTCACTGCCAGATAACTAAGCTTCAGAAACAAACATAGATAGCATGTGGCTGCTCAAGTCACCTCTTCTATATTCTCCTATGTATCTTTCCTCATTCTTTTCTTTCCTCCCCAAGTTGGAGGAGTTTTGAACAATGACAGATACTTATACACTGAAAAAATTAAGAAGAAAAAAAACCAACTGGCATTTTTTAAAATATCAGTTTATTAGATTAGAATTCTCTTAACTATTACAAAAGGAAGTCCCATGGACTTGCCTTCTCAGTAGCAAACTAAGGAACAGCTCAGTAAGCTGCAACATCCATTTTTATCTCTGAAGGGCCTAAATAAAGAGCAGCCTTCAAAATATCTCATGTTTAGTTCATTAATGGATCTGTAGACTTAAACAAAGATATTGAGTTTAGCACAACAGCAGCTGAAGAAGATAAAATTTTGAAATATTCAGTATGAATGGACACCCTCAACAAGCAAGAAACAGAAATAATTGGGTCTACCTCTGTGAAGAATTCCTCAGGTCAAGAAAGGCAGAACTCTTTTTCTGAAAGGAAAGCCTTGGGAAAAGGCACACTCTTTAATGTCAGGTCTATTTGTTTGGGCTTTTCTTCTAAAGATGATCAGAAAACTGATCATAACCAACGCTTTCCAGGAAAATCTTTCTGTTCTAATAAACAAACATTTCTCAACTAGTCACAAAACTGTACTGAAAATTTCCCAAGCTGCTTCAATTCTCAAACAGATAATAATTACAAATAGTTTTCAAAAGAATCCACTACCATAAAATGCTTATTCCAACACAATCCAAACACCAAGCACATATGGCTCTTGTAAGGTTCAGATGGGAAGATAAGACTTGAAGTAATTTGCTCAATTACAGACAAAATAATCTGAGTTAACTACGTCTCTCTGACACTTTAAAAGCAAAGACAAAGCCAGTCAGGTTTCAAGTCTGAAAGAATGAACAGCTATGTCTGTAAGTTAACTAAACAGTGCTAGGCAATATTTCTGGGAACTGGAATTTGATCATATATTCTTTTTTGTTGTTAGAATGGTGCCTATACCTGTGACAACTAGCACTTTCACGAAACTTGATGGGATTGTGAACAAGCTTGATGGGATTGTGAACTACTTTTTCCTAGTAGTTAGTTTGGATGTGACTATCCTGGTGTGACAGGTAAGAGACTTCTACTGCGTGGACACAGGTCACACCCTGCCAGCTGACATCAATGCTAAAGATTACGGACAAGTATATTTATTTTGTTTTCGCAGCATATATGGATTGTGCTTCTGGTAAATACTCGGATAGCAGTACTCAATCATCAGTAACACTGAAACCTGCTGATAAATCTAATATTTAGTAAGAACATTTACACCACTCTGTTGTCCTAAGTGGTTCTACAATAGCCAGGTTATTATGCATGTGCTAATTTTGGGTGTGCATCTTTCCAAACCACTTTATGCTGAAATTGCCTTACCACTGCTTTTACCACTTCTTACAATGTTTTTCCAAAAAGCACCTTAACAGCTTTAGTGGTTGTTATGAAATTTGTTAATATCAACATAGTGTCTTTTTGAGGAAGCAATAATCTGTTGTTGATTAAAGGGTCTGAGAACTAAACTAGCTACCTTCCTTCAGAGAGTGACCAGCCACAGTTTGCACCATACCTTCTAGACTCTTGCTGTTATTCAGGAATAAGCACTGGTGAGTGAAAAGACAATGGTGTGATGTCACAGAACATTAATGTGACAAGAAATCTAGACAGTACACACAAAAAATACGCACCACAAGAATTTGACATCTAACTGTCAAATGCACAAATCTCACATGAGCTTGGCCAAGACTTTCATATTACTCACCATCAAAGATTATATGTTACAAATTAAAACAATTTATTCCTGAAGAACGAGATCCAATTTTTATTGGATAAAACACAGATAAAACACTATCACAAGAATGTGGAAGACAATACCATTGGTGTAGTGACTGTCACCTAGTGTTCCAGGATCAGCTGCTGGGGTTTTTTTGGAAAGAGTTTTTCACAGCTCTTACTTCAATTCTTATGGTGATCTCAAGTAGTACGGGAAGGCCTCTGAAATCCTCCCGTTGCATGAATTTTATATCTGATGTTCTTTGCCCAGTCTGCAGTAGGACATGAGGTACTAGGCACAGACAGGTCTTTGACCGACTTGCGAAAGCAACGACTCTGTTACCTGTTGTGCTGATTCAGCCATCATCATTTTATGCTGACATCAGTTGCCTGATCACACACAGGCCAACTCTGAACTCAGCAACATCCCCTCACAAGTCTTCCCTCAGACAGTTCTGCCATAAATTCCTGTGGGCCCAGCCCCTCTGCTGCCCACTGTGATGCTAGCATCACCTGCTGGACACAACGGACAGAGATGGCTCCCTCAGTGGCCCCTCACATGGAAGGACACCACCATGAGAGCTCAGCAAAATACAACCAGCCCCAACAGAAGCCACATCCAACAAGAAGCTCCTCCAGCTAATCAGCTCCTAGTCATATAATCCCAGCCTCACCCAGCACCCCAACCATGACCACCTGGGTGAAGGTAGAGCCACAGAGACACAAGTGGGCCAGGTTTTGCCTCTGGAACATGAAGCCAATAGGAAAGACAAAACATTCTGCTAGGTTGTGACTCATTCACAGGTCAACTCTAACTCTGGGCCCACAACTCAGGCTGCGACACCTCATTTCCACAAAACAAAGTTAAGATAATACAATGAAAATTTGTACAGTTTGCTCAATATGCTACTTTCTTCTAATGTCATAAATTGATAAAGTCTGGAAAAGCAAAGCTTTTTTTTTTCTTCCAAAGTTCTATTCTCATACTTTTGATTTATATGATGCTCCAATGCTCAACTCATTTTCTGAACCTGTGACATTACTATAAGAGATGAGGGCTAAAAGTCCACCATAGTATAGGCTGCAGCTGAGTTCTTAGCATCATCTAAATGTTAAACTTAAAATTTCCTTGCTACAGCAGTGACTCATATTGCAAAAATGCTGTCTCTCTCTTCTGTTGGCTTCCTGAAACATGAGAGAGATTAACTCCCTTTGTAAAACTGAGATCTGGAAAATTATTGCCTGTAGGACTCTAGGTCATATACTGTTTGCTCATGGTTGTAAGGCAAAAGCCCGCCAGTAACAAGGACTACTTTTTGGCATGTTCTTCTTCCATCACACAGGCAGATTTCACTCATCCTCCCTAGAACAATTAATCTTGTAAAGTCTCCTCCTGATAAACAGTCAATAAAAATAATGCAATACTTTTACAAGAATCTTTAAAAAATCCTTTAGATGATTCACACCCTCTTCTAATAAAATGTCATCCACTGTATTCACGTGGAAAAAAAGATTAATGAGTTTGACAGGTCTTGAGGAAGCTGCTGTCCACAAATATCCAATTCACTAGATGAAAAGGAAAAATCTAGACAAAAATTATTAGCCAACAGTAACACAGAAACCTTGTTATATGACGCAAATTCATTTTAAGGTTCTGTGGAAACTAGTATTTGCATATTTCACTTGAGTGAAAGCACACAGCTCAGAAGAACAATGGAAATGTATAGAAGGATATATGGCACAGAAAGAGGAAAGACACACAGCTAGCAATGACAGACACAAAATCAGAACGGGTAACAAAAGATATGGAGCCCAAACATATTGGGTAGCAGAAATGGAACTGGCAAAATGAAAATCACTTACTGAACCAGAATATTTAAGTGCTTCCCTTTGCACTATTCTGATCAAATACATTTACCTAAGGGAAATCAGATACTGTAAAGAAATATCTCAAGATGCCTCCCAAAAACCTCAGTTTGACCTGGGTTTATTCTTCAATTTTCACAATATGAAAAACATGCATTGTTCACCTTATTGGACATGAAGTCTGCTTTTTCTGGAGAAAAATCTTCAAAGAAAAGGTAAATTAAGGTGGCTTATTTCCTATCCAAAGCAAGAGTGTTTAAAACAGAGTTAAGCTTTTTAAACTGCTTGTTAATGTGTTTTTGCCTCCCTTTGGTAGCACTGCCTATCATCACTTAGTGACTCAGACTGTCAATGTCATTAGAAACAACTTGCACTCTGTGCCCCAGTGGATCATACCAAACAGCATCCTAAAACATGGTAAACACTAGTTGGCATGCTAGCTTGTGAGAAACCTTTAGAACATTTAAAGAATTTGTTGCTTTCATAGAACTAATTTCCTCTCTCCCTTCCCCAGCTTGTTTCGCAAAGCTTGGAACCCTGAAGAACCCTGCAGAAGCAGAACTGGAAAACAGGTTCTATGACTGGATTAATCTAAGAGTGAGGGACCCCACCCATGCAGAGAAAGGCACAAAGAATATACTTAAAACCTCACAGCTTCACAGAAAGATTATTTGTAAATAATAGGCACAAATAATGTTTTAATATGGCAGCTTCCTAAGAGTTTTAAGTATCATGGTAGAAATGCTTTAAAGAGTAAAAGGCACTCTAAAAACTTGATAAGCTACAAAAATCAACATCCTACTAAGCAAATACTCTCTTAGTATAAATGCCACTAGAATATTAAACTCTCCCAAACCTGATTTTTACTATCTTCAATACCTGAAAAAAACCTTCAGAGAAAGATCAGTAAAAATAGTAGCACTTATATTTTACCAAAACAAATTTTCTGAGTGAAAATTGTGTTGACCCTCTCACAGTCATACAGACTAGAGGAGTGGTGAGTTTTACTTACAAGACTGTTACAAATATTAAAATCCAATAACTTTTCCCTGGTTTGATTTATTCTCTAATATGCACTGGTTTTGCTCCACTTCATATGAGAGTGAATGCTTAATGAGGTCTGGGCTCCACTTCCTCTCTAAAGACACGTGTTTTTCATCAAGTGGCCTTCAATTCCCCCCGCATCCAAGCCAGACTCCAGCCAAGTTTACGATATCCTCAGAACTGGATGCATAAAACTAGGTCTATGCAGGTTCTTCTGTGATTAAATTTTGCTTTTACAACAGTTTTCCAAATACCTTGCAGGACTGGAATGGTAAGAATGGAATCAATGGGAAGAAAAAACCCCAAAATTCCTTACATCTGGTTAATACATAGTTTCTCTACTAGCTGCACATTAATCCTTTAATGAGTACTCTTTTATCACCTGACATACCTCTTCCCTTCCCCAGCTTTATTAACATCACACTTTTCAAAGATCAAGTGGTCATCTAAAATGCAACATGATACATAGGCACTGAACTGTAAAATGTCTCTTTGCAAGGCATACATTCCTTTGTTTATACAAATAAAATGCAAGGACTGGCATTTTTAAAAGTAGACAACATTTCTCTGGCCAATTTAATAATCGGGTATTATTTATTTGCTCAGCAGTATGCAAGAGATAATACTTTCAAAATAATGAATAATAAAATATGGAACTATGGTAACTAAAACTGAAATAGCAAGCACATATTAGACGGGACTAGAAATAATGCAAAAGCATTACCTTTTATTGCATGGTAGGCTATACCAAAGGTGCAGGACATGTGAGGGTTCCCGAGTGCTGCTGGTCTACATGTAGAGCTTTGCCGTCTCAAACCACAGCGTGCATTGACGTTGCCTCACAGCTTTGCACATATACCCTTTTGGTTCCCATTACTTCACCAGCCAGCACACTGTACATTCATGGAAAAGACCATTACAGAAAAGAAATTGCTCCATCTCTCTTGAGGAAGTATTTCCCTCACAGACGTCTACATGCTCCCAAACACAGAGAAAATAATACTTACATTAAGGGGTTTTTTTTTGTGTTGGGGTTATAATCACAGTGGGCTAGTTTTACTATTGCAACTTCAAATACCAAGGAAAAGTAATTCTCTTTCAGAAATGATAGAAGCTGCAAAATTTAATAAGGATCTCAACTCTAGCAATTCCAAACAAATCTTCATCCCGCTTTCAGTCTGGTAGCTCTTCAATTATGTCCATACTCCCAGAATTCTAGTAGCAGATGGAATTTTGTTTTATTTTCCATTACTGTACCTTTAAAGTTTCATACTGCCTTTCATAAGTCATTTCAAAATTTCCCAGTTATCACCCAACATATTAGAGAAATACACTGTCAAGGACTTTTAACCTAGACTGCTTTGCTTTAAATACAAGTCAAAATTCAATAAATAAGCTGTTGAAACGCAAACGTGACAAAAATCTAACAAAGATTTCAGCCAAGGAACATCTTTAAGTATATGAATAAATGTGATCCTTATCAGCAAAGTCCTGAGTCCTTTAAGCATGAGGACTCCAGCATGACTTAAGAACTTGTTCTTTCTGAAACTAGTGATACTAATATTCTTAATTATTATAAATTTTGCAAATTCCCATTTAAGTTGTAAAAGAGGAGGCACAGACTCTCTTGATATAGCACGAGATGTGCTTCTGCAATTGCAGAACCTCAGCATGTACTTCTTTGAATTTTTCTTATTTGTGCATTCAGATTCTTAGCAGATGGAAGGCTGGCCACAGATAGGCATATGTGAGCACACTAGAAAATAAACAAAGACCTTCCTAAACATTCATTTTGCAATTCATTTAAATGCTTCAGCCAAGAAATTTTCACTTCATTGGCTTCATACACTGCAGAAGCTAACAATTTTGAGAAGACTGCTGAGATTGAAGAAGAAATGCTGTTTCTAACTGCTGTTTACAGGGAAGACACTAGACCTTGGGTTGTAGTGTCAATTTGACTGAAGAATAGCTAACAGCTTCATCCAGAAACCAACAGTAAACTAACAAATTAATTCCGACACAACCTTACTGCAAAGCTTCATTTCTCTACACTAATATTAAGGTTTTATTTAGTTATCATTCTGTTACCATTTCCCTTCCATTAGAAAAAGAAAAAAAAGCTGCATGACAGAACTGCATTTCACACAGTAAAAATCAGATGGTTGATGGATTTCAAAAATCAGTAATATCCCATGAAAGGCTGAATGCTTGTATACAAGCACCTTGTATACTGTAATTTCATCACACCTTTTCTTCTGTCATTTAAAGCAAGAAGAATGTTTTGGTGTATTCTTTTAGTGTATCTGCTACTTTTCCTTTTTCTTCTAATCTATTCTTCCACATTAGCAATGTCAGAGTTTCAGTCATGAAAGAAACCCATAAGAAGTACTAGCTATTTACAGTTCAGGGATTTAAGAAATATCTCTCAGATGTCTTTCTGAAAGTAGAAATGCTAAGATTTCCAGAAAATATTTGCATATGTCTGTACTGAGAAGCAAAAACTAAACCAACACACTACTACTCTGCTCAGAATTTGGGTAAAAAGGTCCTTCAGTTACTACTGGCTATTTTTTTCAAATATTGTCCATCACTTTTGTATTTTAACCAATTCTGTACCTATAAAGGAAGAAGCTCCTAAAGTCACTAGTACTCTTCTCCAGTACAGGTTGAAAATGCAGCCTTCCTCCCAAAGTATGGAACAAGAAAGCAAAAAAGCACATTGAATTTTCAAACCTATGAAATGGGCTTTCATTTCCTTATCTCAAGTTTCTCATTCTGGGCTGTCAAACAGAAAACTCCATCTCATGTACCTTTTATTAAAAAAGAAAGAACATATGCAGCTCCTTCTTTCTGGGAAGGACCAGTGATTTCCTGTATTAGAATAAATCATGTTCTATGTAAAAAGATATTTTTTAGATTTACTAAAACAAAAAAATCAACAGAGCATTAAAAGTAAAGTTGCAGGAGCAAAAAGATTGTGTATAACAACTAAGATTAGCTCACACAGAGCTATGGGGAACACACTGATGAAATTAACTCCAGTCCCCATTATGTTTCAATGCATGTGTGTGTGTGTATGCATGCACACACACGCATGCAAGATTAATTTCTGAACAGGAAATGGCAGGGAGAGAAAACAGCTTTTGTTCCCTGAAGCTGACTCCTGCTGCTGCAATCAGCGCAGGCTTTCATAACACACACAAGTATATACACACACCACTGGGAGAAAAGCTTTTAGCATTCTGGTCCCTTCTTTTGATTTCCAACCAAAAGTAAGTGAGAAATGAGGAAGGGAACAGAGAGAGAAAGGAAGGGAAAGACTGGAGGCCCAAATTAACATTATATTTGCAATTTAGACCCAATCATGTTTATCTTCACAAATACAAAATAACTGTGGCTTGTTGCCAATGAAAAACAAAACTGCTGCTTCTGACACATTTTATGCATCAGTCTTTGGGTATTACATCACTAGAGAAGCAAATACCATCCTGAATGCCTAAGTAGAAGCTATTTGGAGATTTCATAGTTTAAGGGGAATCCTTACTGTAAAGTTGGCATATTTTTTTCT
Organism: Eurystomus gularis; assembly: GCA_013400335.1. Classification (NCBI taxonomy): domain Eukaryota; kingdom Metazoa; phylum Chordata; class Aves; order Coraciiformes; family Coraciidae; genus Eurystomus; species Eurystomus gularis. The sequence continues at coordinate 18,198 of VZZY01016903.1, forward strand.
TCACAATACAGCATAGCCCAACTATTACACACTTGCAGTATTTCCTAATCTTAAATGGCTCTATGTTGTTACTTTTAGAGTTTATACTGTTTCATACTTATAGTAATTATCAGAGGGTTTGTGATACTGATTAAGACATTTAGATATGTACTCTTTTGAAGGCTATATTTAGAGATTTTCTTCACCAAAGAGACTTCAACCAGCAGCACCACTGTCCATCACACCAGAAGTGAGGTATTTAACTCTATTGTTAATTTCATTGTAGATAGAGAAAAATAGAAATTTTCTTACTACTTTCAGTTCCACACAAAAACTGTTAAAAGAGTTCAAGTTTCCAAATCAAAGAACCAAGAATAGAAGTCTGTGGTGTTTATGAAAACTTTATCTTAGGATTTGTATGAAAATAATCAATTACATTCCTATTCTCCTGTTTTTCATCTGGAGTACCCAGATCTACCTTTATCTACCTTGTCCGGTGCAAGACTGAATCCAATTTACACCATTGCACTCCAGCCTTTTTCTGATATCCAAACCACTATTTATTATCTGTTCATTGTTTTCCAGTAGAGTTGATACTTTAAGTGCTTCACACAAATTCGGGTTTCAATTCAGGTGCCTAAACATAGAGGTCTACAGCTATGCTATAGAACATATGAGATACCTGCAAAAGGCCATCATATGACCCAGGATCTACAGAAGATTCATGTCCTTCAGAATCAACCAAGTTGCAACAGTTTACAGTATCAAAAATGCCTGCATTCATACAATCAATCTAAACTCTGAAATGCTTATTTTCATGATACCCCAACCCATTTCTTCAATCCTCCACCACATTTCACTGTGAAGTATTCAATTCATGCAATAAATGAGGCAGAATCCTACAAACACTAGGTCTCCATCTATTACACAATATCTTCCATTATCTGCAAAAAGCAGAAGGTGAGCCCGTAATTAAAGACTGCAGTACAGCTTATCTGCTAGCAGTCTTTCTTACTTGTCATTTTATTTGAGATCTCATCTTTGGTACTTTTGTGGGAATTTAATAAAGAAAAGACATATACAAACTCAGTTCTAATGAAAGAAAACTGAAAGTTCAAAATCCTCCATATACTATTTTAGGAACACTTCCATGAGTCATGCCTATACCACTTAAAGAGAGGAATAACAGACAGGCTGTCATCCTATCAAGTGCCTCAGTGTGTTGTGTCCTTGCCCCAGTCCCAGTTTATGATATCCAGCCTGGTTCTTATTCTTTTTGTTTAACATGTCTGGTAATTGGGGTCCTCCTTCCAGCTCAAGTCTTCTCATCCAGCCAGACTTTTTGCAACTTCACCCAAGCGCCAGAGTGCAATGTCGTTTCTAGTTGCTTCTTCTCCTTGTTCCCAGACTTCATAATTAAATCTAATTCTTTTTATCCTCTCTCACTACATTGATGCATGTTGATACATTGATGCATTGATACATTGATGCGTGTTGATAACACGCCCGTGTTGTGACTACTGCTGAGCAGTGCTTGCACAGCACCAAGGCTCTTCCCAACATTGCCCCCATAGTGGGATGGGGAGGGTAAGATCCTGGGAGGGGACGCAACCAGGACATTGACCCGAACATACCATATGATGTCAGCTCAGCTATAAAGCTAGGGAAAAGGAGGAGGAGGGGGTGATGGGCGTTCCATTGTCCTCCAGAGCAACCACTACGTGTCTTGGAGCCTTGTTTCCCAGGGAGTGGCCAAACATCGCCTACTGACAGGAAGCAGAGAATAAATCTTTGTTTTCCTTTGCTTCCACGTGTGGATTTGCTTGGCTTTGCTGCTGTTATTATTAAACTGATTTTGTTTTCCATGTTATTTTCCTCCCCTTTTTTTGCTCTGCTGAGGAGGGAGAGGAGAAAAGCAGGGTGTGATAGGGCAGCTTGGTGGGCACCTGGTGCTCAGCCAAGGTTAACCCCCACAAGGACCAGAGCTCATTCAATGTACAAGAAAATAATATGAACTATAGTACACTAAGACCATGCTCAGATGGCTCACAAAAGCACTTTAAGCTGATCTTTTGATCACTGATCACATCCAGTCCCCTATTCATTACCCTAATATACATGTATCTGAATAATATTTTCTAACACAATATAAACCCACATATCCATTGGCTTTCATAAACTACTACCCCAGCACCAATAAATGAAGCCCTCAAAACACAGAACACCTGTCCACTGTGTAACACTTATTCTTTTTCACTCTACATCCTTTCCATTTCACTGAAATACACACCAAGTACAGTAGGTTTCAAGTTGCTATCCAATTAAACAAATTTATTATACAAAATAGGAAGAACAGGACAGATAATTACTATGTCTGTTTCAGAGTCAAACCATGCTGCAAATTGAATGTCTTGAAATCAAAGCTTACATTTGAAAGGACACTGTCAAAACATTTTCATGAAATAGACTTTTCTCTTTTGTTATAGAATAAAGAATTGAATACTGAAAACAGAAACCTACTTCTTCACCAAATCTCTATATTTCCTCCATGCACTACACATTGCATGTTTCTGTATAGTTCATCAGGAATAATAGCTTGCTGGCAGGTATTCATTCCTCTTAGAAAACACCAGCAAAGTATTTATTTTGGGAAGAAAAGAATAGGTAAATACAGTAGTTTGATTGTGCTTGTTTTTATAAAACCTCCAGTTTGATTGTGCTTGTTTTTATAAAAAGAGAAATACCTATTGCAACTCCCCATACATTATCTTTAGAAGTTCCTATCCATTCTGTAATAGCCAATACTCAAGAGACTGCAACACTAATTCCAGGGACTCCCTGGTGCCTTGAAAAGAACAGGTTACAGTTCTACAAATCCCAGCAGAATAATGCAGGAGAAGGACTCCCAGGGTGCTCTCTAGACCAGCATCATACCATTCAGAATCAGAGCTCTCTTTTGAAACTTGCTCCAAATATTTTTCCATTAAAACAAAGTAATTTCTCTTCAAGGTTAAGAGAAGAAATTAAAGCTGGTTAAAACAACACTGCATGAATTTATTATACAGGGATTTGCAGAAAAGGCAGCCCACACAAAAGACCAAAGACCTCAAGCCATACTGTGCAAGGTTTGGAGCTAGCTGATCATAGCTCTCAGACTGTTAGGCTTGAGTCTATTAACTGCAGAACGCATCAGTATTATTACAGCAAAACAACTGAAGATTTGAACTCTACATGAGTAGGCCATTGAAACCAAGCGCTCTTGCTCATTTCAAGTGAAACATATGAATGAGGTGGGGCTAAAGTGTTAATCAGATCAACATTTCTGATGAAACTAACTCTTTCAGTAGTCTGTATTTGAACAGATTTATCTTACATAGATAAACAAAAAGCAAAACACCCTAACTTCTCTGAAACTCTCCACAACATACTCCACTACTCTGAGAATATTGTTAACAGCAGAGAGAGCATGGAAAAACACCAGAAATCTACTTCTGCAGCTCTCTCAACTGTTGTGATCCAACAGGCTGATCATCAGCTGACATCCATTTTTAAGGCACTTCATCACTTTACACTGAAAACACACTGGAAACCCCATAAGGCTGCAGCTTTTATCTAACATCCTTTATTACTGTATTTAACTTAAATCTGTCAATAAGCTTATGATCTTACACCAGATTTATAATCTGCCTCACTGAAATCAATGGAGCTAAAGCAGTTCAAAATAGGTTTGATGTGGTAGAAAAATATCAGGCCTTCAATCTACAAAGACAACCTTTTAGATCATGAACAATCTCTGAAGTTAACATGAAAGGCTATTTTTTTTTCTTCTGGCTTCTCTTCATGGCATGCACATTAAATTGATCAAGATCACTAATGAGTTAACAGAGGAATACTTCTTTAAGATACAGTTTTGTGAAAATATACTCCTCCAGGGTAAGGTTGGTTTGGGTGTGGGAGCTTGAGGGTGTTTTTCTGTTTTTTTTAATTGGGCAAGTGAAACACAAATTTTCCACAGAGTTTATCATCATTCTAAAGGGAAGGTAAGAACATGTTTTGCTTAGACTGGTAAATCTTCACGACAATTTTGCAAGGCTGCTTGAAGACTTTTTTCCCTCTCACACAGGCAATTACAGTATCACATGTAACTGGGAACAAAGACTACCGGGAACAGAGTTTAATGGATTGTGATTACTGTTCTGGAACAGATTGAGCCTCTTTATAGCCTATGAGAAAACGATGTGAACTGAATTCAAACAAAGAACAGATAACGGATTTTACTGAAAGCCACAGAGTTAAAAAAGACACTCTCATAATTCAAGGCCATGGAAGGTATCTCAAAGCAAAAAGAGATTTAAAATAAATAGGAGATGTATTACATGTAAAACAACAGACTTACACATTTTATCTTTATATAGTACTCCACTTTCAAGAAAGGAACATACAGATTATTATTTACCTTTATTTTAAATATTTTCATTAATAGTGTTGTATTCTGACTTTTTTGCACAATGCAATAACTGCTCTCTTCTTGTTCAAGCAGTTCTTTTCATATTTCTCTCTAACATAAGTCCCTGCTGCTATCAAAGCAAATCAAATCAACTGTACTTCAGCCAACGTTTTAAAAACAAAGCATATTTCATGTCAGCCATTCTGTTTTCCTCTACTCAGTCCAAATCAACAATCCAGACATTTTCTTCTGCTGCTATCAGTGAGATGAGGGAAGAGGTGATTTTTCAGCTACCCATAATGATCCTTCTTGACTTGCTCACAGCATGAGGGAGGGAAATGCCTCATCCCTGCATAAATACCTCCCTTTGTGACTGTAGCCATCATTTCTGATGTGCTATACTCAGTGACTGTTTTCTTTAATCTGATCTCTCTCCAACCAGTGGAGGAGTAGCTTTTGAATTTTACTCAGTAGATGAGAAAATACATTTTAAATATATTTTCTGTAGTTCTATCTGCTTCAAATTCTACCTTTCGCACAAGGAGAGCAACCCTGTTTGTAAATCAGAACATGCCCTATTAAACTTCTTACCAAATGAAACTTAAGGACTAAAGCATTAATATAAGTTGCTTTGCTTTTATCTGCTGAGCTGATGAGCTAACCCATAAAAATCAACAAACATCCCACTTTCTGATTTCTGAGGCATGTTTTCAAATACTAAGATCTGTCATAAAAACTGATCCAATATCAAAACTGGGCCCTAAATCTACCCTCAAATAGATGAATCTTCATGTTCATTTTCCACTGTATTAAAGAGGACTACTTCTGCATATGAACAATCATTTCCATACCTCAAAATTACATGGTAAAAATGTTTTAAAATGGAAATATCAGTGAGTTTGTAATAAGCAAGCTCAAGCTGAAGTTTTTCTAATAGGTATTTTTCCTCTAACTTTGAATCCTCCTACCAGACGCCCACGTTCTCCTAGTCCTTTTGTACTGCCTGCGGAACAGACATCTCCACTAGAAAAGACTCAAACAATTACCTAATGGTGCAGAACTAGCATGACAGCCCTTGCTGCTGTGCACCCCATTTCAATGAGGATGTTTTGTATGACTCAGAATGAATCAGACTGAGGAAGGAGAACTGCAGTCCCAGAAATAATAAACAGCAGCACACAACTTGGAAGAAAGATCCTATGCCACTTAATCATTACTGTCCCACAGCTAATTGCATTGCACATTATATTGCATGCCTAAATAGGACACATGTGGACATATGATCGTGTCTCTGATGAGCTCCACAAATATCAATCAATGCCCTTTGCTGAAAATATCAAGCTGCAATCAATCATAACCAGGTATTGATATAAAGCTAGATGCATTAGCAAAAGACATCAAGACATTAAGAACTGCATTCCCATACACATTCTTCTGTACCCGCAAGCCAGACTGGTGCCTCCCTGAGTGGGGGGGGGGCACATCACTTAGGAGACACAAAAGCATTTCTTTCAAGTACCTGGTGCAAAGGTCAGACACAATGAGTTCTGAACTCAAGGTCCTCCAAAATGGAAAATGTTTATACCTGCAGTTCTTTCACCTGGTCAGTCTCAAAGCTAACAGAACATTTGCAGCTTTAGAGGGGCTGCAGAATTGTCCTCCCAAGTCCTCCAAAGGAACAGTGAGATTGCTACTTATTTAATAAAGCCCAGCTGCCAGGTGTTCACAGCAAAGCCACACACATATTACGAGGCTCATAACAGCTTCTGCCCTTAGCCACATGTGTGCAGTTGGAGTACAGCTCTTGGAGACAGCTGAGGAAAGGTGCTGGCAGACCCCTAGCACTGCAGTGACCTTACATGAATGTTTCCTGTGGAAGTACACAACTTACAGACAGTGTTGCATCAGAACCTGGGCTCTAACCAGTCAACACAGCTGTGTAATGCTCAACACGCTCTGAAAACTGGGTCAGATTTGTTTTCTAGAGTAGTCATGTCAAAATCCATGCAAGGTATACACACTGAAGGTATGTCTTACCCCAGCCAAAGCTTCTACTGAGTTCTCCTGCTGATTAACTCTCCTGCTCCTACTCCCTCACTCACCATCCCATATTGCTCAGAACCCCAGTCCCTTCTCTTAAGCATAGAACTGTGGCAGATGCTTTTAATCCCAGAAAACCCTATTCTATTTCTCAAAAAAAGAACAATCCCTTTATTAAAATGCTATCAACATACAGTACTGTCAGAGAAAAGAAAATGAAAAGCTATCTTAGATAACACAAAACAACAATAAAATTACTGCATTTCCACATGATGTTCCTTTTTTTCCTGCCTAATCCTCCATTATTTGCTTTCTGGTTTGGTTTGTCTAGCTTCTCCTTGCATACATTGCTGCTTCTAAGATCAATGGCTATTTCATCTGTTTTCTTCTTATATTTATGTAGAGGTCTCCTTTTATTCCATTATTTGCATAATGTCTCTTATGTTCATGTATTTTCAGAAGAATAAACAGTTTTTGTAGATCAGATTTTAACAATCTACCATGAAGGGCAATTAACCTCAGTAGTCACCAAGTCCAGTTCCTTCACTTATAGGAAGAAGACCAATATTTAAAATCACTGCACACATTCAGAAATCCTTGAGATGTCCTGTACTGCATCATCTTATGGTCAACTGCATTTGTTTAAAAGACCTGAAAGTACTGCAGTACTCCTTAACTTTTCAAAAGATGAATACACTCCCTGAGGCTGTGTCTCAGGGATATCACAGCTGCAGAGTTTTCCTAAAAAACAGTATTTATTTGTGTTTTCAGTTCATTACCTTTGGCTGTGAACAAAATGCTATCCCTAGGGCAGGAATCTCTGGAAGGGCTTCCCTAAAAGATTTCAGCTTTCTCCACAGGACAAAAGGAAGGCATGAACACATTTCTTTGCCAGCTTCAACACTTACTTAATGTCAACAATTTAAATGTCAGCATTTTCCTACTTCCAAAGGTGAAAAAAAATGAATATACAGGATCAATTATCTCAGCAGTCTGCAGCTATGCCCACTTTTGTTTTATAATCACTTCAGCAGCTTTCTGTTCTATCTGGGATGATTGCCTACTGTTTTTGGTTTCCTTTCTAGCTACTATGCTGCACTTTACAAGATAAGAGAAAAGAGCTCTGGGATATTCCCAGAAAGATTGATAATGGCTCAGAGACCCCCTATGTTATATTACTAACCTCCAAGTCATTTTCCCCCTATAGAAAATGGCAGAAAGGAAGAGGATATTGGAAGGAATTGCAGACAGCATACGGGAATCCTAACTTTTATTTGTGCTTTTTTCTGTCTTTCACATTTTTGTCAGGCAATCTCTGGAACATGCAAATGCCAGCATTATTGTACTGACTTCCAGCAGGGCAGAGAGTGGCTTGGGGAACACAGATGTCATTTGGCCTGTTCTTCTGCAGATGCCAACCGAGAGCACACTACAACCTGTGCAGCACTAGCCTGCTTTCAGTGAGGCTCTCAGAAACTCACTTGGGGAAAGAAACTTTAATGGTAGTAAGGAAATGCAGACCTGGACTGGTGCTGTCTGGACACACAGATCCCACTGGAGTTTAACAACTGAACCAGTATTTCTAGTCTGGTTTCTGCATACCTGTGAGCACAGTCTTGAGGACAATGCTGAAATTGCCATGAGAAGAGTCAGGATCTACACAGAGAGAAAAAAAATCTGTAGTTGTACACTTTTCAACTAAAATGAGACAATTAATTTATATCTAAATAATCCCAATTATAAGATATTAAAGTGGCCAAAGGAACAAATTACCTCTAGACTTTTAAGATCTATATACCCAGCCAAATCAGTACTTCTGTGAGTCCACAACCTGAATTTCACTATAACTAATACCAAGAGAACAAGGTCTGTTTACTTTATGCTAAACAGAAGACAAGTTTCACGGACTAAAGGAAACCACCATCATCAGACCTTTTGTTTAAGGTAGCTCACTGAGCTTCCCCAGTGGCATTGGAGTTGAGCCTAGAACTTGTGTTTGAATCTTTTAGAAAAGATATACAAGTAAAGAGGAAAAATGGAAATCGTGTCTACTATGTCAAGCGGTTAAGCCATAAGAAAAGACCGGGAGAGATGTAAAACTTACATACTTTCTGGGTTGAGATTTCTGACGGAATACTAAAGAGCACTCTCTGGCTCTGGGGTATAAATATTTGAAGTGCTGAGGCCTGAGCTGTGGGCCCTGAGTTGGAGCTGACCTGTGGATGAGTCACAATCTAGCAGAATGTTTTGTTTCCCTCACTTGCTTCATGTTCCAGAGGCAGAACCTGGCCCATCTGTGTCTCTGTGGCTCTGCCCTCACCCAGGTGGTCATGGCTGGGGTGGTGGGCAAGGCCAGGGCTATATTAACCAGGAGCTGATTAGTTGGAAGAGCTTCATGTTGGGTGTGGCTTCTGTTGGGGCTGGTTGCATCTTGCTGAGCTCTCATGGTGGTGTCCTTCCATGTGAAGGGCCACTAAGGGAGCCATCTCTGTTGTGTCCAGCAGGTGATGCTGGCACCACAGTGGGCAGCAGAGGAGCTGGGCCCACAGGAACCTATGGCAGGACTGTCTGAGGGAAGACTTCCAAGGAGATGTTGCTGAGTTCAGAGCTGGCCTGTGTGATCAGGCAACTGATGGCAGCATAAAACGATGATGGCTGAACCAGCACAGCAATATTTCAGATTTCTACAAAGATGGTGTCATCTGCATTCATGCTGGACAATTTGCAATCTTAATGCCATGTGTCATTATATCAGACTATAACGACCTGTTCATATTAAAGATTTCATATATTTAACTTCTAATTGTAGTTTATATAGAGAAAATGCCCTTAGCTACACATGACAATGTGGAAAGGATTTATTTGTACTTCAGGAAATAATGTAGTAATGGATTATCCTAAACATGCTATCAACCAACGATAAAACATTCTTTCAAGGTGATGAATAATTGCCAGTCCTAGAACACAGCAGACTTCTTACTTCATAGTAATTACAAAAGCACAGGAAACCATGTAACTGTTCTGTTTCCTAATTTCACTCTATGGTGAAACACATTTAAAACACCCAGGGTTCCAGGAGCATGTATCCATGCCCATGTCCAAGACAATATGACATTGTTCTTTGTTAACAGCCAGAAAAGTTGATGGATACAGAAAGCACCACAGTGCTTGGGATATTTATATTTCCTCTTAAGCCTTCTCTCAAATCCAATGAGTTAAAGAAACCTAAAACTCTTAAAGAAATAGTTTAGAAAGACTTTAATGCAGTTAAGGAATAGGCTAACTTGGCGGTACCATGGCTTTGAAAAATTTCTAACCCATCTTCTATCTTACAGACCTCCAGAATTTTCCCATTTCTCATCTTTTATACAGTATACCAACTGCTTGGTCAGAAGATACTCTTTTTAGTTGTCCTTTGCTGGATAGAGGTTACTATCTCCTAATCCTTTCCACTTCTCATGTTTACAAGGTGGTTTCATTCATTAGTCTGACAGAGAGACAGGCAAACAAACAGCTTGTAGAGATGGGCTTCTGCTTTCATAGCCCTATACAGCAACACAGGAAACAGAAATTTGAGTCTATTTCCCCCTGCCCGAGGTAACTGTGGACATAACCCACAGTTCAACTCTCACATTATATACAAATACTGGCTATAAAACTGCATTTTTTTGTGGCCTGCAACAGGCCCCACCATTTATGATACGAATTCAGGTTTTCCCACAAAGAATTAGCCCTCATCACAAATATTTATCAAACATTAAGGAACATTAAAATTCAAAATGTCAGCATGAATTCAGAATTCAAAATGTGCATACTGAAATATTTTTCTACTGATTTCCGGTACACTGTCCCCCACCCCTAGCTCCCCAAGGGTAACTCTTTGTTACCCTTTTATTTCTTCCAAATGTCATAATTTTCAGACTCTGTTGAAAATTGTGTCTACAGTACTGAACTAAACAACATCCAGAAACATACCTGAACACTAGAGCATACTTGTCTGTACCAGCTAATCCTTAAAATATTCCTCAAAACAATTTTATCATGTACCTCTCCCAGAGAATTAATGAGCACGATCTGTGAGGCACAATGTTCCCAGAACTATTCCTAAGAGGTAATTTGTACACAGCCACCCTGTTTTTGAAGGATAAGACAGGTTACTAACATACGTGTATAGCATTATCTGCCAGTTAGTCCCAGTGCCTGTGAGAGGTTTTAATTTACTAGTATAGACATAGCCTTAATTTAGATAGCTCGGAGATTCTTACATTAGTAGGTAGAGGTAGGAATTGACATTGCTCATTTGGTGGCCGACATTATTCAGGCAGCCGTCGAACATTATTAGTGAATCAGATCCAGTGAAATCCTGCATGGGTCATGAGGGGTACTGACTATTCTAAAATCCAGCTTCAAGAAAAAAAATGCTCTCTGCTGCCTCCAAGGCGGAAGGACACATAGGATTAGGCATGAATGTAGGATAATCTTCAATACATGTTCAAATGCAATGGTAAGAGAGTTCATTTTGGAGTGAACCCAGTATCGGTGAATGTAACAAATGTCACAAAAGCACTAGCAGCAAAAAGCTAACTGTGAACAGCCACACTAGAGAAACATGTTCGAGGGAGGAGCCAGAGAGGTTAACGGGAGAAGAAACAAGCAGTAAGGACTTGTATCACCTTTATCTATCTTCTTCCTGTTTTGTATCATATATGTGCTACTTGCAGCAATGAGCAGAAGTCTCCATCTACTCATGACATTGCAGGACATACTGTATTTTAAAATTTACCTTTTTATAGAGCTTGTATCACTGCCTTTCAACATGGACAGAGTTTACAGCACATTTTCCTCTCTTTCCTACCTTTCCAACCGCAGATGTTCCTGCTAGAAAACGGGCATATTTTCTACCAAAAACATCTCTTCAGCAAAATATGTCTTTACATAAGAAAACTGCATTTCTTCTGGAAGCCAGAATAGCTTAAATGGTTTTTTCATTACTGTTATAAGAAAACTATAAAATGCTCTGTTGAGTAAAAATGCTCTAAGACAAAAACAAACAAAACCTCCTGACCTTTTTCAATCATTCTTTTGTTGAGGAATTGGACTGAAACAATTAATAAGTACCCAGCAATTACATCAATTTAGAAGAAAAAAGAACGTCAGGTCTGAGTTTCGACACAGGCAGTTGCCATACTTTTTCACAGCCAGCTGTATGTTGCTGGTTGTTCTCACAGCCAGTTTCTCACTACAGGTATTTATATCAGCAGAGATCTGGCTCAAAATCTGAGATGCTAACAGGAGCTAAGAAAATGACTAGGCTGAATGTCACTGGGCAAGCTAACCTTACTCCTGATGGAAAGCACTGGGATCCCTAAGAATCTTAATGGCCAGACTCTGGAAGTTACAGTTCCTTCACACAAGTCTAGCTGTTTGTTAAGCTAAAGAGTGCCAGTTCTACATGAGTGAAGGAAAGGAGTGGCTTGTGACTAGTAAACATTTCCAAGTATCTAATAAGACTAGCTGACAAGCACATTCACATGCACTGTTCGACTCCACATGCAGTGAACACTTGGCAGATTCTACAGCCTGTGAAAGAACCTGAGTACTCAGCACATTTGAAGAAAAACAACATGAAGTCCTACCCTCAGTGGAGGACACTTCTGTCAAATTCTTTCTTCTTTATCTTGTAGTCAGCACATCTAAATAAGCACATGCAAAATTAACAGCTGATTTGAAAACTGGAAGATTGCAACTCTCTACATTTCAATTTCTTAGTTTTTTAAAGCCCAGTAGCAGTACTGATGAATGACATTTAGCTACTTCATCATTAAATAATATCTGAATTCCAAACCATGATTAAGACCCATCAGTTGTAGGAATACAAGGCTAACTCAAGACTTCCTCTCGACCACCCTTGTATTTGTTCCACTGAATCACTTCCTTTCTTCATTCACTTTTCTCCTTTTTCAAAATGTGGGACAAGTTTGCTAGAAAAGTTAGTTTTGAATTTTCACATACCACCCCAAGAAAAGCTGCCTTCCCCAAAGTACCTAGAAATCCTAACCACAAAATTGTCCCAAAAGTGTAAATCATTTGGTATGCAAGATTATGTGAAATGAATTGTTAAACAAACAAACAATTACACAGGCTATAAATCAAAATAAAAATTCTAAGCATTACTCCTCTCAGTACTACATTTTCAGGTGCTTACATGTTAGCTATTTTGGGAATGCAGACAACACAAACCAAACTACCCAAACACTCAGAGGATCTGTTTTTCTGTGAACATCATGAAATCCAAAGGAGACTTCACAGTGCTACTAATTTCTTGCAGACAGGAGAGGAGCACAGAATCATAGAATGCCTTGGGTTGGAAGAGACCTCAAAGATCATCTAGTTCCAATCCCCCTGCCATAGCAGGGACACTTCCCACTAGACCAGTTTGTTCAAGCCCCCATCCAGCCTGGCCCTGAAGACCTCCAGATATGAAGCATCCACAACCCTCCCTGGGCAACCTGTTCCAGTGTCTCACCACCCTCAGAGTGAAGAATTTCCTCCTAATTTCCAATTGAAACCTACCCTCTCCCAGTTTGAACCCATTATGCCTTGTCCTATCGCTACAGGCCTTTGTGAACAGTCCCTCCCCAGACTTCTTGTATGCTCCCTTCAGATACTGCAAGGCCACAATAAGGCCTCCCGAGAGGCTTCTCTTCTCCAGGCTGAACAAGCCCAACTCGCAGCCTGCCTCAGATGACACAGTGTAAAATTGCTAAGTGTGCAACACAACATAACCAAAATACTCATGACCAGATTTGAGATCTTAATAATTCTGTGTAATGGGAAGACAGTGAGATCAGATAAAAGGATAAAAATAGTTTTCACTTCATATTAATGCTAAAAGTCATGTAACCTCAGGAAAAAAAAAAAAAAAAAAAAGAAGAATTGTAGTAAGCCTAACAAGTATAACCATGACATTAGTACTGTCTCCTGCGAGAATATTCTGGAGATGGTCTGGCATTACAGAAGGCTTTCCTAAATGTGAAACTAACTGCATAAGCACTGCTTTGTTAAGGTAAGCTACCACCAGATATCAATAAAAAAGGAAAAATGTAGCTTTAGGAAGATGTACTATAGCAATAAATCAATTATTCAGTTAAACAAACTATAACCCTGGATCCACTCCAAGGCTTTAGAAATGTAGGCTTCCATGTGTGGTTAAAAAAGAACAAAACTGTTAATGCCTCTCAAAGTCACTAATTAATAATCCATAAACCTTGTAGCTTTCCCAGTCACATGAGCAGCGCTAGGCATTTGCTTGGTCTCCCTGAGCTGTCCTTTCAAATTTGCCATTTCTCGTTCTGTTGAGCTATTGGTCTCATTGAATCATGTCCACGACCTGAATGTAGGAGTAAATAAAAAGACTACAGATGAAAAAGTATGTGCGATCTGATTACTCATTATGAACAATGATTATGCAACAAGTAAGGACACTTCAGTGTACATATCAGTATATTTTCTAGTAAGATTTCAAAGATCCTTTTTTTTCTCAAATATTAGTATGGATTGGCAGGCTTATCTCAGAAAATACTGATTTTCTGTACACAAAGAGAACAATGCCTGCCCAATGTTAGAAACAGAGAAAATTGAGGAGTTCATACCCTGAAGGGCTGGCCAAACCCCCCATCTCTGATTAAATATATAATAACATATAAACACTTTTACATGTAAAATTGTCCCTTAGGTACAAGGAATAAAACATGCTACAGAGCTGACAGCCTGATGTCCCATCTTTATCCAATATACAGAAATCCAAACAGGACTCTGACAGAGTCTAGACCTGATATATTCTTGCCATGTAGTATAAGTGATCATAACACTTAAGCATTATGCACTGATGCAATGCTACAATGGAGTGATTTTAAAAAAAAAAAAAAAAAAAAAACAATCCAAAACCATACTTTTTGCATAACAATGTGAGTTTTCTTATGTGTTGCCAAGGCCATCAGCTAGTTAGAATCTTTATGCAATCTACTTAATATCATATTTATCACATTTCAATTGCTCCCTTTAGAAGCAAAGAAAAATATTCTTTTCAAGGCAAATCAGTATCTTTGTAAGAAGTAAAACTGAAATGATAAAACTGCAGCATGAGGCAACATGAAGAAGAAGCTAAGATGCAATCTTGCAGATAATATCTTAATGACTAAAAATTAATTATTTAATGATTGCATAAGTATGCTTCACAAGTATGGCTAAGACAATGCCTTATTTCCTCAAAGTATGTTAAAAGTCTCAACACAGATCACAGTCTTGGCTTACTGTACACGTAACTTTGGGGCTTTTTAACAAAGCTCTTTAAGATCAAAATCTATTCACACTGAGTTTCTCAAATGGGGAATTTTAAAGCGTTAAGTCAATTTAAATTGTCATAACATTTTAAAAACTAAAGCCTATTAATTTGTTACCAAGTCTAGAAATCATTAGAAATACTAAGATATATCCTATGTCATCGAACTGAAGTAAAATTGATTCCAACTGTTACCCAGTTATCTCTTTTATTTCCAAGGTTTTAATCAAGACTTTGTCTTTGAAGAATCTGCTCATCATAAAACTCTAGAATGCAGCACTTCGCATAGTGTCTCATAGGAAATGGCCTTGGTGCATTATTAATTACCCTAAGTAATGCTTACTGTACTTCTCTTTCTACTCAAGTCATAATGAATTAACTATGACCTTTCCTTCCTGAATTATATTTCTTAATCAAGCTCCTAGTTTTAGAAGAATTCTCCTCTATCCCTCAAGAACTGCTATAAGTTAACTTATAGGAAACTAAGACCCTTATTTGGTATTTTCATTGTATCTATAGGCAAAATTTTAAGGGTTTCAGTGGTAGGCATTTCAGAGATAGCCAAGATCTCACCATAAATCAAAAATTGATTTATCAGCTAGCTATTAACTCTTCTATTACTCTGCAGCAAAAAGCTGTCCTTCCTTTTCTGCAGTGCTGTGCTCCACAGCTGTGCTTACAGCCCTGGAGCAGTAGCAGTATACCGGCCTCTGCTAAACATACTAACAGCAGCTTAGGGAAAAACTGTTCAGTATACACCAAAATGAGGATTGAAGTGATTTATTAAAAACATGTAATTAACCAGCCGTGAGCTGCATATTTAAGGTTCAGCAATATAAGTAAACCACAATATTAGATGCATACAAAATGCTAAAAAATTAGATGCATGCAAAGTGTGTATAATAAACACATACAAACCCAACCTCCTACAATAACCCCTCCAAAAAGCTCTGATCACACACAGGTGAACCCAGTTACACGCACACATCTTTCTCACAGGACCTGTGAGTAGCTACAAGCACTCATCTGGGAGCTCTGTTTCCCCTCAGGTATCTCCTGCTAGAGATGGGGGTGCTTTAGCTTCCTGTGTATTTGTGCAGCTCCTTACAACTTGCTGAATCACACACCAGTGCGAAAGCACCCCACAACTTCGTATGCGTACACCACAAGTGTGGGTACCTACCGTTGCAGCCTGTGCTGACAGCTCACTAGCTGGATGCAGACACCTCAGCATCCAACAGGGAGGATGCTTCTTGCTTTGGCAGAGGTTTTGATGCCAGCAGACCAACTTCTCACTATGTCAAACCACACCCTGAGTACCACTGTTTCCGGTTCAAGATCTCTGACTCCTCATTAAAAATTTCCATGCTGTTTTTATATTTCTTTTCAGGCTGCCTCCTTTCAAGAGCCAACACATGCAACTATGACTGTTTAGCTAAAGAAGCTACAGCGATCAATCTCCCAATGTAAGATTCTCATGAAAACAAGATCATGAATATTGTGTCTCCTAAACTCAAATCTTTTCTCCCCACTCATATTCCCCTCCTGCACAAGAGCACAGCAGGGGAACACTTACAATGACATTGAATAAAATACTTCTCTTAGCATTAGATGTCTGCATCTGAACTAGTCTCCTGTAACAGGTTTTAGATTTCCTTTTAAGGATTAAACAAATCACACGTTAAAGGTGCATGTTTTGACTTGTAACTCTGATGTAAATCCAGGTTGTATAACCAAATTTACGAGGCAGAATCTCATCCCAAATGTTTACAATAGCTTCTACGTGGGCATGGAGCATCTCCTTTTTTGTTGTTTTTGTTCCTGGTTTGTTTTTTTGGGTTTTTTGTGTTTTGTTTTTTTTTTTTTAAGAGAGAAGCTGTTTGGCTGCTTTGGCATTGGTTTCTGTTTTTCTCTAGACTGAGAGTTATAATTTTTGAAGTTTTCTAGTCCTCTGCTACATTTCCCTCTCCACTTTTTTGTCCTGCCCCTAGCTAGTATTCATCCAAGTCCAGTTATATCCCAAAAAGAGACTGACACTAACACATACCAATACCATACTGGTCAGATCCACTACTGGAACAAATTTCTCTGTTTCAACACAGTAAGACCTAACACAAGAACTCGTCCATTTGAGACATTCTTTAAAGGTCTGTTTCCTACTACAATCTTTCAGTCACTGATGACTATGCACACTTTGACAAAGACTCTTGATACGCTATTTTTTGTAGGTTGCCTCCTGAAAAACTCTTTTTCAGCATAACTTTGAGTACTGATTATACAATGGAAAATAAAGCTGGGAGAACTTTAATGCATGTCTACAGATGGGTGGTATGTTTCCCAGTACTGCAAAAAGAATTCCCATGTAAGTATCACAACAGGCTTTAGTGAGGTATGAGATTCATTGTAGAGAAATTAGTATCTTTAAAGGTGTTCTAATTATTGTCTTCATATTAATAGATATATGTAATTGAATATAAGCAGTTAAATCTTCAAGCAAATGCTAATTTTCATAAGTTACTTACGACTTTATGCATCATACCAGATACCAGACTGTAGGGCAGGCAATACTAGCTACTTCTATGCTCACATATTCAAAAATCCTGTTAAAATGAAAATTACATTGAAGAAGTGCTTTTACCCTCTCAAGTCTCCCATGTATTACCAAGACACCACCAAAGCAACCAGTCATTTGGTTTTGTTCTCTTGTTCCAGGTCAAATTTCTTATTAATATGGTGGTTTCTCCCACAAATAGAAGAGCCACCTGTATTCAAATAACATGCTGGGAAGTGTACAACCTGCAGCCCTGAAGGGAAGCAGGAAAATGCAAGTGATTGCAGCACTTACCACAGATTTTGTACTACTGAGTATATACGCTCTCCCATAAGTGGAAAAGAAATGCACTAATAAAAATGGAAAATGGGAAGTGAATGTTCTTGGGTTTGGCACAACTACACTTATAGCTCACCTAAAGAAAGTGGGAGATAGCAAATTAATCAAAACTTAGCAAACTAAACCAAAAAAAGAGAAGCAAAATATATGTTTGAGCAGAAAGCTAGAAAAAAGCACAGTTAAAGCTAACATTTGCCTTAACCATTTGTTAATGGATACATTAACTGGCATATTTGAAAACTTTCAACTTTTTAAGCATGCTCCTGAAATGGCAGTAAAGACAACTGTAATTCACACATGGAATAAAAAGCATTCACTCTTCTTTAAACGAAATCTGATAAATTTCTCTATTTACAAAAAAAACCCTTAATATAAATTACATACTTCTGTTTTAAATCTATTTTAACACAATCAGTCAAATCCATTATTATTTAAAATCAGCACTGTTTCTAACATAACTGTCATTCTAGGTCAGGGCAAAGGCTGGGGTTCAGCAGGTTTAGTATCCTGTCTCCTAAAGAGAACCCAAAGTAAAAAGAGAACAATATGGCATGTAGTGGGACTTCTCCCAGACCCTCTACTAACCTCCAAAAATATGTAACTTTGGGACTTTCTCAGTCAGAGGTAATGTCTTTGTACTCAATAGGTATTGGTGGATTTTCCTTCCAGGAACTTGTCCACTCCACATAAACTTTGTAGAGTGAATTTGTGGAACTTGTTGCAAAAGATATTACAGATACTAAAACAAGATAAAGAACCAAGTCTTCTTGTTGGCTTTGAATGAGTCTTCTCTCAGCTTCAGCTGATGCTCCCCAGCTTTTTTATTGGAAGTGAGCGTAAACAAGAAATCCCTGATGAACCACCTTCATACCACTTGGGTATTTTTAGCACTCTATTGTCTGTACATAGAATAGTCTTTTCTCTAGGACTCTGGTTTGCCTAATTTTTCTTCCTATTGTAGCCACTTCAAGATTTAGACCATCCTTTTTACCTTTCTTTTAACTTCTTCCAGTTCAACTGTAGCTTTTTAAAGACAGTTACAATTGTTAAGCACCAAACTCACTTACTGAAAAAAACTGTTGTAAACAGAAGACCTTGTTCCCGAGCGAAGATTGGTAGTTGGGGGTGTTTTTATGTACATCACAAAATTCTTTAGATAAAACTGAGTTTAGATACATTTGCCACCTTAATCTCCAATCACTGTCTCAAAGTCTTCTTGTAAAGGTAATCAGAGACGGCCTGTGTGCTAGGCAGTGATTATTTTACCCTGCGCTGCTAGTCTCCTTGAAATAACAAAACTTTGCTAAGTGATAGCTTATGCGCTCCAAAAATTAATAATAAAAACCCAGTTATTCCTGCAAGATTTCCAGAACAGTAGCCTCTCATTTTGCTGATCAATCAATTCATTGTAAAGTAGTCCCACATAAGCAGTCACTGCTTCTGTTTGGCTTCACCTCAATGTCAAAGCTTTTAACATACACCTTTATCTTCCTTCATTCTCCTCATGCTTCTTTCATTTAAAGCTGCAAAAATTTCCATAAACTTTTTCCCCTTAATTTCAGTTCAGGTCCATGGATTTGGTTTTGTATCATTTCTTTCTTACACCCTTTATCTTCCAACCCTCTTTCATCATACTGTCTTCCATAAATGTCTCATTTGTCAGTTTACTTCTTATTTGCATATTAAATACTTTACAAATTTCTATTTAACCACAGCTATGTTTTGCTTCTTACATATGTGGTACAAACCACATAGAATAAGCCATTTAAACCTTTAACAAAGACTCTTCCCTTACATTGCTTTTACTATGTTTTTATTATGTTAACACAGTGCTCCAGAATAGACTCAGACAGGCCCCACCAGACTCGTCTCTCACCTGATGTAGTGGGAGATTTATCTACTTACTCCAAAAATTACTCAGGTCATTTAAGCCAGGCTTGCAGAATTTGGGTGCCAAACTGACAAATTCTGGCGTTCAGTAATCAAATCCTCTGAGAGTCTGTAGTTCCATCTGAGGTACAATTAAATTCAAAAGATAGGAATCATCTGAGCAAATGCAAATGTTGAAAACGTAGATATCTGAACTAGTTGTCTAGACTCTCTTTATAGTCACAACAGAGAGACAAGCACATTTGCAGTATGACTCATGTGACCTTACAGAAATGTATGAGATCAGCTGAACCCTGCAGGCACTTGTTTCTCTGCTAAGAGTACAAAAGACTAAAAGACTCAGATGTCCCTTAAACAACTATAAGGGGAATCCAGAATAAATAGCCTAGAAGATGTTAAAGTTAGCAGGATGAATACCACGCAAAATATTTCAGCCTGAGTGTCACAGACATATACGAATAGGCAGCCTTTCTGAACACTTGTTTGAAAGGCATTTTAATATCAATCAAAGTTTTTATTACAGTCTGAATTGGAAGTGCTGGTCCTTCAAAGACTAGGAATCTTCCTTTATTAGCAGAGAGAACTTAAACTATCTAGACTACCTAATTACTTTCATCCTTTCAGTTACTGGCATTCCACCAGTCTTTGGCAATATTAACATAACATAACCTATATATAACAATACAAATTCCAGAAACAATCTGATTTAAAAAAAAAAAAGGAAGGAGTAGCAGAGCCAGGATACTACTACTATGTTCATGACTCTAGTAGTAATCAAGAACAGCTGCCTGTATCAATATAGTCTTATCTTGTGACTGTCAAAAAGAAAACTTCTAAGCTTCAAATTCAACAAAATTCTCCACCTCTAAAAGGTACCGAAAACATTTGGCCATATTCTATGCTGAGATCTAAGAGATGACCAAACCAACTAAAGTGACCTGCCTTCTCAACAGTGGGACAACAGCTGTTGGCTTTTAGACAGCTTTGTGTTTGTACACAAGCTTCATATTTCTACACAACTTAAGCAATGCAAGCTCATGCTTCAGCCCAGTATACTTTCATCCTAGTACCCACTGAGTCCTGGAAGATGACTAGAGAGCTATCCTATAGACGAATGTTACAACACCTCTTACAGACTATCTCAAGCTGATTGGAGAGCTTTCAGAGCTCTTTAAAAGCGCAAAGTTCCTTTAAAGCTGAATAAAGGAGCTGGGAGGTCAGTGGGATAAGCAGTGGACAGCGTATAAGCAAATGAGGATTTAACACCTAAAGCTTATTTTCCTTTCCGTACTGACTGAACTCTACAGACCGCTGCAAACTGTGTTTGCTTCTTCAAACCCAGCTCACGAGCTGAGCAGCATGATCTGTGGCCACCTGGTGTAGAGGTGATGCAAAAATCCTTGCTGAGTTCTGTATGAGCAAAGGCTGCGTCACTGCAGAGGCACCCACTCTGCGTGGCCCATTCTGGCAATGTCGACAGCACCCTTGCTTGCTGACTCACATCTTGGGAAGAAACCAGCTCTGAGGAAAGAAACTGTCCTTCAGCCTGCGACGATACGGAGCAGCCAAGCACAAGGATTGCAGGGAGCAAAGGGGAGATGGCTACCGGCGACAGAGCTGGAACCATTCAAACCGGAACACAAATGTTTACAGCTGCCAACAAGCAACGTGTTTATCCTGCCATAAGATGCTGGAGAGGTGCTGAAACATTATGACTGCTATACAATCACTCATGTAAATGGGCTGCTCTTAGAGTGAGGATGAAAGTCTGCTTTGCATTAATCATTCTAAGCTTTTCTCACACACCATTTGCCAAATGGATCTGTGCTTTATAGTGGAAACCTCGTTCAAATAACCTGCCTATTATTCCTGTGCGCAAAGCACCTCTTAAAAGTGGCAAAGCAAATACAATGCACAGATTTCTTCAAAGCCAGTAATAAACATCATAATTCTTATTTATAAAGACTGTGTTTTCCTTAGGAACAGACCTTTAAGCTTAGAAAAAAGTTTACTTATTTTCAAGGAAGCAGTTCCTGCCAACTCCTTTCTAGGGACTCCTATAAGAAACACGGTTTTACCTTTCTTTAAAACTCTCTGTGCTGCTGTGAAGAACAATGACAAACCTCAAACCAGTACTCATTCTTTAGATAGGATTTTCAGTAGCAGATTTACAGGTAGCCTTAGTGCTTGTCTTGAAAGAAGCTGTTGCTGGCCATTTTATGGTCATTGAATACTCCACAGCACTGAGGTGTTCTACTGCCCCTGCAGCAGAATGTGTCATCACAAATATGTTGTACATGTACACCCTGCCAGTGAAAGATCTCTCTAGGGATGTTGATCTTTTTATTTCCTATGAGAAGAGATTTACCCAATCACCCACTCTCTACAGTTTAAAAGGAGAAAAGCAGCATTACCACAAAAATATTCCGGGTGGCAAAACTGTTTTGGACCAGTTCAAGAGTGTTCTTTATAGGAGGAACATACCTGTGACCCCATGACTTATAATGCTCTTTTGGTTTATGCGGAGTATAAATGGCATTGTAAAATTTTATCACACTCATATTTTTTTTCCAAGTCAGAAATTTGCAACAGAAATTGTTCCTTTTATAATTAAAAATATAAACAATGCATTGCTATTAAGTACTTTACATAGAAGATTATTTTACTGAAACAGTATATTCTAGTTAGTGTAGTGCTACCATCACTCACAACAGAGGAAGAGCTGATCGCTGAAGTGATATATAGCCACAAAACAGAATTTAGAAAACAAAGTGCAAGCAAGAATATTCAGGTATCTTCCATTTCAATACTTTTCAATATTCAGAAGGGAACAATCATCAAAACATCGCCTTTTGGTCAGCTGGTCTCCTATTTCTTCCACTAAAGACTAAATGCAGCATAAGTTGCTGGTATGTCTCTAGCTTGAGAAAAAAGATCTGCCAAAGGAAGATTAAATAATCTTGAGGAAAGCATTCTCCTTACATTCACTCAAAGCCTACAGATCCAGTTTCATATGTGGTATCAAGTTGGAAAAAAGCCCGAAGCTTGAAAAACAGGTGAATGTATAGTTTATTCATTGAACTGTAAGAGAAGCACCTTTTTCCCTATGCAACTGAAAATCTTTATGCAACATGCCAATAAGCCATTATGGTAGAGAAACCTTTATTGCAATTCATGCAAAATCTATTCATAACTTTAATCATGACAAGTTCTGTTAATGATAGGGAAAAGACTGACTGACTGACTGATGTGGAAAAGCTTACTCAAGTGAAAAAATTCAGATGTCCTAGTAGAAGCTTTTAAGTATATGTGAAGATCTTCACCTGGCCTATAGCACATATAGGCTCATCAGCACTGCCCTCTGTCTGTCAAGAGATAAGCTGATACGTCTGTGAAAAAAAATGGGAGAATGTATTTTCAGATACAGCAAATACTAGACTCAAGACTATTTTTGATCTCTCAATACTAACTCCAATTCACATGTTTCCTCTGAACTGGATATATACTTGACATATGCACTAACCATTATATAACAGATGACACAGAACAGCATTTCTACAGGGGAAAAGTGGAATATTGGGTAGAAGACAGAGCCCTTTAACACTGTTCAATACTCACAGGATATGATATGTTACTATCATCATTATCACGAGAAAAGAATGCCATAGCTTCCAAAACATGTGGAACTGCAGTCACGGTGCCCATATGCATTATCTTTAGCCACTACTTTTTGTCTCTGCAGTCACGGTGCCCATATGCATTATCTTCAGCCACTGCTTTTTTTCTAAAATTAGGATTTCAATTGTGTATGAAATGCTGGTATTTTGAAAAATGTGTCTTTATTTCAGTTTGAACAAAGATTTCATTTGAGTCCTAAAATGGGTGATCTGTCAATCAGCTATATTTAATATTTCAGTTCTCATGATGGGAAGGGAATAGTCCTTGGCTATGCAATTACAAAGGCCTCACTGCACAAGGCAGTAGCCATAACGTGACAGTCCTTTGAATGTAAAGCCCCAGAAGACACAGCGCAGTGCCTTCTGCCTGGCTCTTTGCCACCAGATGCTCTACACTTCTGTGAGGCATGTGGAGCCATGGAGCAGAAGAGATATTGTGAGACTATATTGTACAAGGCACAGCACTACCTAGAGGCCAGAGCTGCATCCAACACTGCACCTGAGAGGAGACAGATCTTGTGTTCACACAGTAAACAGCCAAATAGCTCATTTGGTAGAGTCAAACAGTAATCACTCCAGTATCAACACTGAAGTTATTACAAAGCACCTGCTTTTCCATCACAGTAATCATGACAGATACAAGGGAGAAACAGAAAACACTGAAGAGGTGTTTCAACAAGCTACAGAACTACAAACACTAAAAAATCGTGAATATTTCATATAGGCTAGCCCATGTTTACTTTGGACTTTGAATACTTCAAAAACTGTTTCAAAGAACAAAGATATGACCTTTTGCCATTAGACGTGCTGATACTATTAAATCAGTTTAACCTCCTGCCTCCCTCCTCCCTGTTTCCTTCAAAAAAGCGCAGGACAGTAACAGTTTAAAAATTAATTCCCAGTCTGCACAGATGACTGTACTTTTCCTGGCTCAAATCACTGCTGTGGCATTTGTTTGGCTACGACAGCATATGAACATATGTGGTCATAAAAGCACGGGAAAATCTCCTTCCCTCTGTGAAAATAATTGTATGTCCTACTGTGCTATGGACTCCAACATTAAGGATGTCTGGTATTTTTGATACAGAATTCAGAATCAGAAACTTTCAACAGAAGATTTTATCAGATGTTCCATGAAATCCACAGTGTGGGAGTAGGGTAATTATTGTCATTTCTTTGCTTTAACTATCTACAGTTATCTCTTTATACTGGTAATCAGCTCTATAGCATTTCATCTCATTTGCTTTTTATCTGTCTAATTACAAAGTAGCAGAAGATGTTTGCATCACAAGGACTAGTTTGAGTACCCACTGCAATCTCCTTCAATTTTCAAATGTCTGCATTTTACCAAAGATGTAAGATTGAAAAATAAACACATATTTAAAGGCTATGTCTTATGTGCCAATGGCAGTCATATATCTAAAAATCTACTTTATGTGGAAAGATTCATCATATTTATATCATATCATATCAGGGTCTGTGCTAGGATCAGTGTTGTTTAATACATTCGTAGATGATATTGACAGATGCATTGAGTGCACCCTCAGCAAGTTTGCAGATGATACCAAGCTGGGGGGTGCAGTTGATACGCCTGAGGGATGGGATGCCATCCAGAGG
>VZZY01016905.1:0-15705 GCA_013400335.1 Eurystomus gularis
GTGATTCTGTGATTCTGTTACACGAATGTAGACTTGGGGCGTTTGAGAAACTAAGTGGTCTGGCTTATGTAATCGCAGACAAAATAGCGATATTTGCAGGTATTTGCCATTAGTAATAATGCAGGACATCCTGTTCTCTCTACAGTTCATGTAGCAAAGTTTAGGAAGAATATACATGAAGGCAGTATATAGAAAATTCATACTGTGTTGAGGCTCATCAGCTAACTTGATACACAAAGTAAATGAGGAGAAAGGAGTGAGTTTTGCATGTTAAATATTTTCATTTCAAGGCTTAGAATTTTTCAGAAAATTAAGACAGACATTGGTTAGTGAGTTGCATGCATGAAATTATTCTGACATTCAGAAGATGTTTGCTTATGGATACTAAATCAAACAGGAAAATATGCCCATAAGGAATCATATTCTGGAGGTATACAGACAAACCAGTGAAAGATACAGAAATGCATGCAGAAGGGGAGGGTATTTAATTCCACTGTAGTGTCAGATGCATGGGAGGGAGACAGCAGGGTAGTTAAAAGGAGAGATGGCTGGCAAGATAAAACTAACTGCACAAATAGTCAATGTAAATTTGCAGATTATTAATTTTGTTCCAATTTCTGGTCATGAAAGCTTGGGAGAACTTAATAGTGGGTTGCCTTTCCTTAGCTCAAAATTTACTCAATAGATGGGAACTTTTTCTAAGTCAAAAGGATTTTCTACATTATCTCCATCATATATTTTGATGCCGTGTGGCTTCCTTCTCCATGGCCTTATGTGTTTAACTTATTGCGGTACAGTGCCGGTGTGTGGAGGGCCAAGTTCTCAGAGGCTGTGTTTAAACTTTATGGGAATGTAGAGGAAAAGAGTGACAGACTGTGAACTGGCATATTCTGTAGCAAACTGGCTTTGCTAAGTATTATAATGAGTTTGGGAGGGCTGGATTTTCATTTATGCAAAATCAACTTTCACCATTCCAGCAAGCTCAAGGAGCCTTGAAAGGAGTACATGTGTAATTTCTGGCCAATTTAAAACCTTAGAGTCTGCAGGAGCTTTTAAAAATATTGGTATAATGAGAGAATCTGGCCTGTGGTATCTAACTGCTAATTTAATGTGTGGAGCTATGCTTTAATGGGTGACAAAAGCAAAACACTTTCTGTTTGTGAGAGTTCATGATCATCCACCTAGTATTTAAGAGTGCCTGGCATTGACTATTCTGCATAAAAATAACATAGCTTTCATTGTGCCATATGCAAAAAAAACCTAAGAAGAGAGATTTTGGGATTTGGGACTTCCAAAAAATGGCCTAATTTATACCATCTTCCTTACTGTTCTTGAGCTTTCTGTGATATGACTACTAGGGACTGCACGGGGACAATAATCATCTTTAAACTGGAGAGATTTATTTGTGGTTTCCTCTCCTTGTTAAAACTTATAAAGCATATAAAACTCTCTTCTGAAAAGTAGACTTTTCAAAGCAACTTCTGTGCTGAGTGATTCATAATTGTAGAATAACTGAACAATAACAAGTGCTTTGTGTGTGTCCCCATTCTCTTCATCTAGCCTCTTCAACAACGGGTTCTTTGGCCAACCTGGGCAGCAACAAAGAAGAGAGCTAGATATTTAGGATGTTTTTCCTCTTCATTGAAACTACTAGGAATTATGAATATGCTAAGCTTCTACCTTGAGTCTGAGACCTCTCAGTCAGTGGCTTAGAAGGCTTTGAAGGCAGTTAATGTTTCAGGGCTCATAAACAGCACAGCAGAGTCTTGAACTCTTCCAGACTTCTGCATTATGCTGAGTCTGATTCACTCAATCCTGCAGCAGTTTTGTGTGCTGTAACAATATATGTATACATGTGGTGTAATAATATGTATTTGAAACAATACTGTATGTGCTTTTCATCCAGTTTCCAGCTTTGATTAGGCTCCTTTGTATTAAACTGCCTATGCAGATTACTGGCATTTTTCTTTGTGAAAACATACAGTCAAGGATTACCCGACTTTCTGGATTGTTTCTGGTTTTGCTTAATTTTGTTTCAAAATGTCTATGTGCAAAAAAGGGCCATGAAAAGCCTTGGGCATTAAGAAAGCACTTGGTACTTTTTTTGGCACTATTTTCCCCCTTTCTCTGATAACTGCAAAGTACATAAAGCGTATTGCCTCTCCATGCAGTTAAGCCGGCTGTTTTCTTTTATGGAGCTGCATATTTTTGTTGAAGACATTGAAATGAAATGCTGAATTTCATGAAGTTACTGCAGAGTACTAGAAAGATTTCTGTGGACCAAGGCAATACAGTGTTATATTTACCACTGAAGAACAGAATTATTATCATTCCAGTCAAGTCATTTAAACTGGTGTGCTGATTTCCCTCCTGTAAAACTAGATTAATATTTGCATTGTCTGACCTGATTACAACTCGAGTAATTAGTCTCAAGAATTCTCTCTTACGCATTCATACAAGTCTTACCATAATCAGTCTTACTTCAGGTTATAACAAAATTCAGAATAAATTAGAATGTATTTCACATACATATTGAAATGTGCATTTTTAAGCCTTTAGTACCAAATCAGTAAATTTTTAATTAGAATTTAGAGCTGTGCAGATATTTACATATTCCATTCTTAACCAAAAATGTATTTTTGGTAAAATAATTTTCAATAAATAGCTTTTAACTAACTTTTTATTGGTGTTCATGCAACCTGGAACAAAATATTTTATCTTTTTTTTTTTTTTTTTAAATTCCACGACAAGTAAAACATTATTTCAATGTAAAAAACAAAGCTTTCACCCCTAAAGAAACCCAAGAAAACCATAAAAAGGTGTCAATTAGAAGTTCTGCAAAGTAATGTTATAAATTCAACATGAGTTTGGTAAATATTTCAACTAGTTTGCATCCCTAATTTTCACAGAGAAAACTTTTAACTTAATACTTTTATTCAAACCTTTCACCATTGTTTGGTTAAAAGTGTGAAAAAGAAAATTACCATTCTGTTGAATTTTACCATTGTAATATATGTAAGAGTAGTAGGCTTTTTCACTTTAAAATGGAGTTACATTGAATACAGCATATGCCATACATATGCAAAATGCTAAGGAAAAAATTAGCTTACACAATTAAGTTTTGACAGCAGTCAGGAATCAGCATGCTAACAACACCACTGAAGACCCCAGCTGGAAGAAAAGCAAGACACATAGTTTAGTACAAGGTTTAGCAGCATTTTTGTGGCACGATAGGCAGGTGGAAGTTCTGACCTTGGTGTCACCAGGGTCAGAGGTGCTTTTCAGATTATTGGTCTTTCCCAGAGAGGACTTTCTGTGAAGGTGTCTGGTAATTAGTTCCCTTTTTCTCTCTGAGTGCATGCATGTTGGTAAATACATCCATTCATCACCTTATCTTTATGTGAGGCTAATAAAAAGTTAGAGTACTTTGTGGTAGGGTTAAGTAGCTTTGTGGTAACCCCACATGAAACACTACTTTGGGCTAGAGTCTGCCTCAAACAACCAAAAAAGTCTGTATCAGGCACTTTTAATTTTAACAAAAAGAGTGAATCCATTTCAGTTTTAGAATGCATTCGATTTTAATCTGAAATTAAGAGAAACATGCAATATACTCTCCCCGTCTCCTCAAAATCTCAGACCCTACGTACAGTAGGCACAAGTAACACGAAGAAAAATAATTTGTACCAGGTAAAAAAGATGAAGTTCTTTTTCCAAACATTTGAACAATCTCACACAGATATACTTCAGCTTCTCAAAATGCATTGCCACAGACTTGGTGAGCTGCATTTTGTTTTTGTGTCTCATTCACCCTTCAAATCACGCTTTTTGGTGTTTACTCGTTTGATGGATTGCAGTTTGTACACAATTTCCCCTCCAAAAGTCCATTTGGCTTGACTAAAGATAAGACATCAGTGTGTTGGGGTATATTTTCCCAACACACACACAAGATATATTGCTATTTAATTAAATCTTTTTCATTTCTTTCATATGTGAAATATGAGCTCCATGGTATTAAAAGGAGGAGAAAGCAGAAAAAGAGAAAGCATCTTCCTGTAATTACAGGACATAAACCCTGTCAGAGAAAAGTTATAGACCTTTCATTATATCACTTTTCCTTTTCTACTTAACTATCTTTTTGCAGTTTTTTTTCTGTCTTGCTGATAGTTACTGAACTTCATGGACACATTTTTTTACCTGCATATTGTTAAGTAAAATCTGGGTCCCAGAAGACAAGATTAAATGATTCAGGAGACAAATCATGTTGAGCAAGTTCAAACATATAAAACGTGTCAAGTAAGTTCAAGGCAAGTACACAGGACTTGAGATCCCAGGTGAGATAAGGTGGTCAATGCATGTACAATAAAGCCAAATATTAGTCTTGTTGGGGTGATGGGTGTCAATGATAGAACACCTAATGTCAAACCTACTACGTACTAGCAGCTGGCAACTAAGTGTGTGCTTTAGATGGCTTTGAGCCCAGATGTGGGCAGTAAAAGTATCCAGCACATCCTTGCATGCTAGTTGGAACACCCCTTTCTTGAACTTCATCTTGCTCAGTCTCCAAGACTTATTTCAAGAGGAATGGGAGGGACTTTCAAAACTCAGTGGCCTTTATTTTAGTCAAATTTGGGTGGTAATGCACACATTCGGTACTCTTGAAGTAGCTGCTGACAAAACATATGCATGTGGATAGGAAGACTAGGAGAACAGAAGGTAAGTGTTATAAGAAGAAGGATATTCCACTTGAATAAGAAATTGGATATATCATCCTTTGCATTGCATTGTGTTATATCTTTTTGGATAAATGCAAAATACTACCTTCAACGTAGATTTTTCTTCAATGGAAATACAAACCTGCAGACAATTTTTTAAAATGCTTTCTAAAGTCTGTCTATAATAGGAAATATAAATTATTGAAATAAAAATTTCAGTTGCAAATAGCAAATTGTTATTTTGCAGGCTTCAATTCAGTCTGCAATTTTTCATAAGCTTACAGTGATCTGCAATAGGACTAAGTAGGATTGTTTTCTGAAGTATTGTCTAGACTTAAATGATTATGTACTCATGCTTCAAGAAAGGTACATCTGGCCAGGTGTATATATACATTACTTTAAGTTACGGATACATTTAAGTACCTCTTACCATGCCTATTCCTGTTAGTGCTATGTACTTTAGCTCCTTATTAATTGTTTAATGTTCCTTAAAGCTGACTGCAAAGTAGATTTACCAGACATCTCGGACTTGAGAGTTACAAGCCTCAATTGCACATGAGCAGATTTTCAGGGTCACATGGGATCTGATAATTACTAGAGGTCTGATCTAGAAAAGTGCTGAATGAGGTAGCTGCTTTCAGGACTAGGAGGGTGTGCACTATGGCGAAGACCTCTGCCAATCATTGCCACAGGGCTGGGCTGGATGACTTTACTGGCAGTTCCCAAGCCATCCTACAACTCTGTGGATGTCCTTTCCAAGCATGCATGCTTGCATCTTGCTGTATGCCACCATCATGAAGCATGCTAGGCTGTTACGTACATACACTTTCATTGCAAACTGGAAACTCTTGTAAAACATAGGAAGCCTGTAATGTTATTTCTTTGTCAGTTGCATTGTTGCAGTGCTTTGAGATCCTCCTTGAAATAAGGATTTCCACTGTGCTTACTGCAGGCTGCTTTTATGTTGTAAATAGAACTGACAAGTAAATGGGGAGAAAACTCTTTACAGAACGAAAGTTTTGATTTGGAGAGACTCACCTGCCTGTCCAAGGCATAAAGCAGTCTCTAGTAGTACTTACAGTTTGAGATTTTGTCTCACTTCCGGTGGACACGTCCTGGATCCTACAGAAGCAGTTGATTTCAGTCCTCAACCAGCTAAAGCTGGATTTCTTTCTTATCAATACATCAGCAACTTCCAGTACTACAAATATAGCATAAATAGGTATTTTTGTATCTGTAAATGTAGCTATAGATACAGATGTGTTTAGTGCTTACAGATAACATTTAAATAACCAAAATTTTCCTGGTCACAAATTGGAAAATTTCTCATAATCTAAGCCTTAATTCATGTCAGACTTGATATTTTCAGAAGCACTTCTAAGCGCTGAGAAATTTCTAAATTAATCAGATTTTTTTTTTCTGCCAGTCTGCTGCCAAAACCTTGGATTACTGGCTCTTCCTGACCTGTTCTTTAAGATCTTTTCCTCTTGTTCTGTCATTTCTTGACATTCATAAAAGTGAAACTCTACGTCTAAATCAGTGACTAGACAAAAAAGGAATGATGGCCTGCCAAGAAAATGACATTCTTTTTACCTTAACACCTTCTATATATGAAAGGTTTTTTTCAGCCCTATTCCACACATTAATTTCTTTACTATATTCAATAATATTTTGTACTTAGTGGTTTTCAGCTAAAGATTATAAAGCAATTTGGAAGCATACAGAAATTCATATTATCTGTTATATAACATCTGAGACAAATGGGCTGGAAATATTTTAAGCTAAAAGCAGGGCGGAATTGCCAATAATTTTGTTCAGTAGCAGAAAGGACTTGGTAGAAGGGGATTCAGAAGTGCACGTGCTATTTTTGACAGAAGAATTCAGGCAGCTGTTTTGAAGCATCCAGATCTGAGTGATGAATTTGTGATCCTGGCACCTTCCCTTCCTGCCCTCTCCCTTGTGTCACTCGTGCATCTTCACCACGGAAGACAAGAAACGGATGCTTTCTGACCTTTCCTGGGTTGCTGATATGAGGCAGGAAGATCAAGCACCTGTCTTGTGGTTTGGATGATGGTGGCAGTCACTGTGAAGTGATTCTAACAGAGCCAGGTATTTCACTGTCCATTGTGAATTAATAAAAAAGTAAGTTTTTTTCTCCCTTTCTGTTTCCATCTAATAGCTAAGGCTTTAACTATGCATCAACAATAGCTTTGTGAGCATGTTAGCACTGTTTTCAGTGAATAGTTACCAAGTAAACACAGGAGTTATGCTTGTACTGAGCCACCATGCATCATGTGTGCAAAAGATGGCTCAATGCCATACACAGATAAAATTTCCTATAGAAAATTGGAGCCTGCAAGAGAAAATGGGTATACACCACAGATGGCTGGTTGATGAATTTTCAGATTTATTCATGGATCTTAACAGTCTGAAGCAGAGGTCAGGACAGTCTCCCAGTTACACAGGTGAACATAATGGTGAACTGGCTTGGTCTGCTGTGTATCCCTTGCTAGTGACAGACTGTATACGGAGCTAGGGCCCTTGAGATCTTATCCAGGCTTTTATTCCATTGATTTTAATGCAGGTGATGACCTTGACAGAAATTAAAGGACAAAATGTACAGAAACAATTATGTTTTAAAAATTCTTCCTTTATAAACTCCTACACAAATATATAAATAAAATTTTTACCCTCAGCATGTCCTCTGTGCATTTTTCCAGCTCTCACAGGGTTCTGGCTAATAATACTCTATAAATGCAAGACTGTTGTTCTCTTACTGGTATTGAAAGGATGTTATTGCTTTCTCTCATTGGATTTTTTTTTAGTGTCTTAATTACAGTAAATTAGAATAATTAGAGTGAAATTATATGAACCTACAATTCCCTATGGCTTTTATGCTGCTTTCTAGAATGATAATGAATGTTAATGTAAATCATCAATATATTCTTACTACCTTTTACACTTTATAGCCAACTTTCCATTTCACATTTTTGCTCTAGATAGAATTCTGTGCATTCAGTATTAAGAACAATATAATGCAATATTTTAGCAGAGCAAAGAATGTTAATTAAGCTTTTGGTGAACCATATTGCAGATAAAACTTAGCAATGGGCAATTTCCTAATAATGGGTATCTATGTTAGCATAAAATGAAATGGGCTTCTGCGAAACCCCTCACACCTAAATGTGAAGCTTATTACTCACAGAATAATAAAACAAAATTAAAAATAACCAAAGTGGTGAGTTTGAAGTATAATGACCATACAAAGGAGTCACACACTGCAAGAGTTGTAATAGGAACAGATCTTTTTCCTCTTCATTTTAGGATTTTATTTTTTTTAAAATTAAAAGCATACATACAACACCACACTATCTGCAATAGTTCTTTTCCAGTTTTGTCACTGGATCACTATTGCAGCTGAATGCCCTCCAGCATTATGCAATGTAACTAACAATCTGTCACCTGAGATTAATTTTCTCTCTTATACTTTCCTGAAAGAGAATAATCGTGTTTATAGTACTGTTACATTTGTAACCTTTCCTCCCTCACAGTCTCTATTAGTACACACTTTTTTTTGGCATGTTCATGTTACAAGACTTGTGTCATTAATATGCATTTTGCTACTGGAGCAGAATGTAGAAGGTCATGTGGTAGTTCTGTTGCTATTTGTAGATGATGTTGAGAGACATTGTTTACCTGTTGGCATAGTCTTTTATCCCTGACTTAAAGGGGGGCTGTTTCCCAGTGAAATGCCACAATATAGTCATCCTTATGTCCAAGAAGGAAATAGCTAATCTAAAAAAATATGGCGAGGGGACAGTAACAGACCCTTACAATGGACTAAGGGAAAAGAAAGAAACCCAGGAACATGTTATTTTCCCCAAGGTAGAAAACAAGGCCTCAGTGGCTTGGCTGACTCCCTGAAAAAACAGAAATGTGTCTGTACCGGAGGAACCTCAAAGAAGCCTCTCCAGCTGTGGACACTGTGGAGAGAAGTGATTGCGTGACGACACTACTCAAATTCTTATATGCTAGCCATTAAACTATGGTCACTGAAAGTGTTGAGTCCAAATTGAAACAGCTCAAAAATGACTAAATCCAACAGTTTATTTATAGCCTCATAAGAAGTAATTGAAAAAAAGAGATAAGATGCTAAAAAATTTCCATGCATTCTCATCAACAGAACAGCACTGCTGGGGAAAAATGTGAATGAATGGATCACCACTATAGTTCCAGGTATCTGCAGACATGTTTCCTTATTTCCTGTGTAAGTGAAAAAAAATAAATATCTACAAAGTAAGTGAAGTGTGTGTTTTAGTTGTATTGTAGGTGAATTTGAACTTACTTCTTTGGATTCATTATAAACATTTGTTAACTGAGTTGACATAAAACTTTGCTGGAAAGCTCATGAACTTCATGTGCAATCTAGATGCAAAGTAGAAAGAGGGCAATGGATAGATTAAAAGTGCAAGATTAAAAGTATTTTTTCCTTTGCATGTTGGATGGATGTGCGAGGTCTTTCTTTTCACTATGTGAAATATTGCTGTAAAAGTACTCAGCTGAAATAAGAAACACCTTTCAATTGGAAGGTGGAAGATAGAAGGTTAACTGCAGAGTTGGTTTCTCAGCCAACACCCAGAAGAGTATGGGCTCTAGCATGGCATTTGTAGAACCATGAGAAACATCACAATCCCTGTAGAATATGGGAAGAGGGAATTGTAGATTGGCTTTATGTATTCAAATAGCTCCCTGGCATGCTTAGACTTCAGCTGATAAGTGCTATCATGGCAGAAGATCCAAGAAAGGAGAATGGCAAAGGCTGGTCTACTCTAAATTTAATCAGTGACTGCTTGAGCCAGGATTTTGAGACATTTGCATTAACTGCTCTCTGGGCTCTTGTCAGTCAAGATCTAATAAGTGGATGTAGAGCTGTCTTGTCCTCAAATGAGAAATCTCAGTATGGCAGTTCAAATAAACTTTGGGGCCATCTAAAGAGCATATGGATACTTTATGTACTATAGCAGATGGCAATTATGATTGGCATCACTCTTGCCCTTTAAATAGCATCAAAACAACGACTGCTCTCCCTATTCCCTGCTCATTCGCAGAACATCTGTTCCAATAAAATATGCTGTAGCTTCAGTTACAGTAGCAACTTTTAACGTTATTGACTATTTTCTATTTGTCAAATGGTGTTACAACCCTTAAAGAAAAAAGCTTCTAGACATAAACCCACAATCCATACAATGATTACTCACATTTTAAATAAGCCTAATTTGACTATGTACTTTTCCTCTCAGTCTTCAGTTCTCATTACCTGAAGATAAATCCAAACATGGGCAGGTTGAAAATGAGCTTGTGTTCCTTACTTCCTTCTTGGCTTTTCATTTTAATAAGTGACATGTATCTTCAAAGAAGGCACCGAATCCTAGGACTCTTACTATAAAGTAGGTTTGGATTAGTTTATACTGACATTTAAAGATAAGATGAACTCAAAAAACTCCAAAAGAATAGGAGAGACATGGGTATGACCAATGCACCATTCCACCACTGCATGCATCCCTGGTTAACCACAAGGCTTGAGGAGATGAGCTGTGCACAATTTTGCACGCTTGTGTGAGTTTAGTAATATTACCACTCTGATATTAGGACTTAGTATAGACTGCCAATAACTATTGCATAAACAGAATTACCAAGGGAGGTTTTCTAGAAGCAGTAGATTTGGGACATGAATACTGATGTTATACATTCTGATTTGTATATTTCAAGTAATACAATATAATATAGCTGGAAATGGATATAAAACCCATGTATTTTCTGGCAGCTAAGCTTTCATAATATTTTTCTGCATTTAATTCTTGCTGTGAACTCCAATTAGCTTTCTTCAGATAAACTAAATTCCATTGTATTTTGCTTAAGTCTTAATTTGTTTCTGTATTTGCTCCCCACAATGACCTTTCTAACTGCAAGAAAAGAATTTTGGAAGAGGGTGGATCATAGAATCATAGAATGGTTTGGATTGGAACGGACCTCAAAGGTCATCTAGTTCCACCCCACATGCTATGGCAGGGACACCTCCCATTAGACCAGGCTGGTCAAGGCCCCATCCAACCTGGTGTTGAACACCTCCAGAGATGGAGTATCCACAAATCCCCTGTGCAACCTGTTGCAGTGTCTCACCACTCTCAGGGGAAAGTATTTCTTTCTAATTGCCAACCTAAATCTATCCTCTTCCAGTCTGAACCCATTACACCTCGTCCTATCACTACAGGCCTTTGTGAAAAGTCCCTCCCCAGCCTTCTTGTAGGCACCCTTCAGATACTAGAAGGCCACAATGAGGACTCCTCCAAGCCTTCTCTTCTCCAGGCTGAACACCACCAATTCTCTCAGCCTGTCCTCACAGAAGAGGTGTTCCAGCCCTCTAATCACACTTGTAACCCTCCTCTGGAGCCTCTCCAACAGGTCTACGTCCTTCTTGTGCTGGGGACTCCAGAGCTGGATGCAGTGCTCCAGGTGGGGGTCTCATGAGGGCTGAGTAGAGGGACAGAATCACCTCCCTTGACCTACTGGCCACACTTCTTTTAATGCAGCCCAGGACATGGTTAGGGCTTTCTGGGCTGCACTTGCATATTGCTGGCTCATGTTGAGCTTTTCATCAACCAGCATCCCCAACTCTATCTCCTCCGGGCTGCTCTCAATCCACTATTGATTTTTTTCCATTTACTCAATCCACTATGGATTTTTTAAATGAGGGATGTTTTACCCTCCTTATTCATCCATTGTCTTGTGAACTTAGGTGTCTTGTGAACACCTGGCCAGGTGTGAGAAGAGACACTAGACTAGCATCTTAGTGGTTACAGAATTTTGCCAGTGTGAGGCTTATTTTGCCTGAAAGTAGAGACTTTGTTGAGGCAGGATCTTCTGTTTTGAAAGCTGCCTGGATATTTAAGCTGGGTGCTAGAGTCTGGTATGGTTTTTGTAACAGCTGCCTGGATCTTACAATTATGAGAGAGATCTGATGCAGGAAGGTGCACAAAGCCCATGCAACAAAAACCCCATGTGCATAGAGGTGCACTTCTGCCTGGAATAACTCTCCAGCGAGCGTGTGTGACATGATAAGAGGAGGCTGTTATCCATGCTGTTTCCTGACATTTCGTTTTTGTCTCTCTTTACTTCCAAAGCTGCCCTATGTACCCTTTGGTGTACTCAATGATCAGTCTTGTGAGTAATTCCATGTTGCCAGAAGCATTGGTGTTCTTGACCAATTATGTCTTATAATCTGTTTCGATCCTTAGCCAACCGTGTTTTGAGACATCCTACCGTGCAGTGTTTGCAAACCCTGTGTAGGTCTATAAGTATTGATGTCTGCTCAGCTGTAAGAATTACCTGGGCTATGCTCTTTCCTGAGCTCCTGATTTTGCCTTCTGATGGATGAAAAGAAGAGGAGAATTTAAAAACGAGTTCTATTTTGCTGCAGAAAACAATATGCCATGAAGGGACATTATCAGTTCTGATTTGTGTGCTGCCTTCCTGGAGTGTGATTGATCACTAGCAAATCAAGGTATCATCCCTTTACTCGCTCAGATGCAATGCCTAAGAAATACCCAGATTAAAGCAACCCTCCCCCTCAGCTTCTTCTCTATCCCACACAGACTTGTGCGTAAGTGTTTATGATTAAGGATGTAAGGGTAAGCAGATTCAGCAACCAAATTGTGGAACAAGAAATGCAAAGATACTCTATGCCAAAAAAAGAGCAGCAGCATTTTTAAATGTTTACCAGCCTTGTTGCCACAATGAGAGCGCATTCTGTTCCCTCCGTGTTTTAACAAGTCTACCCAAAAAGATGTCTGTAGAGAGCAGTCAGTCATGGGTATGAAGAATAACCAGTTTCTTTTTAATCAAATAATGGAATCTGCTTGAAGCAACAGATATGCAGCCATTTTCCACTGCAGCATCTTGCAGCTGTTCCTCCAAATATGCTGATTTCTATTCCTCTCTCAAGAACATAAAAGGAACAGGAGCTAAAATAAGGAACATGATCTGCCTATGCTCTCACTTAGAAGTGAGCTCTGCAGGTTAAAAGAGAAGAGTAATGCAACAGCTAGATAAAAATTGACCATCTGTCTCCCTTTTAAATAGATATCTCCCCAGTCCTTAAGGAAATTAATTTAAATTTAAAATTAATTAAAATTTGTGTGATCAGATACAGTATGGACAAACTACATAGTGCATAGGCAGCTGTGTGTTCCTGAAACCTTCACAATTTATTTTAAAAATGTTAAAAATATTTAGATTTGTTTCCTTAAGTAATTAAGTGTTATGGTTTGAGGCTTGGGGCCAGGACACAGTAGCTGGACACCCTGAGGGTCCCAGGGGGGAAGCAGTTATTCCCTCCCCTTCCTGTCCACACCAGAGGCAGGAAGTAGTCTCCAGCGTGGGAGGAAGAGAAGGTTGGAGCTAACCCTTATATGCGGTTAGAAGCCATCTTTTCACCATTTTCCTCATCCTCCTGTGAATCTGAAGCCATCCAACCTGTGGTTTTGTATTACATTGAATTTATTGTGTTTTCCCCCACCTTTGTACATATATCTACCTTCCCTTCTTGTTTTCTGTTCCCTGTTAAACAATATATATATCTTATTACTTTTTGCTAACTTCCAATACAATGCAAAGTCTCTCTTTTTACTCCTGATCTCCCTTTTTGCCTACCTGTCTGGGGGGAACTAAGGGATAGGGAAGGGGGGCACACTTTCTGTTCCGTGGGAACCTGCCCTGAACCCCTAAATGGACACATTAAGCTTATGTGGTCACTCAGCGTACGTATGTATATATATATATATATGCACATCTTTGGGTGATAATATATCAGACTCATTGGTCAATTCTAAATAAATTAGAAAGGTGGGCTGAGGAAGCAGAATTATTCATTCCCCAAAACATACTGTGAGAATGAAGGGTTGGAATAGAGAAGGGGCTTAGTTAAAATTAAGGGGAGATGGCAGAGTGGTTTCTAGCTTTTTTTAACGTGCACAGAAAAGTGTGCAAAAATAAAAGAGTTTTGGCTATGAAGTTGGTTTTTGGTGTTTGCACATGATTGGATAGCAAAGTGCTGTTTTCAAAATTAAATTAGTATATAATTCTCAAATGTATTTAAATAGGTTTTACAGTTTAGACTCTTGCCACTGGGGAGACTTTAGACCATTGTTGCTTTTGAATTTACACAATGGGGCAGCTGTACTTTATGATAAGTCATTAATGCTTGTTTCCAGATGCCCAGACCTGGGACTCAGTTGGAGGATATTATGTCTTCTTCCCTCCCTGTGTACTCGTGTTTCCTTTTTCAAGAAAGTCTGTCAGGCACAGGATGATGGTCCTTGGCCAGGTCACATTCTGGGACAGAAAAGGGATGTGCTCTGGGTTTGGCTCAGTCAGCAACGGCACCACTTCAAGCAGTGTATTCCTGTCTCTTTGTGCATATGCAGCCAGTGAAACACAAACTGCCAAAACCTGGATCTGGTTTTGCAAAAACAGGGCATATACTCCTAAAACCTTTAGACAAATTTTTAAGCCTTATCTTAAGTCTGAGAGCCAGAGCGCTCTGCTTGACTGCAGGTATTTGGCTGCTTTTTCACCCTGGACACTATTAAAGGCAATGGATCACGCCTAAGCTATTAATTTTCTACTTCATGAAGCATCTTCTCCAAAGCCCTTCTGAAATTTCATAGCATCTTTATAATCTTTAATCTTTGTATATTTTAGAGAACCTTAATACTTCTATTAATATTTTTTTTAGCTCTATCTCTGTACTAGGTTTCATCCTTCATAAATTGCTCTCCATTTTGAACATTTTTATTTAGATAAATATAATTATTTTTATTTCCATAGTTACAGCAGAACTAGTAAGTTTGTTTTGTTGGTTTTTTTTTTTTTTTAATGAACTAAATAATTTCTTGTAAATATTTTTTCCCCATTAAACCATTGTACTTATTTTTGATCAGCTGTGGGCAATAGTAGATATTTAATAAATTCACATTTAATAAATTATCTCCAGAACTTTTGCAAAAGCTTCAGGCCCCAGAAGCGTTGCAGAAATTGTGAAGCTAGTCAGTGGTCTCTAGGTGGACAGAAACTTCTATCAGCCTGGCTAAGAAGGACCCAGGGAGAGGTGTGAGAAATCAGAACTTTTTCTTTTATCTGAGACTGCTTGCTCTGCAGCCATGTCCAGGAGGTATTTCTGGGATGTGAGAGCCTGGTGTGTCAGACTGCAGCATCACGAAACAGAAAATGTCTGCTCCACGGAGTCTGAAACTAAAGCCTTTTGAGGTAAAGAGCAGAACTTCGTAATTCAAAGGGCTGTCCCCTTCTGGTGCTTGAGCAGACCCATGGACTTGAGCACTGAGTTAAAAAAGGGGAGTCACTTCCATGGACAAAAAAGGCTTCCTATTGTCATACTTGATAAAAATGTTAAGTAAGTGAGGAAGCATATCTTTATACTTAGCAGAAACATAAGTGCTCTGGGAGCTTGAACAAGTCAGTGAAAGCAGGACTGTACATTAGCACAGAAAGGGTTATTTGCAAGCAAAGATGTAAGAGGAAGGCAGTATCTTCCACATTATATGTTTTCTTTTCCCATTGCAGGCTGCAGGCCAATAAATCTCCCTCTGAGCCCCAAAGAGTGGCAGCTTTTTCTCACTGCAAGGCTGGAAGCTGCCAGGGAGGATGTTCGTGTGCTTACCTTGAAACACAAAATAGTACTATTAATAAAAACAAATAAAAAGAATTCCCTCGATGAAAAAGCTGAAACTTAGACTTATGATGACATAATACCAACAGAAGCAGGTGAAAAGCATTAAAGATGGCAGCTGCAGGGAATGTGAGGTGGGATGTGGTGGTCTGGGTCAAGGAGAGTACTCAGGTTGGAAGACAGACGATGATGTTTCAATCCTCACAATTCCCAGGTATGTCTCCAGATGTAAACAAGGTGTAACCTATG
>VZZY01016906.1:0-23135 GCA_013400335.1 Eurystomus gularis
AACAACTATGGATTATTCAACTCAGGCAAGTGAGCAGAAAATATGTATCACACCTCTGCGAGCAAAAGCATAGATATGCCTATAAAACATGCACATATGTCTGCTTTTATGTATTTCATCATGCGAAATTTCCTCATCTATTAGGATCTACCAGCAGGAGCTCAGAACTTTGCCACCAGATGGTACCACCAAGGAATCAGTTCTATACTTCTGCCAGTGTTTGGACAGAACAACATTATGCTGTCCACTGCAAAACTTGGCTCTCAAGATCTCAAATAAGACGCTCAGTATTGAATTCCATCTATCTATAGATTACAAATATCAGTGAAATCTATCAATAGATTTCGCTTCAGTTTTGGAAATGCTTGGGGATGAACAGACTCCCTCCCAGTCCCAAAATACCCTTTGATACACAACAAACTTTTTGATCTCTTCACCATGAAGTTACATTTTAAAAAAGGGATGAGTGGTTAGAGAGGAAAAAACTCAGGCACCTCTGGTACATTTCTTCCTATATCCTGAAACAGCCTCTTTGCATCTTCATTTAATTATGACAAAAAAAGAGCTTTTTCTATACAGAAGAGAAAGGTAAAAGAATAGCAGAAATACTTATTATAAAGATAGTTAAAGAATATAAAACACAGTCAGCTTTTTTTCTGGTTTTTGAAGGGCTTACCTCTCTTCCAGTAAGCACATGCCTTGCCAATTTCACTTTGGCAAAATTTCCTTTTCCTATTGTTTTCAGTAAGCGATAATTTCCAATGTGAGGATGCTCTTCGTTGGTAGATGTAATGGAGTTTCTACATCGGGGGATGTTTTGTCTGCTACTTGACTTGATAGGCTGGACGTGTGGTTCAGTGTACCCATCCACAGAGGTATGCTGGAAGGCAGACAACATAGGTGAGAATTTAGTTACTTGCACTTTAGATAGTTGCAGCAGAATAGACTAAAAGCACAGAAAAGGATACAGGGAGTTATTTAATTTTACAATATAACTGATAACTTTGGACGGTAGCCTAAGCAGAACATACTGTCTCTGGGCAGAGCTTGATGCTTGGCTCAAGAAAACAGTCCGCAGGAAGATTTTACCAGCTCCAAAAGTAAAACTAGAGACACTGAGGCAGTAAACAAACCATTACAGACTTTTAAAAATAGGAAACTATGTCAAACTACACCACTATGCTGCAAATAAACTTGCCTAATCAGAACTAAATTTATTATCTTTAAAATACACAGTATATAAAAAAAAATATTTGCACTTTGGCATATTTGGAAACAAGGTTTCATTCTTTTTTTTCTTAATGTTCTTCACTCAAGTAACATTAAGAAAAAAAACATTTTTTCAAT
Organism: Eurystomus gularis; assembly: GCA_013400335.1. NCBI lineage: Eukaryota > Metazoa > Chordata > Aves > Coraciiformes > Coraciidae > Eurystomus > Eurystomus gularis. The sequence goes on from VZZY01016906.1 coordinate 1,348, forward strand.
TAAGCTGTGTTACCCAAACCTGTTTGCATCTTTTTGTAAGCCACATTTCTTATTCAAGTAAAAAGCAACCTACCTATTTATTTAAAAAATAATTATCTATTCTTAAAAAGAAAACTCCATATCTCATAAATACATTTTACATCTCAAAAAGTCTGAAGAACTTCAGGATGTTATTTTTAACGCATGCCAACACATCATCCCACATTAAATGTTAGTCACTGAAATCTTCAGTGCTTCTGTACTCTTTAACTTCCAAGTATATAAGGGGCAAGACACAGATGGGGCTTGGAAATGTTCCAAGGAGAAACCAAAGTAACGGAAGATGCCGAAGGGGTGTTAAGTGTTTCAGTATTTCAAATGCTTTCTAACAGTAATGGCAGATGGGTACAAACATTTAACAGGTAAAATTCAGCCTTTTATCTTTTAAGTTACAGATTTTTAAGGCCGGCAAATACTGTAGGTAGAAACAGTGTCTTTTCAGATCAGTTTGTAGATTCTGTAACAGAAAGGCATGCTTATTCCCAGCCCACTCAGTTCCTGCTAAGTGTAAATCACCAACAAAACTCAAAAGACACTTTAATATTTTCCCTTTATTCATCACTTCAGTCAAAACGTGGCTATCTCGATAACTTTGTGCAGAGCACTAACCGAGCCTGTTTCTTTACAGAAGGTTTACAGAAGGGAGGTTTCAATGTTTTTTCCAATACCTACCCTAATGTTGGTCTACGCTAATCTCGAGTACTCACTGTTCCTTATACAAGTAATTATTTTCTTATGGAAAATGGAATTTAAAGCAGAAGTGCACACCAAAGTCAATACCCTCCTGTAAACACCCAGGCTTACAGACAGTCCTACTGAGCTGAGTTATTTCGGGACATAACCACTGGTAGAATTGGGAAAACTAGCAAACAGCTGCAACACAACCGGAAAAAACAAGGAGTGCACCACAACCAGAACGTTCTTCCCAAATGTAGCACAACTCTGCTTACGTCACCTCCAGCATTATTAATTATTCACTATGGCCAGAAGAACAGTCCTAAATATAATTTTCTGTTTGTCTTTTCATTACCTGAGTCTCTCTGCAAAGTACTACTTTAATCCCACTGCTAAACCGTTTTCCAAATTACTGCCGAGCCAAGCAAGCCAGACATGTTTAGATTCTGTGTATCAGACAAATTTGTCCAACCATGAAATAACACACTAGCAAGAGTATTTATCCTTTAGAAGCACGTAATTAAAATACTTCCTGTGGACTTGGAAAGAGAGGATCAGAAGGACAGCTCCAGGCAGAGGCTCTGAAACATTCCATCAACAGTGGACACTAGTCCTACATGTGACAAAGCAGAGCACAAATAAAAGTCTCTCCTAAGAAAACATCCCACAAGATTAGTATTAGTATGGTGTTAACAGTGAATATTGCAGTCGTACCTAGAACCCCGGCCAGAGCTACAAGCAGTATGCTACACAAGCACGTTTTACATCTCTGAGCCTATTTATGCATACAATGAGATCTTCGCTACTTGAAATACAACACCTACCAGAAGCACCAGCAACCTTACTATCAGCTGCCAATTTCATACACACCATAAGATTAGCCTGCTTCCAGTAGATACTTGAAGGGACCTTTTAGATAAACAGTTGGATAGGCAAGAAAACCCAACGCCATTGGCAAAGCAAAAGATGGCTTCAGAGGATAGATCATTTTAATGCAGATTTAACAGGGAAAGCAGTTATTTAATCACAATGACAACAATGTAACACAGAACCAAATCTGAAAAGGAAAAAAAAACAAACCAACCAACAACGTAGCGAGGTTCGGGGTCATGATGATTCTGGCTTTTGGACTTTTTGTGACAGAAAAACCAAGCCCCTCTGGATAGTTTCTTAATTATTCCCTCTTAGATTATCTTCAGGGTCAACCATTCTCCCCAGCTATGCCCAAGGATGACAGAAAACATGCATAAAGGTCAAGTTTCTTACTTTCTGAGCCCATATATATACACACACGTAATTTCTGAATTATAACAGCACTGAACGAAATTCAAATGATTCTTCTTAAGTCTTGCAATCGGCCTCTCTTTTGCATATAAGCAGCTTGCTATTGTTGGAAAGTACAGAGGAATTTAAACTAGAAACTCATCAACTTCTAAAAATCAGCATTCAATGAAACAGAAACATAGCAAGGTTGAAAAAAAACCCCAATTAGGTCAAATAACAGTATCTCAGAGATTATTTCCAACCAATGCTAAAGCTGAACTCTGCAGAAGCACGCAATATCCACACTGTTTAGAAAGACAGGCTACGTAACTTCAAAATCTTTCTGGTCCATTACAATACGTTCATTCATTATGCATCAGCTACTATGTGGCTATTTAAAAATGCCATTTCAGAAGAACGATCTCTAAATTCTGAGAAATTTTTCAGGGTGCTGGAAACAAGCAGGATATAAAAATTGTCGCTCTCCCTGAAGTTCACTGCCATCTAAAAACAATTCCAGCTAACAAACGGCATTTCCAACTTTAATTATGGATTCTGGTATTTCTCTAGATACCTTGATAATACGTGTGTGTGTGTGACTACCTTACTAGTACATCATAAACTGAATGTACAGTGACACAAAAATCAGATGTTTCTTAAACTAAAATGCAGTTTTAAACAAAAAGGTGCAGCTGGAACAAAAGTTTAGAACTGAAACAGTCTATTAGAGCAGCCATTTAGGCATTTTGCACATTAGTCACGTATTTTAAAAATAAAAACAAACCCAAAGAAAAACCAAAAAAACCCATACAGAACAAAATCCACCACCTTTTCAAAAATCACAAAAAAAGTAATTCTAGCATTCAATTTTAGATTGTGGCTGAAGAGAGCTCAGTCAACACTTATTACTGCTAACTAGGTTTATTTCTGGCACGTTCCATTAGAGTTATTACCGAAAGTTAATGGCACTAAAATCACAAGAGGGTTAACCCAACCCTGTTTCCTCAGGACCCAAAGCTATTGCTTTCCTCGTTTATCCAAGGCAGCTTTGCAAAAGCAAGATGACCCGATGCCCAGACACATTATCTCTGAGAAAGCACAGAAGAACTAACCCCACCAAGCAGATACAAAGCAAGCGCTCCACTACTTTACTTATTCAGCACCCTTTAGCCACATTGCTAGCCACCAGAGTAGTATTCTCTTGGGTTATATACTGCAATTAAATTGACATCATCACATATATTAACTGCTCTTACAACTTTGTCTTAGAAAGTCCCCAAAACCATTCTGGCCACCAAACCACACAATCCTTTTCAAACATCTCTGAAGGCCTCTGTAGTCATTCTGGGTAACGGGGTAACTTCCACACATAGATCTGCCTACAAATACACCTCATTTGATTAAACAAAAGTCTTAGTCCTGAATTTTCCCCTTCTTGAGTTATCGCAAGGCAAATTCCTTGGTACAGTCAGCCCATGGAAATAAAATATGCTCACACAGTGCTAGAAAAGGCACATCACGCTTCCTCTCAATATTATCTGCTGTTCCGAACTTAAGTTCCTTGTCAGCTGATTTTTATATTTGTAACTCAAAACATTATCAAGCATGTGCTGTACACATGAGCACTTGTAACAGCTGTCATATTTTGCAAGGTAATCAAAATGGCTAGCTCAGACAGAGGGAATCTGAAGGGTTTAGAAGACTGTCTTCTAAACAGCTGTGATCTGCAACAGCTTTGATCCACAATACAAGGGAAGTAAAGGGGAGAAAGATGAGAAGTAACATCCTGGATGTTCAGCTGGATGCTTCCATGTTGTAACTGCTTGCTGTCCGTAACTATTCCTTTAGGACCTATGAGCTTCTAGCAAACCATCTCAAGCAAGTCTTTTTCTTTTGCTGAAGTAACAATCAAACTAAACTAGAGGAGTCCACTTTTTTGAAAGATCTCGGCAAACCTCAATGTGGAAACCATCAGCAGTGTTCGGATCAGCTTGTTCTGCATCCCATATCAAGAGCACCCAGAGGTCCAGGTTTACAGGTATGAAGCATGATGCAACTCTGAACTGCACAAGATAATAGTAGCTGATCCACCAGCTAGTGCCAGAAGAAGGGGCTTCAATTCTCTTCCAGGTAAACCTCCAATCTACAAAAAACACAGTTCAGTCTTGCCATATGTACCCATCGCACAGTACTACAGTTACTGAAGCACCTCTGATCTCCATCAAAACATTAATACAGCACTATTTATTCTAATTTTTCATACCTCTCAGACACGTGAAAAAGTGCTTTGGAGCAGGAAATTCAAAAGACTGAATGTATCCACGCACAATTCTTTTCATAATTTCTTATCAGCAATTAAATGCCTACTAGACTGGGAATGCATCATAAAACTTTGTTATTAAAAAAACACCCCAAAACCCAAAGCAATCAACCTACTCCACTTAAACAGGATAATATGCAGGACTCCGCTCTGAAAACAAAACAAAACAAAACAAGAAACAAACACACACATACAGAGTGAGAGAAAAAGTACATCCAGGTTTTAAATCAGATACCAATGTTAATGCATGGCAGAGACCAAAGAGAATCAGCCAAAACAGTGATGTTTGTCTTTAACTTGTACCCATACCCCAAGCCTGCTCACACAGGCTTTCCAGAAGTGCACAAAGAAAGTAATCAAACAGATGCATGTGCATCTTCCTGTTTATATCAGATTTACATAATATGTAGGAATTCCAAGCATGAACTTTTGAAAGAGCTTGAAGCTATCAGCACTAAGATACAATGATTTTGAATAAAGCTGGCCTCAGTCAAGCATAGGGAAACATTTCATTAACTGATGCTGTAACTCTGAAAAGCATTTTATATAAAAGTTAAAAATGCAAACTGTAAGCATGGAGTTCAATATATAGTATCAAGTGAGATACTAAAGAAAATAACTTCCCCTTATTTTTGTATCTCTTCACTTTTTTTCCCCAATTGTAGTATTCTGTATTAGAAAAAAATTCACAAGGTAATAGTAAAACATTTCTGTTCCAATCCCTTAATGTCAATACACAACAAAGATTCCTTTCTAAAAGCATACATACACGCTGGTGATGGGTAAACTTATGCTAAGCATTGAGTAAATCTTATCCTGTGCTTGTTACTATGGTACCTAAGCCCTCAGAAATTTTGGTGGGGTTTTTTATTCTGTTTGGAGTTTTACTTGGTTGGTTTTTAAGTGCTCAACAGAGCTCTGTGAGACATATCAGAAGTAAGTTTGCCAACTTTGAGTCAGAGTTGCTTTTCTAACCACAAACTACAGAGGATGCCATGTTTATAGCTCCCTACTTGAAGCAATCTAGGATAGAAACCAGAGCCCATGATCTACCAGTGCAGCACCATACACAGTAAACATGAGTTTCAAAAATTCATACACAAGGTTTTTGAGAATATTTGTAATTTTCATATGGTGACACTAACTTGTCATAAATCCTGTTCATGTTATAGTAAGCTTGCTCCCAATTTTTTTCTTTTTTTTTTTTTTTAACAACAGCAGTAACACCATATGGAAGGGTGGAGTTGATCATCACATGGAATCACAGATACTTTTTATTTAAAGGATTAAACAACAACAACAAAAAAATCCTGAAAAATCAGCCAAAACATTTCAGAAAAACAAATACCTTCAAAGCATTAAATCAGGTCTTGTAACCTGAACTCTGCTAACACACTTCCTCCTCTCCCTGGGCCCTCAGCCCGGTCAGGCGTGCAGGTGCAGAAGAACAGGACCTTCCTGCTTTTGTTCCATTTCACTCAGAATTGGCATGGTTATTTCAACCTGGCACTTTCCTTCCTGACTCATCCCAAACACACAAACAAGATTTTCCAGGGCTAATTCAGGACAGTCAACCCATATCATCTCCATTAATTGCTACGACAAAACTGAACCCTCCCTGTAGACCCAGTGAAAATACAGACAAGACAGCTAGAAACTGCTGCAGTAAACCACAGGTGGGACCAAGGGCAGGAAAAAAAAGAGTTTTTCCTAAAATCCTCTTACGCTTACTCATTTTGAATTGTCATTTGGTATAGCACTAGAAGCTACAGCCAGCCCTACCAAGCAAAAGAGTAAAACATTTCCCATCTGGTCAAAATAAAATGGTTAATGCCCCTCATCCATGAAACCCAACAAAAATCCATTTTTTTTTAAGAGAAGTACTTATGGGAGGTGGAAGGAAGGAGAACGGCTATTCCTGCTTCAGCCCCCTGCAGACATTTAAACACTGCCCTTTCACACCAAGTTCTTTCTACATTTTTTGCCAGCCATTGGTCTTTCCTCAGGAGGTGATCAGTTTAACCTCACCAGTCTTTTTTGACTTATTTCATGAGATCATCAAACCTGCCAGCACAGAGCTCCCAGCGAGCGTTCCCAGCTCACCCAGGACATCCTGCCAGCACCCGGAGACACAGGCAGCTACGGGGCACTGCACCTGAATGCCAAGGCACTCAGTTTGCTCAAAAACCTGCCATAAAACAAAAAGAAAATGAAATGCTAATGTTGACCGCTAATGGAACCAACCAAACAAGAACAGGAACACACCCAGAAAGTGAAACTTCTGGAAAAGGAAACTGGCTGGAGTTTTTATTACATTTATAAATGATGCAGCCAGGTCATTTTTCAACTGGCCTGATGAAAGGCAGGAGAAGAGAGATGTGAAACAACTCACAGTTCAGGATCATTTCAAGCACAGAGTTTCTCAAATGTTTGCAAGAGTACAAGAAGTGGAAAATGCTTTCATATTGAACTTCAAAACTGAGGGGAAAGGGCTGTTTCTACAGTCTGGAGACTACAATCTGGAAACCTGAGGCTTGCTTCCAGACAAGAACAGCAGCAAGAGGCAAGGTTTACTCACAAAAGAGCGACCATATTATAGTGCTGTATCTCTGACACGATCAAACAACAAGTCTTCTGGGCCAGCTGAGGTTCTTTCTACAGAAGGAAAGCATGCAGACAGCTAATTGGGACCAGGCTCTGAATCCCAACTCATTCTTTCTCTCAAAGTTTATGAAATAGGATTTTTCTCCTTGCCCCTAAAGGGAGGCATACCTAAAACAACTTTGGAAGAGTCCATATGTGGCATGATGCCTGCTGAAGCCAACCCAACACTGCTCACATGCCCTCACCCACTTCCAACCGCACTACCACTGGGGCAGCGGGATGGAGAGCCAACACCAGGCACCAAGCCAGACAAAAGCTAGCAACACTTCTGCCAGGGTAACCTCCCTAAACACATGTACCCCCAGACAGTTTCCCAAGCATCAGTGCAGCCCCAAGGAGCAAGAGGAACACCTAGCACCAGGAAGATGGGGACACATCAGCTCCATGTTAAGCTCTTGTGGAAACATGCTGTCAGGACAGGAACAACATGGAAAAGAAAACTGATCACACCACTTTTCTTGATAATCCAGAGGCAAAGTGACACCAGTAGTGAAACTTCAGCTAGGAGATATTTATTCATATTGCACAACAAGGTTTAAAAAAAAAAAAGAAAAGAGAGACTGTGGACAAAACAAATCCCAATCCAAACAAAATAAATCCTACAAACAAATAAGCAGACTTGCTTATTTGTGGTGTTCACCTGCACTGGGTGTGTGAGACAGAAGAGCACACACCGCGAGCTTAAGAAGCTACCCTTTAGGAGTGGCATGCATAGGCAAAGGGCCCTTAACATTTCTGCTACATGAAAGAGAAAATTCAGTTACCCCTTTAGCAAGATGGACAGCATTTCTAAAGTCTATACATCCCCATTACTGGATTCACACAATGGATCCAATGATGAATTCATCAAGACAGATCATCATCTTATTATAAAGACTATTTTACCTTAAGGTCTTATTAATTTCCTGAAGTAAAGCCTGCTTCTAAAAAGTGGTGAGATGACCAATTAAGATACCCAACCTGATAGCAAACATACTAATTGATGCACAAATGTCCTAGAAAAGAAACTGTAGGGCAGTGCAGGACTTTGCAATCAATGTTTGAGGATCATGTCAAGCCACGTTTCAAATGAAGCTACCCAATATTCAGGAGGATTTTCTAATATTCTTTTGACATATATCTTTTAGGGATCCTGGAAGTCTAATCTAAAAGGTAGAGACTCATCTTAATGTGCCCCTTTGTACGGTACAGTACATACAACACAAATATATCTGAAAGTAGTTGGGGAACCTGTTAATTCTGAGCACTAGAAGAGAAAATACTGCATGGACCTACAACAGGTTAACAGGGCCTCTCTCACGCCCTTCCACAGGAGCTGCAGCTTTCAGGGGATGGGTAGGGAATCCTTCCTGACCTGGAGAGCACTTTCAGGGCCTCTTACACTACCGGATACTAGGTTAGTTTCTTTAACCTGAAGATTGGAGTGCAGAGTGCCTACTGGATCCTACCTGCAAAGGAGATGCAGTTTTAATATTGAAGCCAGGATATAATCAGAATTCTACAGACATTTTTTTTCATAAGCATTGACACAAAGATTGACTGTGAGGAGTAACATCTTCTAGCACAGGAACCAGCCACCTTCCTAAGAGGAGGAAGAACCTCAGACGGTGTAGTACACTTCTACCAATGAGCCTGCGCTCAGGCAGTGATCAGTTACAATGGTTTTGCCTGCCAAGAACAGTCTAGCAGTCCGATCTGATGGTAGGAGCTCCAGATAAAGCTATAAGGACACCACTATACCTAGTCTTCTGAAAGCATAAACCATGTTTTATATACCGAGCAAGATGATGACTATGTATGCAAACCAGCCGGTATAGTGGGACACTGAACTCAAAGTAAAAAAAAAAAACAACCACAGAACTAAAGCAAAATGAAGAGAGAGTCTTCTGCTGAGTGCTCTCTGCCCTGTTTTTCATGTGTTAATTAACAGGTCAAATAAAATGTCCTCAGTTGGGCTGTAGTCACTATTTACCTTTATGTGGATAATGCTACACCGCTTTTCAACTTAGCAAATATATTCCCAACCTTGCACAGATTTATGCTTAACTTTAAGCTGTCCAAACACTGTATGCCCCTTGGACCAGCTCGTATCTTACCATCAGAGTGTGCTCTACACAGAGCTCAAACTACAATCTCCTCAGAGCCCCTTGCTTCTAGACTCATCCAACCACCTGCTTTAACCTTTGGACTCAATTATTCACGACACAAACTACCATGATTTAGCACTTCAGATATATATGAAACTAGGAAGCTCAATTGAGGAAAAAAAAACCAAAACGAAAAAAGCACATATTCTCCAAGAATACATACAAATACATACAAGAATACATACAAAGTATGTAATACAGCTAGAAAAAAAAACACACTTCTTTGTGTTTTAGACTGGCAGATACAGTAGATAATGAATACTGACAATCACACACATACTGCAGATATCTGTGGATGTCCTGAATTCAAACCATAAACAGAAACCATGTGCGAGTGTAGTTGAGATGTACAAGCCAAGCAGGAGAAAAAGAAGGAACACAAACAAATTAAACAGTCCATGTTACATAAGTCAGCAAAGGAAACGAAGGCAAAAAACATCACAGGATGCAAAGAAAATATTAAAAATAACAGATGTTGGATTTATCCAGCCCATTAAAATAAAGTGGTAAGAAAATGTGGAAGAAATAATGTACATATATATATGGATAGAGCTTAAAAATACAATCCAAAGAATTTACAATTAAAGGCTTGAACAAAAACTAATATGCATTCAGAATTAATACAGTCATTAAAACAAGCAGCCAATCCAACAGTAAGATAAAAAGTACCAAAAAAAAAAGTATGACTTTCTCTTGAGACCTTGACGATCAGTGGGTGAGGAATTCCCCTCTCTGTCTTTAGATAGTACCCCAGCCTGTAAGTTGTCCAAGTCAGGCATTTCCAAACTTCTTTATTTAGATAGTGTGGTACAGAAAACAACAAGCAGCAGCAATGGTAGCCTCCAGCCCACCATTAGCAGTGGAGTCTCTTGGCTCTTTCCTGAGCTACCATTGCTGCTGCTTGTTGGGTAGCACTACAGCAATGCGTCTTATGGTCTGGAAATCCCCAGTTGAAGTGGCTTACCTAACCAGGTATTAAAACAGGAATTAATTTGATTCAGTCTTAAGGAAGGGAACATCAGGAAAGCAGAGAAGTCATGTTCTCACAATGTCAGCAGGTGACAAGAACTATCAATTTCCCTACCAGCAACTGGGAATCCACCCTCAACACCTTAAAGGAGAGTCATCCTTATGCAAAATGGACATTACAATTATTCCAAGTCTTAAGATGAGTCTGACAGCAATGTTATGTTCTCTCTTCATCAGCCTGCCAAGGGTCTCTCTCCCACCCACAGTCCTAAGATGCTCTCCTTGCCTCTTAAGAGATGAGGAAAGCCACAGCACCGTAGGAGACATGATCACACAATTTTTTATGCAATGTTGCAATCCCTAAATTATCACAGGCTCACTGGGAAGTCCGTCTGTAATTTTTTTCCTTAATTTGACAAACTGTCTAGAACCTTCCAATCCCAGGGGATGAGAGCTATTGCGTTAAATATCTTTTTCATTTCACCAAGCAGCTAACAAAGAATCTATTCATTTTCAATCGTCCTACCGCCCAATAGCTGACCTGAAATCAGGCACAACTTTCTACCCTTTCACAAAAATTATCTGGAAGTAAACTTAGCTCTAATATAGGGCAACTGTACTACCTACCAACACACTTGATACTCTCCCAGTTTGTTTTCTTCTTTTTTCTGTTTGCCACCTGCTGAGCTAGTCTTAGAAATGTCTTCAAATGAATCAAGACAATATTAGGAAAATGGCTCAAGCACCATTAATGTCACTTTGTCATAACAACTTTAGTCTAATAGTCAAGTGCTACATTTAATTTGGCTTCTTCACATTAGTAATTATGACATGAAGGGAATGAAAACAAACAGATGGATACAGGAGTCCAGTCTGTCTCTTCTGTGCTATTCCAGAAGGCTTGACACCACTCACTTAAAAAATAATATTTAAGCAAAATATTACTCATTAAATAAATCACCACCATTCCCTGGTGGTGTGTAATGGTGAAAAAGCACCAAAATACAAAGTTTTACAAAACACCATGCATGCAATAACAACAATAACAACTGATATTTTATCTTGTAGTATTTAGAAAACATCACATTTCATTTTTATATAAGTGCTGTACCTCTGCAGTCACTGGATAAGCAAGAACAGCTTTCTTAAAAAGGACATTTAAATGCAGTTTATGTTTTATCCATCTACTTTGCTTTGCACAGGTTGAGGGATTAGATTTCCCTTAGTCTATGAACACTGCTTTGGGCATACATTCTCTAATAACAATTATGTCTTCCCCTGGCTAATTCCAACATCTATATTAGATCAACCCTCACTGCTCACACCAACTTTCTGTAGATAAGATTTCTCTGGACTATGCAGTAGATGGAGCAAGAGTTTCATTGTGAAGTGCTTTCATAAATTTTCTTTGTTCATGTGCATTTTATGTCCATCATTGAAAGAAAGAACTCTAAAAAGCAGCCAGCCTTGCTCATTTAATATCAAATTAAGAAAAGCAAATTTGAAAACCTATTATACATGGGTAGGCCTGGTGAAGACTACTCAGAGACAGCATTATTAATATTTTCTGTATACATCTCATTGCATTGAATGATTACAATTGTCATTCCTTCTGGAGTTTGATTTTAAGGAGAAAATACTATTTTCATTCTTCACCAAGTAATAACACTTTCCTGATTTTTTTTTAACCACTGTTAGACAGTCTTTACTGTAATAATTGCAGGGGGAAGAAAACCTGATTACTGTTGGAAAAAAAAAATACTAAATAAAAACCCAAATGCTTTAAAGAATTCTATTACCTTCAATCGATAATATTATCTGGAATAGAGATATGAGTAAATACATTACACATGTAATCCATTTGTGGAAAACAACCATATCCTCTGTAAGAGCTCAACATAGCATTTAACAGGCTAAGTAATTTCCACGGCAAAAATAAGACTCTTCTTAATGGGCAAGATTCTTTGAATTTTTGAGCTATGCCTCTGCTTATTTTAAGTAACTACAGAAACATCTAAGAATTAGAAAGATACTTATATACAATTGAAGAAGCCAAGTATGCACTCTCAAAAGGAATTTCAGATATTTACTGTTTAAGCACAAGTAATTTACACTGCTGCTACCCATACTGCAGTACACCCTACCCTCTGCTTCCTTAGCCCTGCAATTCTTGCACATTAAATTCCTCACATATCTACTGAGTTTATGAAGAAAATCTCTCTACAAAGAGCATTATAAAATTGTACATCCTTTCTAAGTAATCAATGTAAGTTTTGGGGTTACTCTGCTGTTATCTGGGAGAAGAAAGCACAGTAACTTGACTAGAGAGGAGGGAAGGAAACGCAGAGTAAGGAAAATACATTCTAACTAATGAGTATTTGAAGTTGTAACAATCCTTTTTGCTAGTGATTTCAAGAAGACCCCCCTCAAGACAAGCAACTCCCCTCAACGCACCCACAGTAAAGCATTTCTTCACTCCCTTTAGCTTTACAATTCAGATTATTTCCATACTAAAATGCTCCTTGAGATTCATACAAAAGGATATTACTTGAAAGAAACAGGAGCTACAACCATGTAGCTTTACTATAGCTTTGTATTGGTTTTGCTTATGCCACTAAATGAGCAAAACTGGAAAAGGTCCCAGAAAGAGTGAGAAGCATAAGGAAGCTGGCAACGAGTATGCAAGCTCAAGCACAAAAGCACGTTAGTAAGCAAAATGTGGGGGAAAACGGGGGGTGGGGGCAAGAACGTGGTAAAATAGAAATCACAGGTATTAAACGGCCAACAACTTAATTAACGTGGGTAAACGGAATCTCAGAAAGATGAGTATTGGGAACTTTGTAAGGATAAAGCTGCTGTAATTGCAGCTCGTATCACCAGGTTTAAAATTAAATTGGTCACATCTTTGAGGGACTAAATAAAACAAATTGCCTACGTGATAAACTTAATCCCATAGTGTGATATTAACGTATTAAGAAATAAGATTACAAATAAATGGGCTTTTCCCCTCTGAAAAAAAGGGGCTACTTGGAGACAAGTAAAAGATGGTTTGGTTTATTTTTCTTTTACTTTCTTCTTAGGTACTGGGTTAAGATGAAAAAGAACTAACAGTGGGGAAAGGAGGAAGCCGGGAGGAAAGCTTACAAGAGAGCTGCAAACAGCACTCTATCACTGTGACTAAGGCTGTGCCTCCACTTACAAGAAGGTGTGCGTTTTACTGCACCATGAGTAAGGCACGAGTCCTCCTACAGAAGCACAGCGAAGCCGAGGCACTACAGGTTTTACCACAAGGTTAGCCTTGGGCAGGAGCCTTTAAAGCAAGCCCTGTTAGAGCCTAATCTATACAAATCTAATCTATTTTCTCCAACCACATCTGTCTAATGAAAGATATCACTTCTGTCTAACAACCTTGCCTAATTTTGTCTCTGCTTCAGATTTTACAAGTTATCACGCACTACTATTACTTTATAATACAAAACCAATTAGACATTGTCACTAGTAATATTATCATTATCTGCTCTTGCAAAAGATTGCCACAGGCTACCCAGTAACTCTGTATGTTCAGCAATGCAACCATCGATGTACTACAAAAGTGCTTTCATAAGAGGTGAAAAAGTTGTGTCTTATTATTCACGCTGTCCATATCACAACTACGTATGTTTAAAATACAGCTCTGCCACACAGCTGGACAAAGCTGCTTATGTTGAATCAATTAAAATATATCCTACATTTGAATATCGTTGTCTGCTCTGATTAATGTTTTTCTACTGTTGTCAATTCTACAGGCCACACATTTAAAAGGTAAAACAGGATTATTTTTCTACTTACTGCCAACACAGCACTCAGGTCATGGCAAGCGAGGCAGGCGCTGATCTGAAGTCATGAAATGTTTCATTGTCTCCTCAGCATAACTCAACTATGTTTATCAATCCTTATCTGAGAAATCATTAGGACTACGAACATACATATCAGGGTATTATAATCTCTGGGCATTCAAACTGACTGAACAATTTTAAAAATGTTTTAGTGCCCCTTTTTTTTTTTTTTTTTTTTAACAAGTGCTTCTTTAGACTTGGTGTACAGCTTGGAAACTAAAACAATAAAACTGGCTAACGCTTACTATAACCAAGAGTCCTCTTTCTGATATATTGCCAGACTTTTGAAGAATGCAAGTATAAAGAAAAACAATAATCTTTTTTTTGGTCCAAAACACACAGTATTACTGTATTTAGAAGGTAGGTTTCTGTAAGATTTTTATAAAACATTCCAAACTTGAAACATCTTGCACACAAAGGCACTGGTACTGCGCAGTTAAATCTTGATCTGCAGAAGTCTTTACAAAAGTCATCTTGATCATACGCCATATTAACACTAACCAAACAAGGGGAGTGCAGATCACTTCTCATTGCGATGCCCACAGCGTTCACCTAGGACATCTCATAAGCATAGGAATGGCAAGATAAGAGAAGGAAAATTACTTCTTCCTGGATCCATACACAAACAACAGAATACACAATGTGAAAACACAGATAACGCATCCATTCCAGCAGAAGGGAGCCTGCACTGCACAATGATTTCAGTGATGTAAAGTGACTGTCGATCAGCTGTCCTGGTAAGACAGACCATTTTGGAATAACGTAATGATCGTCCATTCTGCAGAGATGCACAGGAAACCTGCGCTTTTGGGGTTTACATAAACACACTCAATTGATCAATCATTGCAGCCCAAGCCGTGGCACTGCTCCATGAGCACGTTCGGTTCATTGCTTTAAAGGTTAATTGTAGCCCAGCTGAGTTTAACTGTGCAGACGCCTCACTATGACTGTGAACATATGTCTTCAGCGTAAGTTGGTCTTTTCTTTGAAAGCACACAAAGAAATCCCTGACAAAATGCTCATCTGCAAAAAAAAAAAAAGCCACAACTAAAAACTAAACCCAAACAACAAAACAACCCTCAAAAAACCCAAACAACATATTAATGCCACCCCGCCTCCCCCCGAATCGAAATAACTATTTTCAACTCCCATGTCAGTTCAAATAGAAAAAGAAGCAGGATCATGGTAAGCATAGAGAATAATTTCAATGCTTCTGCCTTGGAACTATTTTACTATGACAGCTATAATGTGCTTGGTCACTAAGAAAAAAAGAAGATGAAACAAGCACAGGGACACTTGCCTTAACAAGGACCAACTTATCCTCTTGGAATTTTTAACCTTAGCTTCACTAAGATGTTCACCAAATCTCTCTAAGCTGCATCACCACATAGCTATGAAGTCTTAAACCGCTCGTGAGATCTCAGCAATCCTTTGATTTTACTGTTTTGTGAAGTTATTCACAGAAAAACAGAAAAAGGAGACATTTTCTTTCTCAGATGAAATACAACTGGCCCAATTTAACCTCAGTTTAGCACTGAGGAGAGAACAGAAAAAAACCCCACATTTAGAATATGAAAAAAGTAGAAAAATGTTAACAATTAAACAGGCTTGACAGTTGATGTGGAGAAAGAGCTTATTATTGAAACTCTGATTCAGTTGCATTATATCCATTACACTGAAGGATGTGAATGTTTTGATGCAAATTTCCTGCTTTCACAGTTGTTTTCAGAAACATTCAGTTGTGGAGAACATTTCTTCTTAATTACCATTATCTAGAGGGGAATAAACATTTGAGAATGAAGACCTAGAAAAAAACTGTGAATTCATTAAAAAAAAACCCCAAAATCGGTGATGCTGAAATTTCAGAAAGTTTTAAAAACTCAAACCAACAGACCCCAAAACAACCACAAAAAGCAAGCATTGTGTTTACAACAACAACAACAAAAATAGATCATGTCATGACCACAAATAAGATAAGTTTGAAGCATGTCACTGTCTGCAGTAACTTACAAGTAGCATATTTAACCTGGAGGGTCGCACACAGCATAACAGTACATTAAAAAAAAAAGAAGAAAAAAAAAAAAGGTGAAGCTACTAAAAGATAATACCTGAACAAAAGCAATAAATTGCTTTCTCTCTGACATGACAAGTTTGCTTAAACTCTCAAGCTGTTAGCAGGCCAATTTGTAAGAAATCTGTCTTAGGGCTTTAGTTGTACCAGAGGTCTCTAGCTCCGCAGTAATAGTAAAATCAGATCTCCTTTTTACAGGATAGTTTCTCAATCTGCTTTACTGGAAAACTGTTTGAAGTTCTCTCTCAAACCTCTCTAAAACCTCTAGATATTAAGACTAGGCCTATAATAAATTCTGAGAACATGAAAAGCCTCTCCAAGTGCAAATACATATCACTGATCAAGAACATAATTTTACAGAAATCACTGTATCTGCACTTAAAAATGAAATTACTAATTTTTCTTAATTTAAGCTATTGATATCAATTAGGAGTTAGCAGGAGCTCTCTCTGCTAAACAGCAGCAATTGTGATGGTAGAAACTTCAAACAGTTATAGTGGAAACATTAATTTCCAAAGATAATTGGGTGCTATGGGGGGAAAAAAAAATCCTGCCTTTATTGATGATTAATACATTTTAAGTGCAGAGTTAGAAAATTTTATAAAGCTATGTTAATATAAACGGCAAGCTCATGTGATTGAAAAATATGATGGTAGAGATCCCACCAATGACAAGGCTTCATGGAACATAATTTCCTTGTTCTAATTCAGCGCTTAACTTCACTGACCACATAAAAACAGTTTTTAGAAAACCAATCACAATCTAAATTTATGTTTACCTCTGAACCTCAAAAACCCCATGAAGTATGAAATGAAAGAAGTACTACAATCAAACTGCATTAACTCTTTCTGAACTTTACATACTCTTTTAGGATGCCTAGAAATAATACTGAAGCGTGAAGTTACATTTTAACTCGTTTGTTCCAAAATATTTCTCTTTACAGAAGGAAAGTGAAATTAAACATCTGTATCACCTGTCCCATGACTCTATGATACACACAGAAGGTTAACTCCAAAATGGATAACACACTTCATAACAAAAAGAACCTTGCCCTCTATGCACAATGCTCTAGCTAAACATGTGCTTTTCCCCACAACATAGGAGCTTGCTCAAGATGAGAGCCAAAACAACAGGAAGAAAAAGCCTACACAGAGAAAACACAAACTTTCAAAATAAGATTAGGGGAACATCTCCTGTTCTTGCCATTTAAACAAACATACAACCTAACTGTGTATTTATGATCAAGAAAAATAACCTTACAAGGAAAAAAACACAGGCATTCTCCACTTTGTAAAGCCCATCTCCTGTGGATAAGAGAGATACAACTGTACTCTTGAACCCGTAAGGCTTGGAAACTAGGCCATTCCTCTGCTTAAGGCACTGAACGAAAGAATTCTTGTCAGATACTTTCTCCCACGCCCCCTCTGTCCAAATCAAAACCATGTGTTCTTATTGTCCAAAAGTAAATCCAGAAGATGGGAAAAAAAACAAACCAGAAAAAAAATTAAACATAGTATAATTATTATTACCCCAACCTGACCACTCCAATCCACCCACTTATCTCTTGACCTGTTCAATTTTTTTTCTTTAGAACGCAGCTGTCCAGTAGCCTTCCCTATCAGAAAGTCATCCTTAACCACACCTACTTTAGCTGGCATCCCAGACATCATCCTTCCCTTGCCAGCCTGCAAATGGGTGTGCGTGTGTCAAAATTACAATTATTTGTATGATAATGAAGCAAATCACATGGTCGTGGGTCACTGTATCATCCATCCTTAAAACTCCCTCTGCCACGACATCTCATACGTCACTGGCTAGGTAAGACAAAGCCCCCTTCCCACATTCCCCCTCAACTCTGGCCGGTGTTATTATCCACTGCTCCTGCCTTGTTTATTCCTTCTTCTGCTGTAAATGCACAAGATCTCTACAGCAGAATTAACCAACTTTTATGTGTCTGAGAAGTACCAAGCAAAATAATCCCTTAAAACATGGCTAGATAGGTGACACCACAACACAAAGAAGTAGTAACGCCTTCACGAATAATGGTAATACCTTCAAAAGATTAAATGACACTTACTATAGAAAAAAAGATGTATTTTTATGCCATACCAGGAGGTCCTTATGTCAGAAAAATCAAATTACAGCATCTTTTGTTTTTATTAATTATACTAAAGCAGTAAGTATACAGCTGACTGTTCAATCGCTATGAATCTTTTCTTATAGAGAATGCTCCCTCAAAACATTTAAAAGAATATATTACAGACATATTTCTTTTTTTTTGGCTTAATTCAGGAAAAACATTCCCCAATTTAATGACATGATACAATACAATGTGAAGGCAAAAACATAAAAGCCCCTCTATCCTCAATTAATACCAACTCAATGAAAACAAAAGAGCTACTCTAGCTCAAAGCTTTTGATTCCTGTCCTTCTCCTCCTCCAGCCTCGGCAGAGGGAAGCTCAGTTCACCCAAACTAACCCCAACCGCCAGTGTTTGAATGCGCTGAAACTCTACCTACCGCAGCCTACGTAAAGTGTATCAAGAGGAAGTTGTAAATAGTTACATGCACAAACTCAAAACACAAGAAAATTATTATTTTTAATACTATTCTTACCCCTCGCTTGAAAAAAAAGAATCACAGGCATAAAAATAATCTTTACTGTACTGCCTCCACCCATTAAATTTCCCCAAGTTTCCCAATAAACCATTGAATGAGTGTTTGACAATCATATTCTGCTTCCTTCAGAGCTTTCATGACAGCGAAATAACATTTCCAATGAAAAACATTTATGGACATATGCTAGAAAAGTTAAACATAGCACCGGGAGATGTAAAGAATAGCAAAAAGGAAAAGAAAGAAAAAGAGTGTGAAGTTCTAGAACACAGACCTATCAGTTACACACACACTGACTGTTTCACAACCACTGTTTCCCTCCACCTGTTGTTTGTCGGTTGTCAGCAGTCCCTTTCACTCCAGCTTTCTGATAAGACCTTATCAAGTAATCGGCTGCATGCTCTTATCCCTTCTAGACTATATTCAAAGGGCGCTGTGGGATAAAAGGCACAAAGAAATATGGAAATATGCATGTTTTTCACCTATCCCACCAGGAGCTCCCGTAATTCCTCAAGGAATGTATATTCTTGTGATAGGTGCTATATTCAATTATTACTACATTTTTTTTCAAATGACAAAATGCATCTTTGTATACTCACTGAAAAAAGCATACATTGAAATTTTATTTATTTTTTCTATTTTTAAGAGCACTGAAAGGAGCTGTCAAGAGACAGGGGGTGGCGGTGATAGGGTAGCTCCCCATGATTTCATGCAACGACCTCACGCCACGTGCAAAGCACAGCTGGATGAGGACATCGGTTTGTACTCAAGAACCATCAATCTGCTCTCTCTGGGATACAGAGCTACAGTCTGTCCCTTGAGAGCCACACAATGGAGCAATATTGCTGAGATGGCCACGCGTATGAGGCAGAAGAAAAGAGCACTCTCCTCAAGATCACCATTAGCTGCAGAACCTGGGAGAGTTTTGCTAATATACATACTCGGGAATTGGAAATATGCACTACAAAGATGGATTTATTTACCAGGCCAAAATCACTCACAGTTACTCTGCTCTAGCTCCTCACTCTTTCCAGTGACGACTTCTTTTAGTTGCAACTTCTTACCACCTCGGCTGCCCAGCTAGCTACAATCTGTGCATCAGAATCCATCAGCATAAACGCTTCCCCAGTCCATTAGTGTTTATTAGCAGGAGGAAACACATTAGAAGTAAATTAAGAGTCTCATCTCACCCTGACAGGGTTCATTTTATAAATCAAGGAACGCTGCTGTTCGGGAGGACAGCAACCGACCACCTCCTCCTCCATCCCACATGTGCCACTTCAGCAAAAGGTCTTACCTAAGGGAGACCACAGGCAGCAAAGAGGGGCAGAAGTGACAATCTCCTCGAGATCTCTCCTCCAAAATCCAGCAGATGCCATACTAATGACAGTACTGGAATTACTTTGTGCAGATTTGGGAACTTACTACTGCACAGTTCTTTACTCTGTTCATCTGACTGGAGGATTACATTCATTAGCAACAGAATACAGACTTATACTGAGATTTTCAGAAGCAAATGTGCAATTTTGAGTATTTTTATACCCGATACATACCTGTTTTTTTATCTATCCAATGCAGTCTACATAATAATAATTTTAAAAATTGTTACTTATCTCTTGGTGTCAAAATGAAGCATTCAAAAGCAGCATAATATTTTCTAAATGAACTACTAACACTTTGAGGTTTCCATTCTAGAGAAGTTGAGGATGTTTGAGAATATTTCCGTTCACCTTGTGTAAATGTACTTTGCAAGTCTTATGTACTATATTACTTGATATACGCATAAATATTTCTTATGCCATCCTGTCATGTATCTCTCATCTGCATTCCTATATACACTTGATATGGAGATTCCCAACTAACACGCATAACTCAAACTTGGACTTTGTCATTTAATTAAATCTAAACTTTCATTTTCATCTCAAGGACTTGCTTTCATTCTGAGACTACTACGAGATTTGCCAGTCCATGAAAAGTAAGGAGAGACCACACGTATCTTCCTTACTTTAACCTTTAACTAGTAACCAGGATGATATTGCTATGTCAATTAAACTTCCACCGAGCAACTAAACTAAAACCTCATTGTAAGACACCAAGCTAGGGTCTCACTTATCTAAGTTATCTCATTTTTGTTACCTTTGTCTTCCAAACCATCTTCTCATATCCACTTTTCAGTCCACATAATTTAGTAATCTATTCACCACTGTTGCTTTGGCTTGTGGAGTAACAAACACTATGAGCTCCTAGTGTGAGCCATAAGTTGATGCAATACAAACAAGCATCTTCTTCAACCCATTACAACCCACTGGTCCACGTTCCTTCATTTCTTACTTACCACTCTCCAACCAAGTAGAAGTTGTGTGCAATCTCATGCATTAAATTTTGTGCGACTCCTTTTTCCCTTCCTGCTACCTTCCCAAAGGCAACTAACAATATCTAGCCCACATTCCAAATGTACCTCTTTTAGTACCAGTCCCATCACCTAAGACAGAAATTTCACACCTCCTGTACTTAAATAACCACCGCCAATGGACAGGACCAGACACAGTCCAGGATTTTAAGATTTCTCACGTACACCATCTATCATAATCAAGACGGGTTATTTTCTGTGGGAAGACCACCACAACGAGGAACACCACTATGCTCCTATTCCATCAAGTCCGGGCGGAGCAGAGGAAGAGCGCAAAGATGTTTAAACTGAACACAAAGGAAGATACAAACAATCAACCTGGGAGGTACCAAGGACACGAGGACAGCCTCTCTCAGATGCAACACAAAGCAAAACAGAGGAAGGAATACAGTCACAGCAACGCCGGGGACCATCTTCGAGGTGCAAACCAAACAAAGGACAGGCACGGCTGAATCCCGGAGGGCGAGACAGGCCCGAGGGCCAGGCAGTTCGAAAGCCCACGGGTGGGTGCCACGAAGCAGGCCGAGGGGTGCCGGCTCTGGGGGACCCGCGAAGGCAGGGCAGCCCTGCCCGCATCCCGCGGGGGCTAGAGGCCTCTCACCGGCGGCGGCCCGAAGCCAACCGCCTGTGTGCGCCGACAGCCGCCGGCTCCGGCCAAGTACATATAAGGGCAGCCAGGCCAGGCCCGGCCCGGCCACGCGTGGAAGCGGTTGCCCGGCCACCGTACGGAGCGGCGGCCG
>VZZY01016906.1:24036-68345 GCA_013400335.1 Eurystomus gularis
CGGCGGAGCCGGGGCGCATCCGTCAGCCTGCCGGGAGGCGGGCCCGGGGAGTCAGTTGCCTGGGACCCCCCGGCTCCCTGCGTAAGGAAAGCGAGACGGGGCCCAGGGGGGTGCTGGGGCCCGCCGCTGCTTGGCGAGTAGGTTGCCACCGGGACTCGCCCATTACCAGGAATCTGCCCGGGAAGGGGCGGTGGGGCAGCCCGGCCCGCCTCCCGCACCCCTCCGAGCCCGCAAGTCCCAGACTTTCTGGAGGCTCGAAAAACCCGGTGTCAGCAGCAGTGTAAATCAAGCCGTTTATTTGTGCGCCTCGGCCAGGCAGCCGCCTCTACCCACTTGAAGCTGAAATCGGATCAACAAGGCTGCGCGATGCATCTATCTGCTCGTGTCTGACCGGCACGCAGTCCTTGAACACTTAACCGGTGACCTCACGTACTTAAAATTAGAACCATACACGCATTTTTGTCTTTGAGAAGTTACTAGTGTTTACATGACAGCAGCTTTTGCTACAAAACCACCCAGACCCTTCACCAAATCTTAAAAATAATCTGCAAGAATGAAAGAAACAACCTCTACTGCACCAAAAACAAAAGAAAAACAATGTGCCTGCGTTTCCATTGTGATATTTCGACAGATTTTTGTAGCTGAGACTGTAAACGTCATCATAAAGGCTGTAAACACAATCCTTGTCGTGTTTACACAAACAGACTTTTCTTACGAAAAATACTTTGGCAGGCGCTTGATGGGTTGTATGGCTACATCCAGGGAGTCCTTGTGTGCTTGTGAAAGGGCATGGGTTGTTATTTATTACCTATTTTTATAGGAAATATATAGATAGGCCTATATTTATTGGTAAGCACACTAAATAGAGCATATTTCATTCTAGCTGTGTTAGTTCTGGTGTGATTCAGGAGATGCCCCCGGCTCCTCAGCACTGGTCAGCCGACTGGAGTTTTCCAGATATTTGGAAAAACAGCTCTTTCTCTGTAGCTGATGCAGGCACAGGCAGAGAACATCCCCATGATGTATGGGCAGTGTGACTGGACTTGCTCTTTGCACATTCAGCATCATGTTGCTCTGAGCATGCATAATTTGTCTGTCTGGAATGATGGAGGTTCCCAGATAGTCCTCAGCCCAAAGTCTCCAGAGCCCTTGCAAGGGCCTCTCCTCACATGCCTGGCACTACCGACTGCAAAGGAAAATTCTGGTCCTCCTTTTTTTCTGGGAACAAAATAATCCAAGATCGGTTTTACTCGGGGTGAACAGCCATGGGTCTAGCCAGCATGCCAAAACAAGTTTGTTGACAAACTGGATATTAACCCAGTTTGGTTGCTTAGCTCATCAAAATGCATTCACTTTTATCCCAAATAAGAACAAGGCTGTGTTTAGGGCTGTGCGTGGGGCCTGACTCTGCAACCCTTACTTGGTCAAAACTCCCACTGATGCAAGCCCGTCGTGGTATGGATTTGTGTACACACCTGTGGTTGGAGAAGAAAGGACTGTAAACTCAAATGTCTTCTAAAAGTGTTTAATGGCATGACTGACTAAGGGAAAGCCTAGAAAGACTTCCTGCCTTAGTATTTAAATATGTTTTGGTCAGTAGTTCATAGGAAAATGTTGGTTCATCAGAAATGAAAAATGTGTAATATAATAATTCTTGTTATCTGAAGATCTGCTTTGCAGCTCTTTTAGCCATGGTTGTTACTGTTATCGTCTCCTTTCGCATTAATAAGGTCACTCATTCATTTAGTACTCGGTTTAATTTTGTTTGGTTATTACTGTAGGCCTCTCATCCCCCCTGAGTGAGAAAATGCAGGGACAGTAACTGAGGAACTGCTTTGAGAAGGTGACCACAGAGATGGTCCTGTTGCCCACTAGCTGCTCTTCAAAGAGACAAACCAGAAGATGGGCAATGGACAGAGTGCAAAATTGTTCTGCTCCAAACTGAGACCTGCACTAAAATATGCAGAAAGTTATTGCTGTTTGAAGCGGCATTAAATCCTGCTTGGTGTCCAGCTTGACCCTCAGAGCACAAGCAGGGCTTGGATGGTGGCAGCAGTACAGCCTCCGCAGCTGCAGAGGGGTGCAAACAGCAGGCAGTGAGGGGAAGGCTGTCATTTTGGGAAGGCAGGAGCCAGCAGGAGCATTTTGCTTGGGATCCATGCCTGGAGAGGCTGGAGGGAGCCTTGGCTCCTCACATCAGAAGTGAAAAGGACAGACTCATGTCAACAGAAAGCTCTGGGTGGTGGTCATGATCTTTTACCCTGAGTGCTGAGCCTGCATGAGTACCCAGTTGGTTTGTTCCTGGCTGGTTATTTAGGCAAAGAGAAGATGCAGAGCTCTTACACCATTATTATTCTGAAATGCACTCATTCTCTGCATTTTTGCCAGAAACGACATGTTTATTTACGACGAGACAACTTTGTTTAGTGAGGGAACTAAGGTGTCAGTCAGCTTTATAGGCACTTGTCCCTCCCAAGGGGAGCTCCACCAGTCCATCACCTGCAGCTTCCCAGCACACAGGCAGAACGGACTTGTTGCTTTGTGCCTTGTAGAAGCCAAGCCCATGTGCCTCATCCTCCACAAAGCCAGCTGGCGGGTGCTTAGGCCTGCTTTTCTTTTTGTTCTCGGAGATGTGCTGGATAGGAGCAATGCAGCCAGGCGAGCACAGAAACCCCAGTCCCTCCAGCCCAGCTCAAGGCCAGCTTCCCAGCTCCAGTGCTCCCTCCAGACCTGCCTTAGATGGTCTGCAGTTCATTTAGCGACTGGCTTGAACTTCAGCGCTAGAAGGGTGGATGTTCCACCACCTTAACAGTAATGGAATCCCATCCACAACTCTGGTAGCAATTTCAGACACTAACTTGAATGAAACCTTTTCCCACCATTTTCAAATTTAACCCGCAACAGCGAAAGGGTGAGAAGTTCAGAAATAACACAGGAACAGGTGACAACTGAGATGTGAATGAAATAGAGCGAAATATTGGTCTTTATTGCCTTTCACTGCACCATGACTATATTGTGGAAAACGAAAGATCTGGCAAATACTTGAGAGTAATATACCTCCAGCTGCATATAATAAGATTGCAATAGCATTAAGGACTCCTGAGGTCATTACAAACTACAGATAAAGGGCTCCATGGATTATTTACTTTCATGAGGGACACAGGACAAAATTATATGTGCTCTGAATATATGTAGTTTTTGTAAATATTAGTTGCAGTCAACATTCTGATTTTGTCACAAGAATCATTAGGAAGTAGAGTCTTGGTGAAGAGTTAAATAACTGAAGATTTTTATAGTTTTGATGCCATTGTGACGAGCTGCCATAAGAATGTCCATGTAAAAATTCAATGTGAAAACAGTAAATAAGAGCAGCATTTGTCACTGATCAGCCGGGATCGCTGGGAGGATTATCATCAAATCACAGCTCAACGTCGTAGTTCGAGAGCTTTCTTGCACATCCCCAAGTCCTCTAGAATGGTATCAGCAAATTATTCCGCAGAAGGAGGACCACCTCTAAAACACGTGGGTTGCCAATGGTCGGAAGAAGCTAGTAAGGACATTTGCTGTCCCTGCACCTGCCTCTGATGGCTTGAAAAAACAGAAGGGTGTTATACATTGGTCCTATGTTGCTAAAGATCTCTCTACTGGCTCTTAATAACCATTGCTAAAAATAGCTAGTTTCAATTGTTTCCTTCAGCTTTGATATCTTTCTTTTGACGCCCCCAGTCTCTAGCCACAGCCAACTTCTTCCCACATCTGAAGAGTTTCAGAAAGGAAACTAGCAAGCTGCTGTAGCACTGAGGTAGAACCGCGACGAAACCAGGGGCAGCCTCAACTGCATGAATTTCAGCCCTCATTTTCATTTGCTGCAGTCTTTTTCTGACTGTTGTGGCTTTCAATAGTGGTTTCAAACTTGCTTTTGAAAAAAATCTCGTTTTCTTTCCTTTTCGTAGCTTGAGCTTAGATTAAGTATAGTGGCAGAGGAGGTAAGGCTCGAATGACCTTAATGCATCAGCACTGACAGTATCTTTTTTGATTTTTTTTTAAAAATACTAACATTCTTAGAAAAGACTATGTATCAAAGAGTAGTAAATGAAAACATAGTGTAGCATGTTGGAAATATCTGTAATATAATGCAATATCTTGGCATACCGTTTATCTGAAAATATTTATTCGTTATGAAAGCATGTTGAAGAGTAAAATAATTATTTGAAGCAGGTACTTCATGATCCCTACAACAGCTATATCGGAGCTATCACATAATGCACCACTGCATTAGACTTGGGAAGCTGGGAAGCTTCCCTAGCTGTTGCTCAGCTGTACATCTGAGGAGCAGAGGGACTAAATGGTCTGTCCAGGAACAGAGAGGAAGCCGGGGACAAAGGAGACAGCAGACTCTCTATAAGTAGTCCTTTGGGACCCTCTGGGGACAGATTTAAAACCAGCTTTAGATAACCCCAGGAGATGGGGCAGGATGGCAGAAAGCCTGCAACAAGATGCCTGGTGATCTGCCATTGATCTTCAGAGGGCCATCAGAGACCCGAAGTGGGGGAAGAGTTGGGAGAGGCAATTAACCTAAGTGGTCACAGATGTTCTCACTCTACATCTGCCCTCTGCAGACTTCAGTAGTGTGGTTTCTGTGGAAACAGAAACTCTGCGCTAAATGGAGCTGCTATCCCTGGCAGGATCTAATTTTTCCAAAGATGTATTCTACACTAGCGCAACAAGAGCTTGTTGATGCAGAAAGGTGCAAAGCTCTCCTGCAGCAGCATTGAGTATTCTGATCCAAACTAGAACAGCTTTTGATCCAGGAATAATCTCACGTTTTGATATGAGTTGATCCAATAAATAAACAGGGAAGTCTTGAACTGTTGCAGAGATCCTCTGTAAGCTCCAGCGAGTGCAGGGTCTGTTGCAGTAGTCTTTCCTTTCCCCCACTTTAGGGTGACAAGGGAAAAAAAGATTTGAGCTAAACTCCTGACTGCAAGATTCAAGTGTGTGTGTGTCTGAGTGAATATTCTTTTACTCGATTAGGACAACTTTTATTTCAAATGTTTATATCTTATTTGGTTAAGATATCTTGTTGAGTGTCCTGGTTTTCATTTTTTCCTGAGTCATTCTACCACTTTAGAGGCTTAAAATGGCTTGGGATGTTGGGTACTTTTTTTTTCATCTCCCCCACCCCCCTGGAAAGCAGTCTCTCTGTTTTGTTTTCTGCTGACTGCACTGAACTGGCAGAATAGCCTTAAAGATAATTGACAAAATGACAGGATAGAATAAAATGTTGGAAGAGAAGAACTGACACAGGCATTCCTGGACTTTTTAACAGTTAGTTAAGCCACAATGGCCTGTTCAAATGAACACATTACACCCACAAGAGAAAGTAAATTTTATCCCTTCCAGAATTTGTATGTGGAACAAAATGGCAAACAACCACTTACTACCGTGAGTTGTACTGACCACAGCTTACAGTGGACTGAAGACTAAGCTGAAATCTGTCCTGCCTCCTCCAAGGTTATCAGGAGCAAAGGAAAGGCCACCTGGACCTCCTGCAACAGCTGCTGAACCTAAGCTGGCAATAACCTTGGCTGTCATAGCTTCAGCAATGGATTTAAAAGAGGATGGGTTCTCGAGGTGTCCCTTAAAGAGTCCTAAAGGGGTGTGAAACAACCAGATGAGAATGATAGGCAGCAGGGTTCACTTTGCATTAACTAAATGACTGCACAAAAATAACACCCTGAAGTCAGGTGCAGGGAGAGGGAAGAGGACCTTACTCTGAGTTACCTGGTCATCCCTGAGATGTGATAACTGACCATACGTGGCCACAGTCTGCCACCAGTACCATTTTCTTGCAAAATCACATCATCTTGCTTTCCTAGCCTCTGAAGGGAGGGTACCTGAAAACAGGCAGGAGAACACGGCAAACAAGAAAAGAAGCATGTTGCTGGATTTTACTCTTTAAGTTAGCCAGAGAAGTAAGAAATGATCTTAACCCGATTTCCAGAATGAGCTAAAAATAAATTGAAGGGTTTATTTTTAGATATACCAAGCTATCCAATAACAGCTCAGCTTTACAGTACGTAGGAATAGGATCCAGATTCTGATTCTGGTTATACTGCTGGAAGTTTTCCATTGGCTTCAAAGATAATAGCAGTTTCACCAAAGTAATTTGATCAGAATTTGGCTGTAGATCTATTGCTCCTTGATGTGATGCACTTACACACAAGTTTTAGTGGAAAAATAATTATTAAAAAGAAAAAATAGACACAACACACTGATCCACCTCTTAGCTTTTTTGAGGTTTAAATGATTTTAAATGTTTTGAGGATGAACAGTGCCATAGGTATGCTAAGCATTATTATGTGTTATATAAATGCATAATATCAGGCATGCTATTTTCATCTTTGCCCACAGCATGATAATGACGTATCTGCAGTGGGATGAAATGCAACGCTATATTTAATAAAGGTTATGCATTATGTTTGTATTTCATGTTGTTAGGTGATATGCTGCTTCTGATATCTACGTCACTGTTCAAATCTGTCAGGGGTTAACCTTGGCCAGTCATTCCTGTCTGACACTAGGTTATGCTTCTGCTGCTAGAGGAAAAGTTGCTCCCCTCTGTAGCTCATCAGCGTAGTTTACAGCTAGTGAAAATGCTTTTTGATGATGACAGCGCTTGCAGGGGTGGAAGAAAATGCCAGTCTTTATTCTGGGATAACCTATTCAAAATTCAGCTGAGCAGTGTTGGTGGTAGTGGTGTAAAATGAATTAAGGACATATAACTAAAATACTGGAAAGCCCAGAACCTTTTAGGAGCACTAAAAAGCTAACTAAAATATCTGAGAATAAGTTTAGTAAGGTAATGTTTTACTTAAGATAATACTTCCTTTTTTTACAGAGATCTGATACGGTTGCAGTGAAGCATGGGATAGAAGATCTCACTGCAGTACAAAAACATTTTCCAGTACGGCTTGCAAGTATATCTTTGAGAATGACAAAGTTCATTTCAGTTGCAAAAACTGAAATATATACATACATATATATTTTTAAAAAAATTTCAGGTTAAATTTGTGTTTTAAGCCTAAATTTTGGCACGGCTCCTGTATTGACAATATTTGCTCCACATTGAAAATCCACTAGATAAATCTTAAGGCCTTCTGGTCAGCTTTTATTGAGCTTTTACTAGAAACAGAACTCGCAGTAGTTAAAATCCTGATGGATAAAAAGCAGCTGAGCATGCACCCTTCCCTCTGATTTCCATAGCAGTTGTTGCTGAGTAAGGGCTGGATGTGTCTCCTGCTCCTGTGTCAGGACTGCTGACATGAACAAGTGGGAGGAAGATCAAGCTCCGGCGAGGATGGACTTCAGGAGCTGGTCCGTTCTTCTTTCACACGGATGGGAGTGTCACCATGTGCTTTCCTGCCTAATCAGTCTCAACACAGCCTTGCACAACTCAGCCTGTTTTAAGCTTTTAACCAGGGTGTAGGAGTTCAGAAAAAAAACCACCTCCCTTCCCCCAAGAAAAATGTAATTGCAAAGATGTGTTTTGATGTAGCATGTACAGTAAACTTGAATTACTGAAAGTGAACCACACATCTGTGCGGGTGTTTTTTCGTTCCCTAATTTTCATTCCTAGTTAGCTATTCATTTTATTTACCTCCTAGAGAAAACACACTAGAGACTGGATTCAACTCCCAGTGAGGGTCATGGTGGAGCTGCCAAGGCCATAATTCCCAGGGATGTAAGACAGCTCCTCTCTGTCGACCCTGCTGGGGCTATCCCAGTATATACCAGCAGACAACCTGGTCCCCATCATTGTTAATGCAGACAGTCCTTTATGTGACTCATATTATGGGCCACAGCAAATGTTAATGCATAGTAATAATATCAAAATAGTGCATGGTAATAGGTTCCACTCTCATTCTAATTGTGTTACTAATTACAAGTACTACTTATTCTTTTTTAACACTCATTTGTTTTAATACTTGGAGAGAGATCAGGGGCCTAGTGCATTTAAGGCTTCATACAGACAAAAGCCTTGATGTTACAACATGATCTATGCTAAAAGCCATGCATATAGGGAACTTCAATATCAAGATCATGGTCCTTGCAGGCTCTCTAGATCTCTAGTGAAGCCAACGCAGAAACTTCAAATTAACTCTTCTGTTAACTAGCTCAGAAGATGGATCTTGGTTATTATTATTACCAGTACTTAGCATGTCAATATGTGGAGGACAAATGGAAAAGCAGTCTGAAATTCAAATTATGCAATAAATGGGCATAGTAAATAGCAGGGCAAGAATGGAACACCAAGGGACAAAGCCAAGAAAATGTTTGTTCAGCTTACAGAAGATACTCCAACAAAATTGGCTATTTTAGCTATTTAACAATCGCATACTCACAGTAGAGTCATTTATTGTGACTGGCAAGAAAAAAAACCACTAATGAATGGCTAGAGAAATGTACTGATTGAGCCCCTTAATACAGATGGAAAACAATTCCATCAATGAATATGGGAATTCCTTGACAAGATGAAAAGGAATGTTATCCTATCTCTGGTACTTACACAGACTCTTTTACAATGGTACTTGAGCATCTTTCTTATAACAGTCCTCATATCCCGTGCAACTGAGAAGCTTTAGAGCAGGCCCACAGCAGCAAGCATCCCTAGGAAGGGGGCAGGCTGCCAGGCATGGCACAGCCGGGATGGGTTGTCCTAGTCTGAGTGGTTGATCCCTTCCTCCTACTAGCACAGCTGCTGACACCATCACCTAGAACTAGCCCTCCAAGCCTTCCCCATCCCATCCCATCCCATCCCATCCCATCCCATCCCATCCCATCCCATCCCATCCCATCCTTCTCTTCACCTTTGCTGTTGGTTTTTCTGCAGTAGGAGTACGCCACAACCTCAGCCTTCTCTCCCAGGAGCAGGAGAGAAGGCTGGGACTGCTGCTTCTCAGGGGAAAGGAGAAAGCTGTTGCTTTTTGGAGAGGGAAAGAACATGAACTCTTACTCTTCCTATGCCGATCTGCGTTTCACTGATCTTACCAGTCCTTCTTCCTTCAGACCTGCCCAGTGCAACTACAGATTTCACATTTACCCATCTATCTTGGGATTCTTGGGAAATCTCATGCCCTTCATACTAATAGGATTAGAAGCATGGAAAGAATAAATGAGGCTATCCAGAAAGTCTACAGTAGAGAGAAACCCAAAAACCTAATCTTCTCACACGCAGGCTGTTACTCTAGCTACCAAGATTTTGTTTTTGTGGCCCCATACTTTCTACATGTTCATCCAGGCTTCTTTTTAATTTTTCTCATATTCTGGGGTCTTGAGTTCAGTAAGAGTGTGGTTTTGCTTCCTCTGCTAATGTTGATCAACAGAATTTCACTTGCAAGCATATCTAGGTAGTGAGACAGTTTTGCAAATATTTGTGCAAATGTTCATCCAGTTCATAAACTGCATGATTTGACCATCTTGAAACCATTGTATGGGTTGGAGAGTCATGCAGATAGGGATTAGAAATGGTGCCATCTGACAAATCAGGCCAAACTGTAGGCAGCTGGTATTCTAAACAATTACCCTAATGCATAGTTCATGAGCGAGCCACTGGCTGCTATATGTTTTAGTCATTTATCAAATAATAATGAGCACCAAGGGCTAGATCCTGTGAGTGGGTGAATGGGGCTGATTCCTGCACCTCGGTATGAGGAATGTGTCTTGAGGCTCATGTTTATGGAGCTACAGATTTGTTCTTTGATCTCTTACCAGACAAAAGGAATGCAATTTTTGTTGTTAATATTTTGCTTAATGTTAGTCTAGGGAAAGGTCATTAGTCTTCTATAGCTATCTTGTCAGACTAAAGGGACATGTCATATACATTAAAGGACACAAATCAATAATTAACATAAAACCCTCCTAATCTGAAAGTCACAGAATAACAGAATGACAGAGTGGGAGGGGTTGGAAGGGACCTCTGGAGATCATCTAGTCCAACCCCCCTGCTAAAGCAGGTTTGCCTAGGTCAGGTTGCCCAGGCAGATTTTTAATATGTCAAGAGAAGGAGACTACTCCACAACCTCTCTGGGCAGCCTGTTCCAGTGCTCCATCACCCTCACGTAAAGAAGTTTTTCCTTATGTGTAGGTGGAGCTTCCTGTGTTCTAGTTTGTGCCTGTTGACCCCTGTCCTGTCACTGGGCACCACTGAAAAGAGTCTGACCACATCATCTTGACACCTGCCCATTAGATATTTATAAGCATTAATGAGATCCCCTGCCAGCCATCTCTTCTCCAGGCTAAACAGCCCCAGGTCTCTCAGCCTTTCCTCATCAGAGAGATGGTCCAGTCCCCTAATCATCTTTGTAGCCCTCTGCTGGACTCTCTCCAGCAGTTCCTTGTCTCTCTTGAACTGGGGAGCCCAGAACTGGACACAATACTCCAGATATGGCCTCTCTAGAGCAGAGTAGAGGGTGGGGACAACCTGCCTTGACATGGTGGTCACACTCTTCTTAATGCACCCCAGGATACCAATGGCCTTCTTGGCCACAAGAGCACGTTGCTGGCTCATGGTTAACTTGTTAACCACCAGGACTCCAAGGTACATCTCTGCAGACCTACTTTCCAGCACTGTACTGGTGCATGTGGTTATTCCTCCCTAGGTGCAGGACCGTACGCTTGCCCTTCTTGAACATTGTTAGGTTTCTCTCCACTCAACTCTCCAGCCTGTCCATGTCTCACTGAATGGCAGCACAGCCTTCTGGTGTGTCAGCCTCTCCTGCCAGTTTTGTATCATCAAGTCAGATATAACATCCTCCCTTACTCCCCCACCCCCCCTCCCCCTTTTTTTTTTTTTCTTTTTTGCCTCTGGCAAATTCCTAAAGAACTCAAGGCTGTGAGTGGTAGAATTTTGCCCAAGGATGACAAAAATAATGAGACAGCCACATGTCTGCCTGTCAGTGCCAGATTTCTGGCATATAAGTCCACAATAAGCTCAAAAGTTAAGTATGCAGGGAAGTACGTTATGATTTGTCATAAAACTGCAGTTTGCTCTAATCAAAAGAAGGTTCAATATCTAGTACCTATAAATGAAGAAATTTTGGAGACAAATGGTATTATTCTCTGGATAAAAGCTGCTTCTTTCTAAAAGTCCATTAAAAAACCTAATTTCCATTTATAGACACAATTCCATTTATATAATCCTTTAATTTATGCCTGTTTAATTATTTTCAAAATTAAATAGTTAGATGTTTCTGAAATAGAGTTATGAACCTGTACGTAAATCATTGTAGTAAAAGCTCTGTTTTCATCTTGCAGCATTAACATTTAGAACATTTTAAAAGGTGCAATAGTGCCACATGTTCAAAGCAATTCCAAATTCCAATTAAAGGGTAACATCATGTTAAACAGTTACAAAGTTAAATGCATGTGCATAATTTATTAGGTATAGGCATGAACTTTTTTTTTCAAATGTCTGTGCACATCTGAAAGTGATTCCATCATTATGTATTTATGTATTTTTATGCACACCCATAGACACACTAGGTACAGGCATATAGATAGTTGGGATACATTCCCAAGGCATCTTCAATTACTAATTTTTTGTCAGTGGGAAGGAACGTGATCTTTCATAACAATGAAGTAATTGTTTATTTTCTCCTTGCCATTTTGTTGCAGGAATTAGACATTTTGGGTTATCATGAGGTAATTCCTGGCGGTCTGCTGAAGGCACAAGCGAGGTAAAGTGTTTCCTAATTCCCAGGAGGCATATGTTATCTCATGGTAACACACACGCACATTGCAGTGTGACATTTCTTCTCGGTACAGGTAAATGGACCATACTGTATCCAGGATACAGCTTTGTGCTTCCATTAAAATCTCACTTGTATTTCCCTGCTCGCAAAATACTTTATCAACCTTCATAGTGCAGCATAAAAATTTTGTGGAGCCCTTGTTCTACTCTGATTTTAATAAAATCCAAAGACTAAACACAAACATACATTTGCTAGAAAGCTAAAGGGTTCACATTTAGGTGAAAGTTGCTGTTTTTACCCTTGTGTGTGTGGGGAAGGACATTGATAATCTCATGCTACTGATGGGCAGCAATGTGTGGATAGCTGTCTTAAAACACGTTGCGAATATAATGGAAGCATATTATTGCTAAATGTTTTCAGGATGTTGCTGTCAGGGCTTGACTATAAAAAGGTTTCCTAACTTTGGTCAGCAAATCAGATGAAGAGCCTTCTGCACGTCGTCTACCCCCTGGCTGTCTGTGTTTCTCAATATTCTCAGTCAGGAATGTGTCGAGGATGTATCCCAACTTTCAGATGGCTCCTTCTACTGTTAGTTCTGGAGTTAGTCACTTAGAAAGATGGACAAGTCTGTGCGGTGGGCAGCCATCTTGCTGGAGTTCATGTCACCTCCAGGCCAGCTCTGACTTATTTTTCCATGTGTTGATTCAACTCTGAGGCAGAGATTCTCCATGCTGCTAACATCTGCTCAAGCAAGATATAAAATCTCCCTTGTAGGAGATGCGGGAGAAAGAAATTGAGGAAGGCAAGCCCCCAGATCCATTATTAATTTCTGATTGCAGCATATTTTTCTCAGTTCCTCAGTCTCATTTCACTACTTTCAGGTCTTCATTTGTGTTTAAAGTCCACTGAGATCAATATACAATGAGTATGGACATGAGAGGACAGATTAACGATGGTACAGAGACAGGACAGTGAAAACGGCCTACTAATTATTGCACTTGGGGATTTCCAGAAACTAAGGTCCTTCAGCTTTCCCTCTAGAAAAGAATTTGCAGCCACTAGGCCCATACTCTTTATGTCAATAATTTATTGTATACTGCCGATGAGGTGATACAGCCCTTTCTTTATGTACAATTAGCTATTACACTTGCAAATAAAATCACACGTATCCTATTATAAACATGATCTTTAAACCCCAAGTTCTTCTGTGCTACAGAATCATCAGAGGAATCTCTTTCTTCTATTAAATCTCTTTCTTCCCATTGGATATGGGAAAATTCTCCACGGGGGACTTCCAAATACCATAAAAATTGTGATGAACCTGGTTATCTTCTAAATATGGTCATAAATCATCTTTTCTTTTTTGTTACTAAAAATCTCCCTGATTAGTTTGGGATGTTAACAGGCAAATTTTTAGCTATAGCTTTTGGTGCTTCAAATGCTTTCCTTCAAAAAAAAGGGGGAAAAGACATTTGCATTGGAGGGGACTGGGGGGGGCACGTTGATTTGATCAGTTAGCTGCAGTAGCAAGACCAACATGAAAACCAGATTTTTTGCTTGTGGTTTTCTTTTTTTCCCAAAGTTGTCTGTGGCGCTAGCTCCCCTATGGATGTATTTCTCAAGATGATGGCCTCTGCTTTGCATCTGTTACATACAGAGCTGAACACGGGCTCTGAAGTTTGAAACTGGATTTCCAGTCAGTCAGAGTTCAAGGAATACTTGGGGTTTTGGCTTGGTTTCATAGCTAATTACCATGAGGTCAAATTCTAGCTGTCTTGAAGTCAATGGCACAAATCCCACTGGTTTCAGTGGGGTAAGAATGTCACCCCTTGCAGTTTAGAGGTCAACTACAAAAAAACAAAACCAAAAGACTATGATTCTGACCATGCGGAAATTATATCACCATTATTCATGCTTATGCTTGTCATGCTTTTAGTCTACTGGATCTATCCATTTCCGTTACTATAGATTTATACAGGTTTCCCTGCCTGCCTCTTTCTGGAGTTCCTGTCATCTGTTCAAGGGGTGTGATCTTCAAATCCAAGAGATAGAAAGACCACTTGTTTGTGATAAAATGCTGATAGCATTCTGGCACTTAAATTCCAAATCCCAATGGGGCCACAAGTCAGATTCCATTTATTTTAATTGTCTCTACATCAGTTCTTCTTAGTGCGTGAGAAGTACTGGACACCATCAGATGAGATGTGCCAAAAGTATTCGTCAGAACAAATTGGCAATAATCTTCTGTGTAGCTATAATCTTCTTTTTTTTTTTTTAATCAGCATGTCTTCCTCAAATATTCCTGGCCATATATGGTATGAACTTTTTGCCTTTATTCAGGAATTTCCTTTTCAATTTCTCTTTTTCTTAAGGCAGCCTGTACTAGGACAACATGAAAAAATTCTGGAGTGTGATCCAGTCCCTTGCATTCATATCTGATAAACAGATGGTTCTGTGAGCCTTAGGCAGTGGAGAAATATCATCACATTTATAGAGTTTTAGGGATAACTCAGATAGTTACTCCAAAACATCATATGTTACACCAATATTTTGCACCGAGTAATGTGGAGTGTTCTGCCAAGGCTCCTCGGTGTGCTCTTTCACAGCTGTGATGTTGTCAGCCCAAAGACAATGCCTGCAGTGAGGAGCCCAGGGCTCCCACAGACGCTCAGCTGTCTCAAGGCTGGATCTCAGCCAAAAGGCTCCTGAAACATTTTCCATGGGCTATATCCTAATGTATATTGCCTGTACATTCACACAGTTCTTTCCAGTGGGAGGATGGTTTGCAGGATAGCTGCTGGGCTGGCTTATAGTCTGCTCTGGAAGTGTGTAAGGCAGAGGTCCCCTCTGCAGAACTAACATTGCATTGTTTTCTTTGACAGCTATGAGTTTACACATAGATATTGTCTTTTGCTACTTTGTTTGCTCAAACCTCATTAAACTATGTGGCATTTAACGATACCCAAGCCATGAGGGTTTATAGTATCCTCTTTGTTGACCACTGTGTTGACACAGCTATGACCTTGTTTGACTGAAATGGTGGGTGTTTTGGGAAGACAGGCCCTGGTGGGATGATATGTCCCTTTGTTCTGCAATCAGTGGTTTCCCTGGCAGTACGCCATGGGATGGCCACCACAAAGTATAGGGGCGGGGGGCTTGGAAATTAATGTCCTTGCTTATTCTCTAGGTATTGATTATGAAGACGCTGAGTGAGTACTTCAGCAGAGCATTTTTCTGCAATAGCTCTGCTCTGTGCAGCACCCCTTTGGGTGCAGTGGTGGGTACAGCAGGGTACAGAGGCCATCCTGGGATCATCAATGAGCTTAACTATTGCACAGGAGAGCTAAAAGCTTCACTCACGCCTGCATCAGCAACAGGCATACATAGAGAGCTCCTCTCCAGTTGCTGGTCCAGACTGCTAATGGCCATATGTTGTGCTGGTTCAGCCATCACCATTTTATGCTGCCATCAGTTGCCTGATCACACAGACCAACGCTGAACTCAGCAACATCCCCTCACAAGTCTTCTTTCAGGCAGTTCTGCCATAAATTCCTGTGGGCCCAGCTCCCCACTGCCCGCTATGGTGCCAGCATCACCTGCTGGACACAATAGACAGAGATGGCTCCCTCAGTGGCTCCTCACATGGAAGGACACCACCGAGAGAACTCAGCAAGATACAATCAGCCCCAACAGAAGCCACACCCAACACAAATCTCCTCTGACTGATTGGCTTCTGGTTAAAGTACCCCTGGCCTCACCCACCACCCCAACCACGACCACCTGGGTGAGGGCGGAGCCACAGAGACACAGGTGAGCCAGGTTCTGCCTCTGGAACATGAAACCAATGAGAAAAACAGAACATTCTGCTAGGCTGTGACTCATTCACAGGTCAACTCCAACTTGGGGCCCACAACTCAGGCCCCAGCACTTCACCGTAGCAAGCCGGTTTTGCAGTGACTGATCAGCTGTAGAGGTTGTTGTTAAATGGGTATTTGGGATTTTGTGAGAAGGTTGCTGCTGTATCACTTAATAAGACTTAATAGTAATGCAAAGGAATTTATTAATTGCACTGCATTTCAAACAGCTTAGAAGAAGTCCTTACTGACAAATGGGCCTTATCAGCTACCTTTAGCAGGTGACATGGTAATACTTCGATTACTACTGGCAACATAAATAGTAAGATGAGCACACAAAATTAAATCACATACCCCAGGTCACAGGTTCCTTCTCTGGTGAAGAGGCAATTTATGCAAACCTAAGTTCCTTTCACACCCTTCACGCACAGACATCATCAGTAAGAATAGTTATTTCTCAGTGGATTTTAACATACGTCAGTTCAATTCTCCATATCTTTACAGAAAAAACCACCTTGCCTTATGCTTCCCTGCTTTCTAAAACTTTTAATCTGTTGGTTTAATTTTGAACTATGTGTTTGCAGAGTGCTATGAATATGCTCTGGGATAGCTGAAGTCATTAGCAACGTCTGTATAAATGATGTTTCTCAGCATCATGAGGCTGTCATGTTGAGTGCCTGATGGTTTTTGCACATTTGTGAGTGTAAGAGAAAGATGCTGAAGAACTGTGGGGAACAGGAGGTCAAGAGATCCTCTGGACAAATGTAAACCAAAGAGGGTGCATTGGCAAGCTGCCTCGTGTGGTCAGGGAAACAGGATCAGGGAGGCATTATGCTCCCATTTAGAAACCAGAAAATAATTGGAGGGAAGGAATGTTGTGCAACCAAGAATGTGTGTTTACATTTACTTATACTTGGAGTTAACAGCACAGAGGATATTATGCTATTTATAGGTGGTACTGTAATGAAATTTTGCAACGGAGTGAGTTTATTTTGCGATAAATAATAACAGAAAATGAATGTAAAATATAGGTAGCACATTGTTTCTTGAATAACAAGCCCCTAGTGAACTGACCTGTGGTAATTAGGTAGGTAGGTAATAAAGCAGGCAGATGGTGGAAGTTAATTGAATACAAACCTGGACCTCCACTGGAAAAGTGCTAGAGGTCTGCCAACCACAGACCACATGTTAAGGATGACCAGTGCAGGCAATGCATTTGTTCTTGTCCATCTTCTGGGGGGTGGGACTGCACATTGCGTGCCATGGAAGGGCCCTGCAATTACCCCTGAATGGTGTATCTTCTCCAGAGTGCAGTACTCTGGGATGCAGTCATTAGAGCTGATCACAGAAGAAGTTAATCCATGGCATTCCTCCCCTGCAGTGCCTGTGTCAGGGCTCTTTCCAGGACAATGAGCTCCAGTTCAATCCTCTGAGGATTCTCTGGGAAATGCTTTAGGGCCTTCTGTTGGGCTAGGTCCAGAAGCTGCTGGAACAGATCCCTGTCTCACTCCTTTTTCTTTCTGAACTACATGTTGGCCATTCCGTCTGTGTGCACTCCTTACTGCATCAGGGGAGCCATGGCATCAAAAAGCCTGAAGCAGATTTTAAAAAAAGAGGAAGGGGCTTAAAATTATACTTTCTTATTATCAGTCCTCATGCTAAATGCAACAAAATTGCTCCCTTAACACTACCCCATCTTCAGTTCACACTCTGGAGTCTAGATGAGGCAGTAAAGTATAATCCCTATTGCTTTTGCTTGCTGTAGGTCTTCATGTAGCAGAGTCGAGATGCTTTGGAATATGGCAAGACAGAGGGCAACCTGCTGAGGGGGGCTGTGACGACTCACGTAAATAGAGGACATTAGTCAGCAGATCAGCAATTCCATTGTACCCATCTTCTCTTTGTACAGGAGGATATCACAGCCTCAGGAAGCAGAAAGAGCCATGCAAGGCTCTTGTGCAAGAGAAAGGACTTTGTCACAGTGGTGGCCCAGTGGCTTCAGTATTCCTCTCTGTGCTGGGCTTTTGTGCAATTTTCCGTCCTTGCTGGTGTGTGCAGCATTGGCTGCTCACATAAGTCTCCTGATTGGATCTCAATGCACACACAAGATCAAAGGAGCTTGGAGTGGGTTTTATGATGTTTGTTTGGCTGTCTTCAGTGCCTGCGCTGCAGCCTTGGGTGCTTTGCAAATAGCTAACCACCACACAACATTCAGAGCCCCTGCCTGCGATACTTGCAAAAAAGGTGGTCCAGCTTGTCCTTGGGTAGTTTGCCTGGAGCTCTCTAGCTTTGCCTTGCAAGAGTGGCCAGTGTGGTGTATTCATTATTCCCAATTTGTCTTGAAAGTGTTCTCTAACTCTCTGCATTCTGGTTGTTCTTCTGAGAGAGACTGCAAAGGTCTGTATGAGTGGCAGTAAAACCTTATCTCTCAGAAAAGGCACACTACAGCGTAGTTGCTACAGTGCTGGTAGTGACTCTCCTTAAAATACCAGATAGTAGTAAATTCACACATAATATTCTAACCT
Source organism: Eurystomus gularis (assembly GCA_013400335.1). Taxonomy (NCBI): domain Eukaryota; kingdom Metazoa; phylum Chordata; class Aves; order Coraciiformes; family Coraciidae; genus Eurystomus; species Eurystomus gularis. The sequence goes on from VZZY01016906.1 coordinate 42,169, forward strand.
GGGGTCTTTAAAGACCCTCAAACTAGCCCCATGTGAAGTGCTGACCCCAAATCCTCTGGCTCCTAATCCAAGCCTGGGAAACTTGGCAAGTCCCAGCCCTAACCACAGCTTGCCAACACTTACATACCATGGAGCTGCATGGTGTGAGGTGGCTGTAACTGTGGCCTATATTTGAGCCCATAAGCTGTAGCAACAGTTGTAGGAAGTAGAGGTATGGAGAATGTGGTTCTAAGTATAGAAATTCTGCAAGACCATTAAGATTCACTTGCTTCTGCTAAGTTATTCTTGACGGTAACTTCTTATAACCCTTGCACGACACATCTGCTTGCTGCTCTGCTAGTTTTCGTTTTACCTCTGAAAATTGATTTCAAGCTCTAAGACATCATGAGAAAATCCAACTTTTCTCCTTAGCACCACTGCAGGACTGCAAGCTGTCATCTCATATCTCTGCTTGTGACAGTCACTAGCCATGCTCTGCAATTTCATAGTCCACACTTCTGTTAACAGAGCAGCTAGTTCTGATTTCTTCAGACTGAATATTTACATGTTTATTGCAACTTGCTCCCTGCCTCTCTGTGTGAAAATACAGGTTCTGTAATCTTCTGTACAGCTCTTCATATGCTGAGTGTTTTCTGGAGACTGAAAGCTTTCTGATCAATTCCAATCCGAAAGGTAGAACTTTGCTGTGCTGTTAAAAACACAAATAAACCGTAAACATTACACTTTCCCTTAAAATAATTCATGCAGCTCCACTGTGTAAGTTATAGGGAAATTGGTGTGGACTAGTAATGAGGTTTCTACAACCACATCAACCAACCTGCTTTGCAATAGTGACCTGTTCTGTCTTCTCAAGCTGGTAGTGATGGTACATCAGTACATAGGAACATCTAATTTCCTATGTGTACCTATGTATGTTCCTAATTTCCTAATGTCCAAAAAGAGGACATTTCAATCTCTTCTGCAAAAATGGACTCTGATTATCATTTGATGAAGTAATTTGGTAAACATACAGAGTTACGGAAACAAAAAATATCTTTTGCCAGATGATTAATACAGTGGAAGAGGTTTGATTAAGAAGTTGAATAAATAATCACAGAAATAAATATTGTGGAAACATAATTTTCAAGTGTTGTTGATCTCTTCCAACAGTGTTATGAGACAATTTAAACAGAATAAAGTAACACAAATATAAGCAGTTACTGCTAGAGGTGAGCAACATATCAGTCTCTTAAAAATTCCACTGACTGACTTCACATTCCACAGACTCCATCTAGATCATTCCCTGGATAATGTTATGATTCATTTGCCCATCCCAACATTTTGTTGGAACAACAACTCTACTAGTCATCTGATTTGTCGGACAACTGCATGATGTCAGATTTCTCCTCTGCGTCTCGCTTTGTGCCCCAAGGCTGAGAAAATTGATTGATTTTAAAATGGGACCTATCGTGCCAAATTTTCCGAGCACTTCAAATGAATACTCTTGCCTGGTCGTGACTAATGCCTTCTCAGATTCTGAGAACGTGTCTGTGGCTTGCATGCGCTCCTGTTGGTTGAATAACAAAGAACCTCCATTCATAAGGAGATCTTTCAAGAAACTTCTTGTAAATCAATCACTGACAACTGCGTAGTCAGTCTTCTTGGTCTTGTCAGTTTTTAATTAAAAAGTTACGCCAACAAGTGATGACAGACACGAGCAGCACAACCTTCTTCAGAATGTCCACATACATCTGAAGGTGGGCACGCAGGACAGGTTACCATGCCACTTACAAAATACCAACTGAAAATGACCTGCCATGTAGAAATAAAACCCAAACATTAAAACATAGACTTTTTTTTCACTTTGTTGTGATTTGTGTATACTCAAAATGTGCTCTCTAACTTCTTGCCCTAATCCAGGCCTAGAGGTAGCCCCAGAATAAACAAGGCGACTGTACTTACTCTTGCATCATTTGATGGTGTGATATCAGCATTCACTCGGTGGTGCTAGCTTACAAGGAGTGAAGGAATAATGGCTCTCTGTTTTCATCCATATATTCACCTAAAAAGCACTTCACTGTTCGGATTTTTAATTATGGTGCTGGAGGAGGAAAGCCTCTGTTACAAAGCTATCCAACACTGAGCGTGTCTTTCCCTTCACATCACCTCTTCCTGATGATTTTAACCAGCGTGTGAGAGGTATCGACACACATCCTTACAGGATACCAACAGATGTTCATGCAAAACAAGTGAAGACCCAGAACTGACAATCCAGATGATATGAGGTGAAAGGAAAGCCAGGCAATATCATTCAGAGATTAATCTTCGCAGACTGGCTTTCAGTGTCATAAAGAGGGAAATGGAGGCAGAAAGAACAACTCACTGTAAAATTGTTTATTTCAAGGCAGATAACCTTAAAATCAGAGAGAAGAAACCTACTGACTTGGTGTTTGTCCCTAGACTCGTAACCTGTGTAGTTTTCTGCTTGGTCAGGAAGCAGAGATTAAGGAAATTGGACCAAATTCACAGGAAAACTCGAAGCTCATTTGGAAACTTTTTTAATCTTTGACCTCAAATATGAAAGTTTACATTTTTATCATTCAGTTAGTCAACTCTGGATTACCTAAGATATAGGGACTTACTGAGGATTTGTAGAAGTCTTTTCAAAGGGCTCTTGTTCCTACACTATAGAGTAGTTCAGGCTGGCAACTTCAGAATTCCCCACTGGCTTTACTTTTGTTATATGTCAAGAGGTGCTTCATACAGCTTAATAAGAATGTTATTATTTTCCTTTCCATTCATAATTCAGTGTCTTAAGAAATTGCCATGATTTTTTCTATTTTTATCCTCTCATTCTTTGTAGCAATGTCTGAGAGTAACTGGAACAGACTAGAACAAAAAAAGATCCATTTTCTCGACTTTATTTTATCCCAGCACATTGCATAGCTTTTACTTTCTCACTTTTTGTGGTATTTCACCCGCACTATCAGTTAGGGCTCAGTTCTACCCATGGATCCAGCAGTATTGACTACTGCAGTTATGTGGTATTTTACTCTCTGAACCCTGTTTCCCTTGCATTCTAAGTACACGTTGTGGCCTTAAAATTTAACTTTCTGCTCATTCTTTCATTACAAGAAGACCCTTTTAGACTGTGCAATTTTCCAGCAGTGCTTGACGCTCAGTGCACCAAGTATATGCAGTGAATATATGTGAGGAACATTATTTGCTTGGCCCAGCACGCTTTATAGCTTATAGAACTTGAGAAATATATGTAGGAAAGGCAGAACACAATATTAAGCAGGCAGGCAGATCTGCTGGGAAAGCAAACTAAAATATTATAAAGAAAAAAAAGAAGAGAGAAAAGGTAAAAGACCAAATCAATGCTATGTAGTTAACAATTCTATAATATCAATAAAACCCTGCACTTTTCAGAGACAGGCAGGGCAACCACAAGAACACTTACAGAAAAAATTCAATAATTGCAGATCAAGAAATAACATGCTTATTCATACTTTTGTCATTACAAAGAAGTGATATATTTGTAGGAAGAAGCCAAATATATTCCTCTCCTCCCAGTAAACGATTTTGCCCCTCTTTAATGGCCAGTAACTTCCCAGACAGAGAAGCACTCATCCATATCTACCATATATTCTTTTCCTGAGGTTTGCATTATTGCTTAGAAACCCCACATGAAACACTTTGGCTTGACCTGTAGCTTCTAGACTTTTCTGTAACTTCCCTCATGAAGAGGAAAGGATAGTATTGTGGTTAAGGTATGACATTTGGGCTCAAAATGTAGGGGAGCAGTCCCCTACAAGTCATCCCAGGCCTCCTTTGGCAGAAAGCTGTAAGGCTTGTTTTCAAAACCAGCTTCTGATTTTTGTTGTGACTGGTTTTGTTTGCTCAGATGGAGACCTGGCCTTTAATGCCTTCATAAGACATCTGTGGAACCTGCAGCTTTTACCATGTGCACATCAGGCTCAAGATGCTCCCAGAACAACCTGAAATGGCATATCCCCAAATTAGAAGCCATCCTTGAAAGTCAGGTTTTAAATCTCTTTGCAATAATTCAGAAAACCTAATTTGGGTGGCTGGGGGCTTAACAGACTCTATAAGAAGCCTAAGGCTCCTATGTGCCAAGCCAGAAGCTTAAAGGTTGGCAGTATGAATATGTAAACCCCTGTAAAATGGGATATTGCCACATGGTGAAAGGCCATGGTGAGATGGAACCTCTGCATGCTTTTGAAGTGCTTAGACACTATCGGGTGTACGTCAACAACAATACTCAGGAAAAGTAGAACAGGGCTCTGATGGCCTTCAGTTATGCCAGCTGCAAGCATGGAGCAGTACACTACCAATTTGCCCCCAGCAAAATCCCTTGATTAGGCCTCTGTTTAACTGTATCCAGAAACCACACCAGCATCAATGCCTTTTTGGCAGGGATAAGGAATGATAGTGGGTAGCCAAGCAGAAAGTTAATATATCAGTGTTAGGGGCCTGATTCTCATACTTTTTATACTCACTCAAACCAAGAGCATCTCTCCTGAAACTGATGGATTTGCCTCTGCGAAATTCCCTCAGTGGAAATGAAAACCAGGCTATGGCTGACAGAGATTCCTCTCAGTTTCTGATACCAGTATGTAGGCAATAGACATTGACAGAGAGAAAGAGCTTAAGTTTGGTTTAATCCTCTTAATGACTTATTATATGTTCTAGTGAGCTTGATGTCATTTTGGGATATCATCCAAGACTAACAATAATTATGATTATGATACTATTGCATGAAGATTGGCTTTTGTCCTTACCGGAACCTGGCACAGCAGCAAGGAGAGGAGAGAGGAGACAGAGACCCTTCATGGCTTTTCCCCATCCATGCTGTGCACAGGCATTCAGGGAAAACTCACTGTCTTCTGCAATACAAACATGCTTTGGATGAGGGTCAAAGAAAGAATAATGGCAACACCAGTGGCTATAACGCTGCCAAATCCCTTCCTGATGTGGGATTTACAAAGGTTATCATGGACTGAGGAATAATTTCAAAGGACTTCTTTATTGCTATGGCCTCAGGCCAGGGGAATAAACCTTCTGGAGCAGAGGAGGATTCCCTTTACCTTAGGCTTTTCATTCTAACTGTGAACACAGAGCAGAATCGGACCTACTGGCCTCTCGCCTTCAGAGGATCCCCAAAGTCTCATCTTACAGCACCTAAAGAAAATCAGCTGCTTCTGGAGATGAAAAGATTAGAGCTGAATTTGCCAATACCCAAAGCTCATTGTGTAACACTGTGCAGGGAAAAGGCTGGGCCGATGTCAGGGGAAATACGTGCTCCTATAAAAGCAGCACCAGGAGAGAGAAGCCAGGAACTGATTTCCAAAGCCCCATGTGAAACTGTGAGACAAGACTACAGAGATCTATTTTTAAAAACTTAACAGATAAACTGAACAGTTAAAATGAGATTTTTTTTTAATTCCCTGGAGTCTGTGATCTGAGGCAAACACCTCATCAGCTCTTTCGAAAGTCCCAGCCTTCGTTTTTTAAAATTACTTATATTTTCAGCAGATAGTTATTACTTTCTCTAAGTCAGACATCATCTGAAGCTCAGGTGGGGCAGTTAAATACTGAACTTTCACCTTCCTAAAATTAAGGTTTGGGTGCTCCAGGGCAGGCATAGTTGTACTGAGGCAACAAATGGGAAACTCTTAGAGGTGTTCAATGCTGGGAGACCACCATTGCCAGCAGGACATCCTCAAGGGGTCCAGCCTTGATAAAGCACTTCTATTCCTTTTTCTTTTTCCCAGTTCCTCATTTCATTGAACTCTCGAGCCTACTGGATCACATACTGAGCTGGTAGAACTCAGTATGTACCTTTTTTTGCTTTCTAATGGAGATGTTGTAAGCTTTTGTTAATATTTGTGTCCTAGGCAGGTTCCCATAGTTGTGCCAGTCAGGAAACAGACTGAAATCCTGGGAGTGGCCATACGCTGCTGTCAGCTTTAATGCACATCCTTTTCATTGGCACTAAAGCTTGGGATCACGTGGAGCTGATCATCATGAACCGAGGGCAGGGTATGAACGTGCGCGTGCAATCGCAGGACTTATCCCTCCATTAGTGGGAATACAAAGCCCATCCCCAGGCTGTTATTCATTCAGAGTCCTGCCTTTTGATCAGTTAATTAGGACTCACTTTTGGATGAAGAGTACACCTAAACTCCAAGTAACTTCAGTGGAAGCTAAGACCAGGCTTTCCAAGCACCGAGCACAAAAGAATAATGAGGAAACCTGCCCCTGACCAGGTATTGTTGCTTGGTTGGTCCCCTGCTCAGAAGTGAGCTTGTTACATAGACTCAGAGCAGATTGTCTGCTTGTCTTACATGGTAGGACTGATGCAGAAGAGGGTTTCTGCTGCAGATTCCAGCCTGAGCAGCTCTGTCTTGGAATCACTTCTGAAAATGAATTTACAACTTCAAGACTACACCTGCACAGGAGATGCCTGTGGCAGTCAGTAGGGAATGTGGCTAATTAAATAGGAACAGATTTTCAAAGATTACTTCATCCAAGAAGCAAAAGCTAATAATTATATGGAACAAGATGATTACCTGGAACACGATGATAAAACTGCTAATGTTCCTGTTTATAATATGACTGTGAAGCTGGGCTGCAATGCATTACAGCTTATTGTCTAATAATACAAGAAATAATGCTGCCGATATTCTGTCAGAATCGTGCTTTTCTTCCAAATAAAATTCCACCTGGAACTGACCCATCCGAGTAACTCCCACGATTTTCTGTGGTTTATCCTCACCTGGGAGGAAGGAAGACTTAAGAATTCTGGTTTTGCCTCATATATCAAATATATCTGGGAACTTCGGTAGATGCTGAAGCGCTGGTCCTTTCTTTCCAGGAGGGAAACCCTCTCCTACATTTCTACAAGACAGCAAGTTGTAGTCAGCAGGGTAGATCTGTGATCCTCTTTTGTGTGATGAAAATGTGCTGATGCAATGGCCACAGCTACCCCTCTCTCCTGGATTTTGTTTTAAAAGGAGAGCTCTGTGCCACTGCGTACACATGGTCAAAAGCTACTGGAGACCTTTTGTTCACTGTCAGCCAGGGGTGTGATTTCAGGGTGTGCCCAGTCTATGCATCCAGCCATTACACAAGCAAATATAGCAGTTAAAATGTTCATATTTCATTTATCTTTGCTGAGTAACTCCTATGACCTCTCCATGGCAGAGTCCCAACCTCTGTGCAGGCTCCGTTCTGCTCTCCACCCAACCACTATGCCTTTTTATTTATATTCACATTTTTTCTATGATTCTCTATTTCTTTTAAAGAAATGTGAGATTCTAGAGAATAAAAAAGCAGCTTACGAGGGGTGTCAGTGTGTTGTATCACAAGTACAGCTCAGTACAAGCATTGTCTAGACTCAACCACAGTACTCTATATTTTGCCAATGACTCTCTGAAGGACATAAAATTATTGCTCGTCTGAAAACCAGCTCTTCCTCCTGCTTTACTGTCTCCCACATCTCCCCTAAAGCCATTTATAATGACCTCTGCAGGTTGGCTTCAAAAATTGGAAAGCATATTGGCATCTGCCAGCCTAAGGGGCTTTGATGCTGTAGCTCCACACCCATGTGACCCCTGCTTGACAGTGGGGGTCAACATCACTGAGGTTTCAATGCACCACTTAGGTCTTTGGAAGTTTTTTAATTCTTTCAATTTGCATGAGATAATTCACATCTTGAGAGCTAAGTATGTCTTGAAAAGGCTTCTTGGATCAGGACTTAAGGCTTTACCTGAGACAGTATCTCAGGACTGGGATTTCTATATGGCCTTTCTATATGACCTTTCTACATGGCCTTTAGTGTGGCTGTGTAAAACCTCCTACAGGCAGGAATCCCGGAGTCTCTGCATTTACAAGGCTAAGCAGCCTATTTCAAGTTTAAAAAAACTTTGGTGAATAACGGCTCTGTTTCAGTTGCTGTTTGTTTTTAACCATTTCTGTAATACCTCAAGCCCATTGGCAGGATTAATAGGTTAACAATGCTATATTAATTAATATCATAAAATTGCTTTGAAGGAGGGAAGAACTAATTAACTACGAAGCATTAATATTCCAACTGAGAGAGAACCCAAGGGAAAAAGTCTACAGTGTAATTAAGAGAATACATTTCTCTTCCTGCCCTACTATCTCCCCATTGTCACTGTCACTAATGACTTTTGCTTGGCTTTCTGGAAGGTTTTTCTGCTGTCAACCTATGCCACGCGAAAAAATACCCAGAGGTAATTTGTATTATTTTTTCTTTCTTGACCTTTTTTTCTGGCGATACCCTTCATGCAAGCTATGAACTCCCCTCTTCCCTTTCCTACTGTGAAATACTTGTGAAGCAGCTTTCTTACACGGAAATGGCCGTGCTGGTTAAGATCCAACCTCCAGCCGTCAGTAACACAGGCACGGCAGGAGAACAGGGCATGCCGCAGCAACCCTTTCCATTCTATACTTTCCCTTCCTACTGTACATCCCACATTTTTCCTGTGAATGTCAGATGACTCACTGATTTATTACAGCCTTTTCTTTAATCTAGTTGACAGTCAATCTGCTTTAAACCCTGCTGCATTTGATTCGCTTGCCGTTCTCTAGTAACAATCCTCAAGAAACAAACAAACAAAATGACAAATTATAGACAAATAAGGGGGAAAAAATCAACAAATATGTGCCTCCTTCTATAAAATTCCAGCTGTCCTGAGATGGGGTTTGAAATGAAAGCTTACTGCCCTGCTTTTTGTGTTTGGACTTCAACCACCTGCGCGGCAAACGTTTGTGAAGGTGCCCCTGAGCGAGGAGCTGGGGAAGGGCACGAGGAGAACTGTCAAAATAAACATCACATAAAATGAAAATAGCTACCTTCTCGCTGTAAAAAATATCTCCATGCTAGAGTTTGGGCTGAGTTTAACTGATGGCATCCAGGAAACAAATGTTTATAAATGTCTAAACCAGAATTTACAAACATGCAGTAGTAAACTAGCCAGCAAAAACCTTTGTCCAGATGAAAACGCTTTAACTACATCAGTATAATTGAAAAATTAGAACAAAGAAACTAATAAAAAACAAACTGTAATACTGAAGCATTTCCACAAAATACATCTTATTCCCTGGCGAGAAGCAATTTCATACGTCTGCAGAAGTGATTAGGCATAATCATTCAGTTTAAGAATAAAAATCATAATAATCAATTAATTTATTTTGAAAAAGGCCAGGAGTCCAACCTACACAGACTTTAGAAGTTATTACACATCCTCCAGCTCTGCTTTCTTAGTGGAAAGCAGTTAGTACAACCCATACACCTGAGTCAGGAGGTTCAGGTCTGAGGCCAACATGGAAAATACAGCTGTGTGGTACCGCCAGGAGAGTGCTGTGTCATTAAAGAGCCTGTCCTTCAAAGGAGAGATTAAATCAAGCTCCCTAATCTCTGGATGAATAATCTCATTAGTTTCCTGAGAAAATATCTCACTGAGCAAATATACTTGAGCCTTGCCCAGACACGTTTTCTATAGGTGGGAATTGATAATACATGGATGAGGGTGTGGAATAGCCCTTCTCAATGAGGTCTCTCTACATTAATCATTACATGTCTCATACACGACAAAAAGTGTTGATAGAATAGGTTTAGACATACTTTTCAGTAGAACAAAACCCATGTCACACCAGCTCAACTAACATTAGTTTTCATGTTGGTGGTTGTCTGGTATGATGCAACAGAAAATTGCTAATAAAATTCTGATGCGCTGTCTGCTCCTGTGAACTTTATCTGCAGGCAGGAAGGTGTCACAGAAACAGAGCAGGTGTTGCCACAGACACTTTCTTGGGACAGGAAAGACTAAGAACACCATTGTGAGAGATTACTTTTCTCACAAAAGGGGGTTTGACTCTGAGGGCTTTGCGTCTTTATTTTATTTAACTAGGGTTGAATTTCCTTTATCACCTGCTATTAGTCTGCTTAATCCACAGGGCCAAATTCACCTGTCAGCTTTATAGAGACAGGCAATGCAGCACGATCCCTGTTGCTGACCTAACACTTCATGTGGTGAAAGTTTCCTGCCACCTCTTTTGAGAAGCTCCAACACCTTCATTTTTTTTTGTCTCCTGCTTTGAAATCTGGCAGGAAGAAAGTGATCAGCACAGAAAAGTACCTCCTTTTTATTCTGTGAATTTCTCTTCAGGTATTGCCACAATAGAAATGATTGAAAACTTACTATTTCCTCACTCCTGGAGGAATTGCTGAAAGAAAAAACATTGGCAGCAAATCAAAATTGTAGCTGATTACAAATATTCTTAACACACCACCAACGCAGCAGCTGCAAGAATGGATACGGCACTTCCAGAGCAGATGGAGCAGCAGGTCTGAGAAGGAAAAGTGAGTCCAAGCTTCTCCAGCCATCAGCCAGTGGTGTTTCCTGCCTGAAAGAGATGCAGAGTCCTCCAAGGTATTTCCTCCCCCATCCTCTCCCCACATTATTCCTTACCATGTCCCATGAGTGACCTGGCATAGGGTTCTCCTTATATACTGGACAGGCTGCAGGCTCTCCTGCCTAATACTTGGTCCTTATCCCTTTTTAGAGAATCTTGCCTATTCTATGGGTCAAAAAAGCCCCAAACCATCTCCAGTCTAGGCCCAAGTTTCTCAGCTGTTTTACTCTGGGTTGACTGGTTGTTGCCTGAGAGAAGAATGTTGCAATCTGGCAATTTACCACTTACCCTGGCTGTCAGCCCAACTGGCAGGTCATCCATAGCAGGCTCAGGAGAGAGCTGGAATAGATTTGGAACTAGTGCCACATTTCCTCAGTAGGATCAGGGAGGTAGAAGTAGCCTTCTCTGTTGAAGTAACTGAAGGTAGAGCTGAGGGTCCCCTCTACTGCCTGAACAAGTGTCCATGCAAGATAAGGAGTACCCATGTCTCACTGGGATGTTTGCACCTCCCATCTCGAGCTTCCTTGACACAGAGCTCATAAGGTATCGCTCTGCTTTCTAATGGGAGGAAGGTAGCTCTTGGAAATAGCAATTTAAATCTGCAGGGCAGCAGGTTCAAAACCCAAACCTTTGACAAATCCTTCTGCAATATTTCCTTACAATGCTGCTGTTACCATGTTCCATTGCCAGCAAATTCATTTACTGGAGTCCTTACAGAGCAGAAATACAAAATGGGTAGAAATCCCTAGCAGAGTTCATCTGGACCTTTGGTGGTGGAAATGAAGCAGAGCCCACACGCAGGCACAAGCAGTACAAACGCCATTCCTCACTTTTCCTTCACAACCCACCTCCTGGGCTTCTCCAGCTTGTCAAGTTTAGTGCAATCACATACTTAACAGCTATGCCTAAAGCATGTTCATTTAAACATTCCAGTGGGGAAATATTTATGCAAAAACTTCTTGCAATATTCACTCAGTTCTAGGGCTGCTTTTCTATATTTATTACAAGGGAAGAAAAACAGGTAGAAAAACATATGTTGTACGTAATGCTCGATACAGTTTTTAAAATGTGGGGTTTCAGCCTAAGGAAGCAGGTGAGATCTTCTGCTTGTCTTACATTTTTGCAGGATCTGCATGATTTGAGTTCAAACATATGGCCAAAAAATAATGCAGACTTGTGAGCCAAAGGCAATATCCCCAACTTACTGACACAAAGCACCTTTTCCCTGCAGATACTCTACACTGCTTCATCCTTTGGCTCTTTATTTTTAACAGCTTCCAAAACTGATAAAATATATATTGTTAAAACCATTTTGGATGTACATTTTCAAGGCCTTATGACCATGAAGTCATGCTTGTGTGTGTCATTCCTTCCGTTAGTGATGAGCCCGAGGTGCTGAGTTTATTTCTGAATCCAGATGGGTATTTGGAGCCTGATTTTTCATCTGGGCACACGATCAGATGAATTTCCTGGCTAAACGCATATCAGTGTCTCTATTCTTTGAGTATTCAGAGAAAAACGTAGTCAGCTTTATGTTCGTAGTGAATGAGATGATGAGTATTTCTTTCCATGCAGAGGACAGAATAAGGAGCAACTGTAGTAAGTGAACATAAAAAGTGGAATCCACATAATCTTCTGAAAATTTTAGTCTGGTACAGGTCTGTCTGGACTCAGCGTCTTTTCACACTTCCTTATTTTTAGCTCGAGAGAGAAAGAGAAAGCATTTTCTAGACTGCATCCTTAGAGTCAATTAACTGTTCAGGGGAAATACACAGCAGGCACGAATACAAAGATTCAGGTGGGACCCTTGTGATATATTTGCACGCTGCGTCCTGCAGGATAATTCATTCCTTTGGGAATGCATGTAGTACAGACTGCTATATTGTGCTGCAAAGTCATGCTGAAGTTAGTACTTAGGGCTGTTGAGACTGCCCAGACTCTGCAGGAAGAGCATGCAGTTGAGGCTTGTCCTTGAAGCAAACGTTGCAGTTCCTGAAAGCAGGAAAATTAATTCCTGTGGTATTTTCTATGTATGCTGTATACATGCCAGCTAAGCTCCCTTTTCCCTCAGCTTCAAGGTTTCTTAGTTGCTGCAGAGTGCTAGTTTCAGCTGCTAACCAGATCAGTGTAGCATCTGGTTAAGAGCTAGCTAGGGGCCCTGAATGGGTACAGGGGTTTTTACATACACCATGAGCAGGCAGCCCACTGGCCTTCCAGGGAACATGGCAACACGCATCTGTAAAATGGGCATAATCGTCCTTACTTGTCTCCAGTGTAGGAAGCTTAATTAGCAATTTTAAATTGTCTTGAGATCCTCAGAGGGATGGCGCGTATGCTAATAGAGTGAGTAATTTGGCACAAGTGTGTTATCACACCTACAAGCTTATTACCCTGTAGATATGCTAGGGCAAATAGAGAAGCGTGTGTCCCAAATGCTGCGGAGACAAATAGCTCTGGAATTGCCCAAAGGCCTCTAGCAGAAGAGAGGGATACACCTACTGCACATAGGCTTTACCGTAATACACGCTGATATATCGGCAGCCCACAACTTTTCAGCCCTGTAGACAAAGACATCCACGACCATGGGCTTTCTGGCAGCACAGAGATACACCTAAAGTCCAAAACCTTTTGGGAACCCTTAGGTCTATAGTCACAGCCACAACTTACTGGCAACGCGCAAAAAATACGTCTATAGCATGCAGACTTTCTGGCAACACAGCTGCATCCCCAGAGCCTGGTTTCCTACGAGCAGTGATACACCAATCATACCACATCCCTTAAGGCAGAGGAATGAAACAGAAACACCTCACATTGCGAAGGCAGATGCCTTTGAAAAAGAAAAGTACCTTTTTTTTTCTTTTTTTTTTCAAATGCACTGGATAGCAGGGGCTCTAATTGTTACCTAATTGCCAACAATGTCGAAAGCTGCGTGTGAAGTGAATGCTCAATGTTAATAAAATGCATTCAGGCTGAATAGTCTGTACATTCTGCTGAGCTGTACAAACCACGAGAGCTCTCTGCTCTCGTGGTTTATGTTTCCACCAAGAACCTGCAATAATGAAAGCACTAAGCTAGCAATCAGTGTTTTGAGTGCAGGCCCTGAGATTGCTCAGTTGGGTATAGTTTCTTTCTCTAGAAAAGAGCATGCAATGCAATTAATCCAGCTAGTGGTACATTGCATGTTAGGGGACTGCTGCTCCTCTGTATGAACAAAACAGCTGGCGTTCGAGTATTTCCTTATTTCTGAGTACTTGACTGTCAAAGCTGATGATGTTCTTTGACACAGGGAAGACAAAAAGTAAGGGAGGAGTTATTTAATATTATACAGCAGATCCAGATTTACTGTTGTTTAGGATTATAGCTAGAATAAAATACTCTGGGATTTACTTTAATCTCCACAAGGGGCTCGGGCTGTTTGGAAATGTCAGTGTTTGTGCTATAGCTGATCTACTGGGGATCAGTTACACCCAGGGCTTTTCTCATGGTGATTGTCCTCACCTTACACTCAAGAAGTATTCAAAATGAGGTCCTGATTTCCAAGTGGTTTGCTGGCTGCAGCTGAGTGATGTGGTGGGAATGTAAAGGAGTTTTCTGCTACCTTGTAGCTTCTGCTTTTAGCTGGGAGGGCAGCCAGGAGGGCTGGAGGCAAGTGACTGCCAGATTATGGTTTGTTGTCTCGCTCAGTCCAGAGCAGCCGTGCCGCTCCCCCGGCACCAAGTCCTTGAATGAATGAACAGAGCAGGACATCTCTGCCACTTCTGCACCACCAAAGGAGGAGGAGAGTGAAGACAGTACTTCTCTGGGCAGACGAGAAGATTACCAGAAGCCATTATTAATGGCTTGCCAAGTAATAAGTCAAAATAACTTAAATTTTGTCTATCATGCAGCAAGAAAAGATGCCCATTACCCTTTAGGATGGGGCTACATGAAGTCTCTGGAGAAATCCAGGTTAGGATTTGGAGTTTCTTGCTCAGGTTTGTCTCCAGCGGACATAACTCACCGACAGTGATTTCTGCCTTCTCTCTAGCTCATTGCTATAGCCCAGTGGTCAACTAGCTGCATTGCACGTGTTAGTGAGAAGACACATTGACTGACTGTGCCATCAGATGTGAGCCTGTATGTAAGGGGTGGCATGCACTTGCTGTAGATACAGATTTTTCTGCAGCTGATGCTCATTTGTCACCTTCTGTGGAATGAAAGTCAGGAAAAAGGCCCCATTTGTGGGCCTTGGGGAGGCATAGTGCCAGAAGGATTGCTCCATGGAGCCTCCAGGAGTGCGACCAAGAATTGTGATAGACCTGTGTAGTTATGAGTGAAAGGTGTCGCCTCCCTCAAGAGCCTGCGTAAGATGTATTCAGCTGGAATCAGGAGATAAGCCTTTCCCAAGTATATTTCACAGGTCTGGAAAATAGGACTCGGCACAGCTGCTTCCAGCGCTGTAGCTTGTATGAGAGGTTCTACACGAAGATGAAAATGGAAAGCAGATGAAAGGAGGCTGCTAAGTGTACTGATGCACTTACATCCTGACACCTTCTCTTGGGCCTTTATTGAGCTCTCTGATTGCTGCTTGGTGGTTTTGCGGGTGCACTTACAGTGTTCGTCATGTGCTAGTGGAGCTGGTAAACTGCACTGTCCTGCGGTATGGTGTAATGCTACAAACGGTGTTTACAAAAAGAAAGTGTAGTCCATATCTTTATGGAAAGCTTGTAAAAGAAGTTGCCAGCACAGCTTGTACTTAATGGCAGTGAGAATCGAAATGTAAAATAATAATAATAATAATAATAATAAAAAAAAGTAAGTCTTAAGGCTGGTATCTTGGACAGGAAATTGAAAATGAAATATTTCCAGTTGGTTGGGTTATGCCTAAGTACAGTATGTCTTGCTAGGCTATGTCAGGCTCCATTCCTACTTCAAAGTTTACTTTGATCTTCCTTTATTTACATTAGCCTTTGCCACAGTATTCACAAAGAGTTTTCAGTGACTGCTCCAAGTCATGCATTACACTCTGCTAAGCCAAGTTTTAAGTCAGTGTTGTGATGGTGCACATTATCTGGAATAACGATAATTCCCCCAGCAGTATGAAGTATTACCCTTATTCCTTTTATGCACGCACATCAGAATTTATACATTGGTGGTTCCAGATAAATAGGGACAGTCTCTAACCAAAACTCCCCAAAGTTCTGTGAAAGTTGCCTTATAGACCCCAACTTTGTAGTCAATATGCTTTTTCAGAGAGGGTGCTCCCTCAGAATGGTACATTGTGGTACGTAATGCGCAGACTCACAGACTGCTTTGCCCAGGGGAGGTATATAAACAATTGCACTGGCACAACCAGCCAAGTAAGGATCAAGCTAGGCACCAAGTACCTTGACTTTCGTGACTCTATATCCTGCCCATATGTGTCAGGGAAGCACAAAATGTGCAGTTCTTTTACCTTTTTTGCTTAGGTGTAAGCAACCTGCATGTTTGAGGGCAACAGAAAATCAAGCCCTACGCACAGAGTCTCTTTTGCATCTCTTGGCCCTCCCTTGACTGATGCCACAGGCCAGGGCAAGCAGAATGGTGACTGGCTTGGTCGTTCCCATGGAAATCACGAGTCAACATGGCTTCTCCGCATTTCTAAACATCCCAAGGATGAGGCAGGAAGTTTCAAAGTGTTAGCTCTTCATTATTTCATTACTTACAGCCAGGTCTATTTAGGTAGCATCGCAATAGTAACATTGAAACAAGTGTAATGATAAATTAGGTAGCATCATGCAATGCAAAATCATAGATTTTTTCCCTCCCATTGACTTTGGCTAGGTAGTTGAAAGGGTGATGTAATGGAGAGACTAGTCAAATGATCAAAGCATTAGGCCATGAGTTTCATTTTCATTAAGGCCTTCTTAGACTCCTGGAGAGTAAGGGAATCCTAAACCAAGCAGATATACTGGCCCTGACAGACTGTGAGAGGAGTATGAATGACTTTGAATGCATATTTTTCTGTAATTTACACTTGTCAGAAGGCTACAAGAACTGTATCACTCACATAGGGTGTGGAGTATGAATATTCCACCACTTTTTCCAGAAGCCAGACAGCTGGTACAGAAGACATCATGTAAACACCAACCTTCTCTCTCCCATTAAGAATCTGCTGCCATCCGAGTAATGTTCCAAACTTCAGTGTGCTTAGGAAAACACAGAATTCTTCAGATTAAAATTTTTAATTTTACTTATGTATCAATATGCCATGTTTCCATCATCATTTAGAATAACAATGGGAAACCAAATAATGCTTTCCGCCAGCCACACTGAAGGGTAAAGGCAAGAGAGCCAACCTCACACCCTGCAACACATGCCTAGAAGAATGCCTAGGAAAATATCCTATTTTCCATAATGCCATTTCAAGAACAATTGTATTCTTACCAGTATCTGCTCTTGCAATAAGTCTAACTGCTATGTTAACATAATATATATTAAAAAAAAAAAGTCACGGTAATTACTGCAAAATAGGCAACAACAAATTAATAATAAGAAGCTGTGGCAAAATTACGGGATGGTTATATTTAAAAATAGACCCAGAATTACTGCTTTCTGAGCTGCTGATTTTTCAGTTGGTTGCATTGTTTAAAATGGAGTGTTAAACACTAAATCATTCTCTTTTGATATAATGTAGTGTGTGCAAATTGTGAAAGGAATGGGCAGGCAATTAGAAATCCAGGAATTTAGATGTAACATTGGATTCAGTTAATTTTTCTATAATTCTCTTGAACTTTCTGTGTCCTAATTTCTCCACCTTTCAATCTGAGAAAATAGTGTATTCTTATCTTCATAAAACATGGTGAGATCCCCATATACAATTTTATTCATAAATGGAAACCATTCTAATTTTACACATAGAAAATCAATATTTTCAGTGAAGACTGACAAGTGGGTTTTAACCTCTCCTCTTTAACAACATTGCTAACAAAAGCCTGGGAGCGATGCTGACTAAAGAAAAGTGATGCCCTTTCTGCTTTCATCGTATGCCTTAGTGGATGGCATGCAGTTTGGGGAAAAGACTCTATTACAGTGAAGAGGTGTAAAACTGAAGGAGGACAAGAGATGACTACCTTATTCCAAACTGGAGGTTAAAAGGGAGCTGGACACATTATTTTTGTTGCTGCTGAAACCACTCATCTCTATCAATAAGGAAAATAAACAACTGGAGAGAGGCAGCTGTTGCTGGATATTAGAAGTCCATGTAAGCTGTGTCGTTCTGGTTCTAAAATCAGCAGAGCAGCTAAAAAAGGGATTCTAGGAGGTGCTGTGTGTGGGAAAGGAGACCGCAAATCCTGCAGAGCACAGTGGCACTACAAATTAAAGATAGGATATGCTCCTCAAGCTCAGACGGGAACGTAAACACTTGTAGACTTCAGGATATTCAGATTCCAGATCTGGATGCTTCCAATTATAAAATACAGGGCATTTTTTTCAGGATCGAAATCCAAACTCCATTAAGTCATAAAAGCATGAATGAAATGCTTTTTACACTTAAAGGCCTAATCTGCAGTGACTACAAATCTTTATAGGTCCATTGATCTCGCTGAGAATCTGACCTAGAAGTTTTAATGTTTTCTCTATTTTTTTTCCTAAACGTTTGTTTCGGAAATGTTAACAGCATTATCAATCATGGACTGGAAATGTCAGAAGCGGTTCATTAAACCTCACAATGCTGAAAATTTTATTTTAGAGAGGCATTAGTGGAAAAAATTTAATGACCAGATCTTTCTGTTGAAGAGTGCATTATAACCCATAACAGTCAGGTAATCTTTCCCAAAATGTCTTTTTCCCAGAGTTTTTATTGAATTGACTAAAATTATGTAGCTACTACTTGTATGATTTTTTTCTCTTTCAAAACAAAACAGCATTGTAATTGCCATGAAAATTGAATTGTGCTGTCAGGTCACCATCTTGGGTTGCTGTGACCAACAGGGGATCTTGGAAAACTGTATTAATCTGGACAGTTTTTTCATATTAGGATCAAAGCTTTGCTGAACTGCCTTGAAAATCATCTTGGGATGTACAATTGTAAAGCAACATTAAT
The DNA here is from genome assembly GCA_013400335.1 of Eurystomus gularis. Taxonomy (NCBI): domain Eukaryota; kingdom Metazoa; phylum Chordata; class Aves; order Coraciiformes; family Coraciidae; genus Eurystomus; species Eurystomus gularis. The sequence continues at coordinate 60,680 of VZZY01016906.1, forward strand.
GATGTTTTAAGAAATTTATAAAACTTATCCAGTCTGGGTGAAATGCCAGCCCATTTGGGTATCCCCATGCAGTGAGCCAGTACAGATTCAGAGTAAAATTCAGCTGGGGAGAGGTTTAGTCAGAGAAAATACAAAGCTCACAATTCTTAAGCAACAAACTGAAAAGTCTCAAGGACTTGGGTCAATGAAATGTCCAGCACCATCTTGTGGCACTATCATTAATTCAACCGGTTGGTCTTTCCACTGTGGAAACTACGTAACTCTTGTGGTTTTCTCCCCTAAAGAGAACTGATCAGAAATTTCTTGTTATGAAGCAAGAGTTTGTTTACAAATCTACTGACAAAAAAAGCAAGCTTAGCACAAGCAGTATCATTAAAGATAAGATGTGCTCCTCAAGTTCAGGTGGGAACACAAACACTTTGACATTTGCCATTATTACTTGAAAAGTACTTAGAAGCTAAAATTCAGGAGTGTGTATAAAATGCTGTTAGGCAGGAACTAGAAGAGGTGACATCACATATACCCAAAGCATGATGAGGCGAGAATGTCTATACACAGCATGAAATTTTGCAGCACCTGTGTTGCAAGCTTCCTGACAAGGCTGTGGTCTGGGCTCTGCCTTCTCTTGCACTGCCACTATCCAGGAGGAGGATGGGAATCCATCACCCCTTTAGAAATAAGCTGGGGAATAATTCTTTGTTGGATGGCCTGGCCACCATTCCTTTCTCCGTATGATGGGATTGACTTTGTGCCAGCTATTACTGAAATAGAGCTGCTGCCACATTTGCTTACATAGCTGACGCATTACCAGTATCCAGGTCATTGTTTGTAGGTGCTGTGTAAGATGTTCTGCATGAAAGTGTATATAAAGCCACATCATGCTCTCAGCTGAGTTTATAAAATACTCCCATACAGCTTCATCCAGAGTTAAACTGGGCCAAAGAATGGGAAGAGTAATTTACGGGAAGTTTTCAATATTCTAGATGAATGCCCCTTTGTCTCACCTTGTTCAAACAACGAAACTACCCAGCTGAATTGCCTTGTTTTCTCCACATCCGTGTGTGAATTAAATTCCACTGTGAGGTCCTTGGTTCACAGATGTGAAGATTTTTATCCAATTCAGAGGAAACTCTGGAAGCTCATCCTATCATTGCTTGAAAGCTGAAGTTTCTCTCTCTTTTCTATCCCAGTGCTTCTCAGCCTGGACTTTAAAAGCCTGTGTTTATGAATAAGGTTTTCGCTCATTCAGTCTTTTGGCCTCAGCTGAGATTGATAAAACATTCCAACTTTAAACAGCAGCTGGCAGGGGGCTTGTTTGTTTATTTTTTAATATGGTTTGTTGTGGCAGGAGTTGTATTATTGTTACCAGATTCATTTCAGAGGTCACTGGGTTCCACTACAACTAATGTACACTGGTATAGCTCCACAGACATAATACTTCCTGAGGATCTGGCTACATTTCTTAGTAGTGTTCATAGCTATGCTGCAAATGTTGCTAATGCATAATGCACGTGTGTAAGTACCCACGTATTTTTTCAAACCTTTGCTTTAAATTTTGAAGCTCATCCAAATCACTTTTGTGAGTCCTAAAGTGGCCAAAAAAAAAAAAATTAAAAAGGTGAAAGCATGCAGCACATTCTTCAGTTCTGTAATTATTAGTTAATCAGAAAGTCATGATCATGCCCTGAATTAAAATGATGGAGATGATGTCCTTGTAAAAAATATCTGCTCAGGTTAACCTCTGGCAGCAGGGATGTCCTTGTAGCTGGTCACAGCCTTGCAGCCAGTTGTTGCACGCTTTGATGTGTTCTTCCCCAGAAGTTAGGAACATGATTTCAAAGGGAATTAAATGGGCGCCGTATAGTCAGCACTTCAGATAGTATCTTCCTCCCCTCTGAGACTGCATTCAGAGCCACGGAGGATGCTGTACCAGAGCCTGGAGACAGAGAAGTCAGGGAACCTGCTCATGAACTCATTGCGACTTGCTCAGACTCCAGTGATGGCACTGGTAGATACTGGAGAGATGCCTACAAAGACCCCTGAAGGGATGATAACTTAGATCTAGATTAATGCTTTGTTTTGTAACAGTTCTTTCAATCAGGGAGCAAACACAGGTTCTTGAGGTGTACCTCGGCAGCGTTGGCACCTGCAGTCTGGTGCAGCTACTTCTTTAAAAACAAAAAAAATTGGGGGATAAAATTAAGTGTTGACCAAAGGTATTTTGTGGACAAAGTGAAGATAATAGGTATTGAATTTCAGATGTACTTGCTATTTAGTTTAGCTATGAGTTTACTTGCTATTTAAGTGAGACAAGGTTGCACTTCCATAGAATCATAGAATCCCAGGTTGGAAGGGACCTCAAGGATCATCTGGTCCAACTTTCCTTGGCAAAAGCACAGTCTTTGTTGTAAAACTTCAGTCCATAGCTACTGTAACTCCTTCTCTGCATTTCACAATAAATCAGGTGAAACAGAGCTCTGAAATAAGACACATGTGGACACATGATTTGTAGTCAGTGGCCACTGCAAGATATTTTAAGTTGCAAAGCAAGTGGATAAGATGACTTTACCAGAAACCTGAAATATAGTTGGGAATATGTATTAACCAGATGGGTGCCAGGAAGCTTTCCCCATGCTTTTATAAAAAATTGCTTTACAAACAGATGTTTGATCTCTAGCTGAAGGCATTACAGAATAAATAGCAGATTTGTCCTTCTAACTGCAGCTTAGTGAATCATTGCTAATATGTCAAACTCGATGCACGTCAATAAACTGAATTAATGTGTAAGTTTTTGGGCGGGTTGTTTAGTTTTGCATTTTAGCAAATCTAATTTCAGTCTGTTAGAAATAAAGTAACATGAACTACAGCAACAGAGTACCTTGCTGTGCATGAAAAAAGTAAGGAAGAATTAGCAAAATTTAGCATAGCCAAAAGAAATTACCTGCTTTGGGCTAGGAGAGCAGGGTGTGGTCTTACTAACTTATACAGGAAAACAAAATGAATTCATATTCAGAAAACAGTGCTAGGGTTATAAATGAATATATAATCATAGATAATCTAAGTGCAGAAAAAAATAATTGTTTTATTTACAAAAAGATAGAAAAATACACACTATTAAATCATTGAAAGAAATGCCTGTGAATGCTTTGAATGTGTTTTTAAAAAGAGACTTTCTCTCACCATTGCCTGTCTGGGAACTTGATCAACAAAGACTGTTAGTTTTTAATGAAGGATTACTGAAAACAGATTTTGTGTAAGTTGTTATTCAGCAGCTATGTTAGCCTTTTAAAATTAAAATAAAGACATGGCTTTTGACAAAGGCATTTGACAATAAATTTCTGTAACGCAGCTTCATATCCGTTATCTACCCAAGCCAGCAATTGTGTTCTAAGGGAAGAGGATGTTTTCTTTCAGACTAGAAATACACCATTTCTGCAGGGCAGTGATGTCTCTCACCTCTTCCCGGGAGCAACCCTTGTCCCAGGATACTTTAGAAAGAGGTAATTACGTGAAATTTGACAGGGAGCAAGCCTACATAACCTTACAACCAACCTTAACAGAAAATTGATGTTTGATTCTTGTGACATTGAAAGGATTAACAGCTGAGATTGAATCCAAACCCTTTACTAATCCACTAGGCGAGCATAACCCCAGTAGGAGCACTGGCAGTGCACTTGGGACATTATTCTATCACTGCACTCTGTGCCTTATAGCATTTTCAACATCAGAAAGTATGGTGCATACCATGCGCATGCTTCTGCAGGCTGTCCCCTGCAAGGGACGGGGCACCTCATGCCTTCGTGTGCTGCAGCATTAGTGTGGCTGAGAAGGCTGACCATGAGAGGCTGCTGTCAGTTTTATTTCTATTGCCTGGAAAAAAGTCTGGTTTAAAATGCTCTTCTTCTGATTTCCATGCCCCTGATCTGCCGAGTGGCTCCTTGAGGTGATGTAATGAGGGTGAGTGTTGCTTTCTCCTCACCAGTGAGTACCCCCTGCCCTGCTGTGAGCAGGAGACGACCCTTCACCACCTCCCGGCAGTCGAAGCAGCATGGCAGCCCTGTGCTCAGCATGCTACAGCATTAGCCTCCCGGAAACCTCTGAAGCTCCTTGAGTCATTAAGTGCTCTGAGCCACCATATGTCACTGGTACACCGTCCCCTCCTGCTCATGGGTGAGCCAGGTGGCCACCTGGGCTCAGCAGATCTCTGCACCAGCAGATCAGCACTGACTCCTGCTCCGGGCTCAGGGGGGGCTCAGGCTGCAAGCCAGGCAATGGTGACAGCCCTGCAGCTAAGGTGTGTGTCACCAGGCGCTCTGCAGCCCTCTGTCCCCACGAGTAGCTCCCCACAAGCTTAGTGCCCATGCTTCAGCCTGGAATGACCTCTCCAGCCCTATGCCAAGGGGGAGCTGGAGGCGGTCCACTGGTTCCCCCTGGCTTCCTCCCAGTGTGACCCACCTCCCCACCACTGGGGCAAGGTGTGTCTTAGTTTCTGGATAGTATCTCATGGAATCTTAGTACTAACATAAATGTTTTCATGTAGGACCTTGTGGATGGTGAAGCATTCCTGTTGAAATTTTCAGGTGGAAATTCATTGATGGGGTAATGCTGTTGTGGCATCTTTTGTTGTAGGAGTTTGTTGATGGTGGAGTGTTTTTGTGGGAGTTTCCATGCAGGAATCTGTTGATGGTGGAGCATTACTGTAGGACTGCTGGATTTATTTTGAGGTGCAATGTTGGAGAGGACAACAGTGATTTGGTGCGAGTTCCTGGAAACAGGACTCCTGTAAGGGACTAAGAGGTGCAGCATAGAGGGCAGAGCTGAGGTTGCCTGTCAAGGCAACAGGACTGGAGTGGAGAGCTAATGCCGGTGCTTTTCCAGAAGTGAAGAGAGTTGAGACATAGTTGGCCACTGCAGCCCCATATGCCTGAGCTGAGGAAGGCCAGGTGGAGGCGAAGTGTTTCCCCAGCAGCTTACTGCAGCACTGTAAGTCTGAACTTCTAGAAATCTGAGAGAAAACATAAGGTCTGTGGAAAAATCTGCTCCTAAGCTATAACATCTATTAAACTGGTGATGAACTTTCCTCTGCATGGAGTAGATCTGGATAGAAGTGGCACTGTTTTAACTTTAATCAAAAGATATTGAAGTTTATTTCAAGAGAGGCCACTGTAAATTTTCATATAAGACCACTTCTTGTAGTGCTATTATAATATAATGAAATAAAGTTCAGAAAGACTGTGGACTTAATTAAAGAAGGGGAAAGGCAATACAACTGCCAGCTTTGTAGTGAAAATGAAATAAAAGCTCCCTTTCATGATGCAGGAGAGTATTTTATTGTAATGCCTTGCCTACTAATTTACTTTTGTATAATAGAGACTCAAAGTTCAAAGAAAATCTCACCTAAGCCAAAAAGGAATCAAGTAAGGCTGGTGGGTTTTGATATTAAACCTAAATTACACCCACCCGAGAGAAAGGTAGGGGCTCGAAACTGGGAGTGGAGAATGTTACAGTCTAGAAGGGTGTCTTCTTTGGGAGAGGTGGGCTGTGCTTTTGGGAGTGATGGGGATGCGGTCTGGGTAGTAAAAGAGCAACACTCAAGGCTTACCTCCTGTTTGGGAGAGGAGGGCAGTGCAGTTGTAGAGGTGGTATGAAGGAAGGAGGCTAAGGGCTGTATCCTTTTTGGGGGACGTGGGTTTTGTGGTTCAGAACAAGTGCAGGTGGACTGAAAATTAATTTTTTGAATGAAATAGAGACATGTTTCCCAGCTCAAGGCTATGCTGAGCCAGCTGCCCAGGCTCCCTCTGCAGAGTGACCTGATCTGGAACCAGGACAGTGCAAAAGAGGTAGTGTCACTGTGCTGGGGAATCGGCATCATGGTGAGAAATGTATCTATAGGCCAGTTTAAAAAAAAACCCAACATGTTATCGCATTTGGGTGCTGTTTGAGGAGAAAAAGAAACAGTAAAACAGATCTCCAAAGCTAAGTGGGCTGCACAGTTGTATCCCAGTTTTCCTTGGGGCTGGAGTGCCTGTTGGCAACAGGTTGGCTCTTAAAAGGCATGGGAGGCTTTGGGGGCTGTACAAAACTAATAATTTTGCAGTGTTCGTAGGTAGTTGGGATATTGGCTACATGAGTGCATGGAGAACATGCAGGCTATAGGAATAGCCTGTTTAGAACTGTTTAGAACAATTAAAAAATCCAAAGCATAGAACAATTGCAGTTAGTTTGCAAGACAGATACGCTGGATCCCAAACGAAGACACTGAACTCAAGAGTATTAATGCAGGTTTGATTCCCTGCTTGGCCAGGGTATCCCTGCTTTCCCTAAGTTAGTCTGTTTGCACTGGATTTCTTCCCCTCACCCTGCTTTTGTTCAGCAGGTGCTTGTCAGTGCCATCAAAAGACATACAGGAAGGAACCCTTCTCTATAGGAGCTGAGGTTGGGGGAACGCTCCTGTCACCCTGGGAAAGCGAACAAGTGCAGCAGTGTGATCTTAGTACACTTGTCTTAAATCTTTTAATCTTCCCCCAGAAAAAAAAAAAAAAGGCCAGCCTGCCACCAATAAAGATAATAAGTAAAATAGTCCTTGATTTCTGGAGGATTGTGGGGTAATACCTGGAACAGCCTCGTACAGAGGCGAAAGGGCATTGCTGGCTCTGCTTCTTTTCTAATTCCAGATGAAAAGTGTTTTTCAGTCTTTGCTTGCAGAAGGTCAGCCTATACTCCCTGGGTTGAGGGATCATGCTTCATCTACTGGTTTACATTTGTACGCTGCAGGCTTTTATTCTGCTGGTAGTCTGCAAAACTCAGTATTTCTCATTTTAATCTGTGATAACAACTTGAAATCTAAGTCCCATTCCTACTGTTTGCAGAAACGCAGCCACAGGAAGCTCTCTGTGACAGACCACTGTTAGCAACAAAGTGCAGACAGGTTCATTCTCCTCACTGTGAACTGTACCCAACTAGGACAAAGTAGTTAAAAAATGAAACAGTAAAGTTTTAGAGGTCTCCTATAAGTCATTATTTCCAGCTACAGCCTGCTCCTAGGGTGACATTGGAGGAAGCTAAAGTTCATTAGCAAGTATTTTGGCTGTCTGCTCAAATTATATTTTTACAATCAGCTAGGTCAGAGTATCCAAACAATAAAAATATCTTCTAAAAGTCATGATGGACTGCTTTTTTATCCTCACAGCAGCCATTTTTCAGAAATAACTTCAGCAAATTTTGTAGCTAGAGGTATAAGTGGAGACCTCGGAAGAGAGCAGCCAGGTGCTCAAACCAGGTCCTTCTCCTGCTCCTGAACAAACATGCTCACACGTACCCCAAGAACAGTTGCATGTTCCAGGCTTTCATTCTCCGATTTCTCTGAAAGTAAGCCAAAAACACTTCAGAGAAAGCTTTCCCAGGGGAAGAATCCTCTCTGTGTCCACTGCAGCATCCCAAAGCTTGCAGGAGCAGGCGTGTGGCAGCTTAGATTGCATGCAGCAAGAGGTCTCCTGGAGAAAGCTCCTGGCCCTGTCACAAGATGATGAATGCTTCCTTCTTTTTTCTTTATTTAATATCTCTTTTTCTTTATTCAATATTCTCATTCTGTTTCTATCATTCTGAATATGAATAGCCGATGCTGTTCTTGTTTTGCATTATATTGTTTCACAGAATCACAGAATCG